>OX401417.1:24809518-25164518 GCA_947846245.1 Cerastoderma edule
GCTTACAAACTCAAAAACCCTAAAAATTACTGGAAGTTTCTTAATAAACTCAAGCCAAAGTCTAATAACACTACTTCGCCAGACATAGATGAATTTTATCATCATTTTCAAAATATTAACACAGATACAATAACTGACAATAGCATTGATGACTATACACCAGCTTCACAAGAATCCAATGTCTATTTGAATTCAATGATAACCGAAGAGGAAATAATTTATTGCATTAAGAATCTTGATAATGACAAGGCCTCAAGCTCAGTCGATAATATCACAAATGAATATGTAAAAAGTACAACTGGTTTATTATTGCCATTATATACAAAATTGTTTAACCGCGTGTTAGACTCTGGGTATATCCCAAGTTCACGGCTCGAGGGAACAATCTTACCTGTCTTCAAAAACAAAGGTGATCCAAAACTACCATCTAACTATCGACCCATAACAATTCTAAGCTGCTTAGGAAAATTATTTACTTCCGTTCTTAACCAAAGGTTAACTAATTATCTAGAAGTTAACAGTGTGCTGGACGAAAACCAAGCAGGTTTTCGGAAAGGTTACTCTACCTCGGATCACTTGTTTGCTCTCCAAGCAGTTATTGATATCATAAGAAAGAAAAAACAAAAGGTTTTTTGTGCCTCCATAGATTTTTCGCAGGCCTTTGATAAAGTCTGGAGAGCTGGTCTATGGCACAAACTCCTTCAAAACTCTATAAATGGTAAGTTTTACAAAGTCATTAACAATATGTATAAAAATATCAAATCAAGTGTTACTCATAATGGTTGTTCATCCGTCTCATTTGTGTCTGAAATCGGCGTACGTCAAGGTGAAAATTTGTCCCCTGCCCTATTTTCAATGTATCTTAATGATCTACGATCACATCTGGAACATAATGGTGCTGCTGGAGTAGAACTGGTTGATCCCCAGGATCTTACTTTATGGCTTAAACTGCTAGTCCTACTCTATGCAGATGACACCATTTTATTAGCAAACTCCTCTTCTGAGCTACGAAATAGTCTAGATTTATTTAAAGACTATTGTGATATTTGGCATCTCCATGTCAATACTAATAAAACTAAAGTTGCTGTCTTTGGGGCACGTAAACTAAATAATTTCAGCTTTACTTTGGGTAACGATAACATTGAAGTAGTTAAAAAATACCACTATCTGGGAGTTACATTTTCAAGCAATGGCTCTTTTCTAAAAGCCAGAAAACATGTTTTAGAACTTGCGACTAAGGCTATGTACATCTTATTCACGAGATCAAATAATTGTGACTTGCCAATCGATCTGATTATCAAGTTGTTTAATCACACGGTCCTCCCTATTCTTACATATGGATCCGAAATCTTTGGTTATGAGAATACTGACATTATAGAAAAGGTACACCATAACTTCTTGCGCAAAATCACAAAATCGCGGAAATCAACTCCTTTGTATATGCTGATGGATGAGATAGGAAGATATTCTATTTCTATTATGATTATATCTCGCATGATCTCATTCTGGAATCGCCTTATAACCGGATATATCAATACATGATTAATCAAACAAATTCAGAATTCAAATGGATAACTGAAATTAAAAATATATTAAACTCCGTTGGTCTTTCAGATATATGGCGGAACCAGGCACATGTTACTAGTAAAACAATACATAAACAGGTAAAACAAGTTTTAATCGACCAATATAAACAATTATGGTCTGCACAATTTAGGGATTCACACAAGGGTATAATATACAATAGTTTTAAAGATACACATCATTTTGAAAATTATCTCAAAGTACTCGATAGCACTGATTTGTTAACGTTATACCAGTTTAGAACCGCTAACTTTAAGCTTCCTGTAGAATGCGGCAGATACGACGGCACTGCTTATGAACACCGACTATGTAACCTCTGTAACAGAAATCAAGTGGGATCGGAATCACACTATTTACTCGAATGCACCTTTTTTTTCTGAGCAAAGAGGACAATTCCTTAATGCCACTTCTTTAAGAATTGAACATGTTTCACCAAAACAATGTCTTACACTCCAACATAAATCGGCACTCAAACATTTGTGTAAATTCCTTAGAGAGATAATGAAAGGTTTTGTATAGTGTAGTTTTTCCAACACCACCAAATTGCTCCGAATGGAAGGGAAAAAAACGTTATAACGTTGTTTTTCATTCTTTTTCTCCCTTCTTCCAATTAATTTTCTTTTTCTCCTTTTTCTTTTAATTGTTTGTATATTAACTATTTACTATGATTATGATTATTGTATCATATGCACGCTCATAAATTTATGGTCATTGCATACTGTGTCTCTATAACATGAAACGATTTTATGAGGAAAACGTTCATAAATGGTCTGTATTTCAGATAAATTCTCTAATACTTACCATTGATTAAATACTCATACTATGAATCTGCAACATCGCAGGTTGAAGCTTTCACATGGCATACTTCCCTCTCTAGTTACATTCAACAGCATATCAGTAAATATCCCGCATGGACATGTATTTATTCCAAGCGTGACATTTACTATATTTACCGGTAATATGTTTTGCATTCTTTTTTATTTACTCATTTTCTTTCTCCTATCTGTAAAATGTCTATATACACTCCTTAATACATTGATATTTCATAATGTGCATTTATAACATGCAATGATACTTCGAGGAAAGCTTTTATCACCTTTACTAAATGTTCTGTATTTAAGACAAATTCTCTAATAATTACCACCAAGTAAACACGCTTAAAGTGAATCTGCAACATCGTAGTTTTAAACTTTGACATGGCATACTCTCCTCTCTGGTCATATTCAACAGCATTGCATCAAATATCACGCTGCAGAGAAATATCTCTCTCATGCGTGATGTTTACTACATTTGCTGTCTAGAGCCCAAACAGTGTTTTACCTGGAAATGTGACATATTTATGGTAAGCGGCTCGAGTCTACCCTCTCCTTGATTGAATGAAGTTTATAATTGTATGTTAGTTTTTCTTGTCATTTCCCCATGTTGTATTCTATAGATACCTGGGCGTAATAAAATATATGTTCTGTTCTGTTCTGTTTTTTTTTACAACTCACTACAACCTGATCCTGCTCTACACGTGTTATATCCCGTGGCTGTGATGGTAGTCTTATACAGGATGTAAAGGTATTACTGATGACGTCAACAACCTTCACGCTGTCGTTGTCTCTATTAACCCAAACTTATTAAGTCTGGTCTATCACAACTCCTCCTATAATACTGCAGCAGTATTTGTCTGTCGAATGTTGGATATTGATATCACGGACATGACTCGCTGTAAGGGACTGATCAATGGTTGGTGCCGAAGCTTCTGCACCAAGATCCTCTCTTTGTTTTTCTTTGGGTTTCGTGCTTTCTTCCTTAATTTCAAAACATCCAAGACCTCTCAAAGATCGGAGCAGCTGGGGTATCGTCGTATCCGGAATGAACTTGTAATCTCTTCTTTTGTTTGGGTTTGGTTTTGGTAATCTTAAGGATGTGTCTTCAATATTCTTGATTTTCTCCCGGGCAATCTTCGAATGCATCCCCAACATTCCCTTTGCTTATATCATTGCCTATGGACAACTTCGTATCTTGCAACGTGGCCATCCGGAATTTGCAACGTATTGTCTGATCTCAGAAACGATTTCGGAGGCGCTGTTTGTTGAGTTTGTTTTCTACTAATTTTTGCCTGAGACTTCGTAAAATCCGTGTAAGATAGGTCATGTCTTTCACCAATGACTTGTATTCACTGCTCTTTTCGTATCCCTTTGCGATATCGTCGATGTGTTCAACTCCGCAGTGCTTATGTTCCTTAGTAGCACATAGTAAGAACAACTTGTTGTGTGACAATTACAATAATACTCCAGAGTCTTTCCACTATGTATTTAGCAATTATTGTCTCCATGTAGTCCTATATTTTATTTTGACATGCTGTTCAGATCCAACAATTTGTGAGCCTTAGACAAAGCAGCTTTTCTTTGATTGTTTGCATCAACGTCAAAAACAAATTCATTACACAATATTCAGTAGAATTTCGCGTTTTCCTCTTCATTCGCTTTTCTACATGGGTGAGAATGAATACCTGTAGTATGGTCGTTTCTAACCTGTCCCTTCCTTCTTTCAGAGACTCCCATGATGGTTAAACAGGATCATATGGTAATGGAACATATAAAACATGTACACCTTTCCAATTTGATCAGTTGTGAAAGTACAACAACGCTTTCTTCAACATGTATATGTAGTTATAACTGTTAAATTTGGGCAGAAGACAAATAACTGGTCAATAAATCGTTTTGTTTATAAAAGGGCCCAATAATACACATATACTCTATGCACATTATACAAGTTACTACTCTCCTCTGTAAAACTAAATTTTATGAAATTTAATTTAGTAAAGAAATAAGCCGAATAACCCAACATAGTTGTCACTATTTCTTCTTTAACTAATTGTATAAAGGTGAACATTAGACTATGCTCTACACATAGGTTGCATCAGTATAAAGTAAAGGTTTCCTTATTGTATCTGTACCGAGGGACCAAATTCCCCAGTCGGTATAGTTCAGACTTGGCATACAAGCGTAGCGAGAAAGGAGCTCGATTACAATGCCTATTTATACCTAATTGAGTTCATACAATTTTTATTTTGGAATATGTATCATGTATTTTACTATATACTATAGGCCTGGCTGCATAACTTTAGAAAGTCATCATATTTCCTCACATCTACACAAACATAAACGTTTATGCTTCCTACGTCAGGCTGGCAGCATCCACTCGTCATTTCCCTGCCAAGGAACACAATATCATTTCAACTGACACCTGCTTTCAACAACAAAAGGAATCACTTTCTGATATTGGCTGGATTGTCGCACATTGGGTATCTATATATGTACAAAACGTGGCCGTGTCATGTAAAACAGCCTACCTCCATACATAAGGCTCGTGGATAGTAGTGGATAAACCGGTCACGTCTGTATTGGCTGACCCTGCACACCACATTTAACACACGTTGTAAATTAAGTAATTTAACCTAACCTGTCTACAAGACCAATTGTTCTCACATGTCGAGCATTGAATAGTTATATATATATATATATGTACAAAACGTGGCCGGGTAATGTAATACAGCCAACATCCATACATAAGGCTTATGGATAGTGCTGGATAAACCGGTCACGTCTGTAATGACTGACCCTGCACTACAAATCTAAATAAGGTAGGGTTATTGAGGTTATGATACGTTTGCTGTCTGTAAATACCTTTTTATACATTGAAGCCTGATACATCCAAGTTCGTTCAAGTGTGCAGGCTGACACGAAGACTATATAATTCACACTAATCATTTACTGGAGGTTAAGGGAAGACCCGTCTCATAGAGATCTACTCCAATTCGCCTTTGTCTTTCAATAATATTGTGTAGATTTTTAAACAAGACCTCAACATTTCACACATAACACTAATCGATAAATTAGGGACCCGTTTCCTAAAGATCGCCCTTTTCCGTCTTTGTCGGGCAATTTCATTATGCAGATCTAAATATCAGGTGCGAGTAAAAAAGTGCCCTTAATTCGTAGAGGAATACTTCACCCAAAATGAACATATGATACTTTACTGATTGTTTTTTTCTTTCGTAACTTTCCTGTCTGAAAGCAGAATTAATATCGTATGACATTGTAGAGTTTATTTTAACAAAAATCCTTTGTAAACACTGGAACAATACCTCACCATTGTGCACCAAACATCTGAAGAGGGTTAAGTGAAAACACGTTTCACTGCGTATTTGTCTTTCAATGACATTGTGGATGTTTGAATGTCAGGCGCAAGGAGATAAAATTCTCATTTAAACTATAGAGGTATAACTCACCCCGATGATAGTATGAAACACTTGCCTTTGTTGTTGTAGATTTCTAGATTAACAACAACAGCTATGATTTGAAACAAAAATATCTTGAAACATGTCCCTTTCAATGCACGCTATGCGGGGCAAGCAAAATTTGTATGTCGTGTATATTGGGTACAAACATGAAAAGATTGCCAAAAGACTGCCTATAACTGATAAGAAAATATCGTACTTCATGGGTATTTGGAATGAAAATCGTTGTCCTTTTAGTTTGACTAAAATAGACATTCACCTACAAAACTTTGATCTATAGACGATACTTGTTAAAAAAGGGACCGAATATTTAAACCGACGGTTTGTTAAAACCGAAACACAGAACCACTCGATATCTTATCTATTTCGTCCGAATGTACTTGATATTGTACTTCTCGTGGAGCTATTGGAAAAGGTTGTTCATTTTGTGGTTAAACGCCGTTTTCAACAATATTTCAGTTATTCAGCAACTTTTTCTATGTTGAAATCCGTGCTTTTCTTTGATGACACGGCACTGTTTTTCTAACCAGTTGTGGTATCCCATTTATCTCAGGGACCATGAAGGAGAGCTTTAGATCAGTGATCTATGTAGGGTCATATTTGACCAAGTGGTTAAGCTGGTGTACCTTTAATCAGTGATCTTTGTAGGGTCATATGTGACCAAGTGGTTAAGCTGGCGGACCTTTAATCGGTGATCTATGCAGGGTCATATGTGACCAAGTGGTTAAGCTGGTGTACCTTTAATCAGTGATTTATGTAGGGTCATATGTGACCAAGTGGTTAAGCTGGCGGACCTTTAATCAGTGATCTATGTAGGGTCCTATGTGACCAAGTGGTTAAGCTGGCGTACCATTAATCAGTGATCTATGTAGAGTCATATGTGACCAACTGGTTAAGTTGTTGAACCTGTAATCAGTGACCTATGTAGGGTCATATGGGATCAAGTTGTTAAGCTGGTGTACCTTTAATCAGTGATCTATGTAGGGTCCTATGTGACCATGTGGTTAAGCTGGCGGACCTTTAATACGTGATCTATGCAGAGTCATATGTGACCAAGTGGTTAAGCTGGTGGACCTTTATATCAGTGATCTATGTAGGGTCATATGTGACCAAATGGTTAAGTTGGTGGACCTTTAATCAGTGATCTATGTAGGGTCATATGTGACCAAGTGGTTAAGCTGGTGTACCTTTAATCAGTGATCTATGTAGGGTCATATGTGACCAAGTGGTTAAGCTGGTGTACCTTTAATCAGTGATCTATGTAGGGTCATATGTGACCAAGTGGTTAAGCTGGTGTACCTTTAATCAGTGATCTATGTAGGGTCATATGTGACCAAGTGGTTAAGCTGGTGTACCTTTAATCAGTGATCTATGTAGGGTCCTATGTGACCAAGTGGTTAAGCTGGTGTACCTTTAATCAGTGATCTATGTAGGGTCATATGTGACCAAGTGGTTAGGCTGGGGAACCTTTATATCCGTGATCTGTGTAGGGTCCTGTGTGACCAAGTGGTTAAGCTGGTGTACCTTTAATCAGTGATCTATGTAGGGTCAAATGTGACCAAGTGGTTAAGCTGGTGTACCTTTAATCAGTGATCTATGTAGGGTCAAATGTGACCAAGTAGTTAAGCTGGTGTACCTTTAATCAGTGATCTATGTAGGGTCATATGTGACCAAGTGGTTTAGCTGGTGTACCTTTAACCAGTGATCTATGTAGGGTCATATGTGACCAAGTGGTTAAGCTGGTGTACCTTTAATCAGTGATCTATGTAGGGTCATATGTGACCAAGTGGTTAAGCTGGTGTACCTTTAATCAGTGATCTATGTAGGGTCATATGTGACCAAGTGGTTAAGCTGGTGTACCTTTAATCAGTGATCTATGTAGGGTCATATGTGACCAAGTGGTTAAGCTGGTGACCTTTAACCAGTGATCTATGTAGGGTCATATGTGACCAAGTGGTCAAGCTGGCAGACCTTTAATCAGTGATCTATGTACGGTCATATGTGACCAACTGGTTAAGCTGGCGGACCTTTAATCAATGATCTATGTAGGGTCATATGTGACCAAGTGGTTAAGCTGGCGGACCTTTAATCAGTGATTTATGTAGGGTCATATGTCAACATGTGGTTAAGCTGGTGGACCTTTAATAAGTGATCTATGCAGAGTCATATGTGACCAAGTTGTTATGCTGGCGGACCTTTAATTAGTGATCTATGTAGGGTCATATGTGATCAAGTGGTTAAGCTGGCGGACCTTTAATCAGTGATCTATGTAGGGTCCTATGTGACCAAATGGTTAAGCTTGCGTACCTTTAATCAGTGATCTATGTAGAGTCATATGTGACCAAGTTGTTATGCTGGCGGACCTTTAACTAATAAGTGATCTATGTAGGGTCATATGTGACCAAGTGGTTAAGCTGGTGTACCTTTAATCAGTGATCTATGTAGGGTCATATGTGACCAAGTGGTTAAGCTGGCGGACCTTTAACCAGTGATCTATGTAGGGTCATATGTGACCAAGTGGTCAAGCTGGCAGACCTATTAAACCAGTGATCTATGTGACGGTCATATGTGACCAAGTGGTTAAGCTGGCAGACCTTTAATCAGTGATCTATGGAGGGTCATATGTGACCAAGTGGTTAAGCTGGTGTACCTTTAATCAGTGATCTATGTGGGGTCATATGTGACCAAGTGGTTAAGCTGGTGTACCTTTAATCAGTGATTTAGTTAGGGTCATATGTGACCAAGTGGTTAAGCTGGTGTACCTTTAATCAGTGATCTATGTAGGGTCATATGTGACCAAGTGGTTAAGCTGGTGTACCTTTAATCAGTGATCTATGTAGGGTCATATGTGACCAAATGGTTAAGCTTGAGTACCTTTAATCAGTGATCTATGTAGTGTCATATGTGACCAAATGGTTAAGCTTGCGTACCTTTAATCAGTGATCTATGTAGGGTCCTATGTGACCAAATGGTTAAGCTTGTGTACCTTTAATCAGTGATCTATATAGGGTTATATGTGACCAAGTGGTTAAGCTGGTGTACCTTTAATCAGTGATTTATGTAGGGTCATATGTGACCAAATGGTTAAGCTTGCGTACCTTTAATCAGTGATCTATGTAGGGTCATATGTGACCAAATGGTTAAGCTTGCGTACCTTTAATCAGTGATCTATGTAGGGTCATATGTGACCAAGTAGTTATGCTGGTGTACCTTTAATCAGTGATCTATGTAGGGTCATATGTGACCAAGTGGTAAAGCTGGTGTACCTTTAATCAGTGATTTATGTAGGGTCATATGTGACCAAATGGTTAAGCTTGTGTACCTTTAATCAGTGATCTATGTAGGGTCATATGTGACCAAATGGTTAAGCTTGCGTACCTTTAATCAGTGATCTATGTAGGGTCATATGTGACCAAATGGTTAAGCTTGCGTACCTTTAATCAGTGATCTATGTAGGGTCATATGTGACCAAGTAGTTATGCTGGTGTACCTTTAATCAGTGATCTATGTAGGGTCATATGTGACCAAGTGGTTAAGCTGGTGTACCTTTAATCAGTGATTTATGTAGGGTCATATGTGACCAAATGGTTAAGCTTGCATACCTTTAATCAGTGATCTATGTAGGGTCATATGTGACCAAATGGTTAAGCTTGCGTACCTTTAATCAGTGATCTATGTAGGGTCATATGTGACCAAATGGTTAAGCTTGCATACCTTTAATCAGTGATCTATGTAGGGTCATATGTGACCAAATGGTTAAGCTTGCGTACCTTTAATCAGTGATCTATGTAGGGTCATATGTGACCAAATGGTTAAGCTGGTGTACCTTTAATCAGTGATCTATATAGGGTTATATGTGACCAAGTGGTTAAGCTGGTGTACCTTTAATCAGTGATCTATGTAGGGTCATATGTGACCAAGTGGTTATGCTGGTGTACCTTTAATCAGTGATCTATGTAGGGTCATATGTGACCAAGTGGTTAAGCTGGTGTACCTTTAATCAGTGATCTATGTAGGGTCATATGTGACCAAGTGGTTATGCTGGTGTACCTTTAATCAGTGATCTATGTAGGGTCATATGTGACCAAGTGGTTAAGCTAACGGACCTTTAATCAGTGATCTATGTAGGGTCATATGTGACCATGTGGTTAAGCTGGTGTACCTTTAATCAGTGATCTATATAGGGTTATATGTGACCATGTGGTTAAGCTGGTGTACCTTTAATCAGTGATCTATGTAGGGTCATATGTGACCAAGTGGTTATGCTGGTGTACCTTTAATCAGTGATCTATGTAGGGTCATATGTGACCATGTGGTTAAGCTGGTGTACCTTTAATCAGTGATCTATGTAGGGTCATATGTGACCAAGTGGTTAAGCTGGTGTACCTTTAATCAGTGATCTATGTAGGGTCATATGTGACCAAGTGGTTATGCTGGTGTACCTTTAATCAGTGATCTATGTAGGGTCATATGTGACCAAGTGGTTAAGCTGGCGTACCTTTAATCAGTGATCTATGTAGGGTCATATGTGACCAAGTGGTTATGCTGGTGTACCTTTAATCAGTGATCTATGTAGGGTCATATGTGACCATGTGGTTAAGCTGGTGTACCTTTAATCAGTGATCTATGTAGGGTCATATGTGACCAAGTGGTTATGCTGGTGTACCTTTAATCAGTGATCTATGTAGGGTCATATGTGACCAAGTGGTTATGCTGGTGTACCTTTAATCAGTGATCTATGTAGGGTCATATGTGACCAAGTGGTTAAGCTAACGGACCTTTAATCAGTGATCTATGTAGGGTCATATGTGACCAAAATGGCTGAGTTATTGTACCTTTAATCAGTGATCTATGAAGGGTCATATGTGTCAACTGGTAAAGCTGGCGTACCTTTCATCAGTGATCTATGTAAGGTCATATGTGACCAAGTGGTAAAGCTGGCGTACCTTTAATCAGTGATCTATGTAGGGTCATATGTGACCAAGTGGTAAAGCTGGTGTACCTTTAATCAGTGATCTATATAGGGTTATATGTGACCATGTGGTTAAGCTGGCGTACCTTTAATCAGTGATCTATGTAGGGTCATATGTGACCAAATGGTTAAGCTGGCAGACCTTTAATCAGTGATCTATATAGGGTTATATGTGACCATGTGGTTAAGCTGGCGTACCTTTAATCAGTGATCTATGTAGGGTCATATGTGACCAAGTGGTAAAGCTGGCGTACCTTTAATCAGTGATCTATGTAGGTTCATATGTGACCAAGTGGTAAAGCTGGCGTACCTTTAATCATTGATCTATATAGGGTTATATGTGACCATGTGGTTAAGCTGGCGTACCTTTGATCAGTGATCTATGTAGGGTCATATGTGACCAAGTGGTTAAGCTGGCAGACCTTTAATCAGTGATCTATATAGGGTTATATGTGACCATGTGGTTAAGCTGGCGTACCTTTAATCAGTGATCTATGTAGGGTCATATGTGACCAAGTGGTAAAGCTGGCGACCCTTTAATCAGTGATCTATGTAGGGTCATATGTGACCAAGTGGTAAAGCTGGCGTACCTTTAATCAGTGATCTATATAGGGTTATATGTGACCATGTGGTTAAGCTGGCGTACCTTTAATCAGTGATCTATGTAGGGTCATATGTGACCAAGTGGTAAAGCTGGTGGACCTTTAATCAGTGATCTATGCAGAGTCATATGTGACCAAGTTGTTATGCTGGCGGACCTTTAATACGTGATCTATGTAGGGTCATATCTGACCAAATGGTTAAGCTTGCGTACCTTTAATCAGTGATCTATGTAGAGTCATATGTGGCCAAGTTGTTAAGCTAGGGGACCTTTATATCAGTGATCTATGTAGGTCATACGTGACCAAGTGGTTAAGCTGGGGGACCTCTATATCAGTGATCTATGTAGGGTCATATGTGACCAAGTGGTTATGCTGGCAGACCTTTAATCACTGATCTTTGTAGGGTCATATGTGACCAAGTAGTTAAGCTGGTGTACCTTTATATCAGTGATCTATGTAGGGTCATATGTGTCCAAGTGGTTAAGCTTGCAGACTTTTTATCAATGAATATATGGCTTGAACCCCACCGACACTGCTGTGAAAGCTTTTGCAATGAAGTCTAGAGTTTATCTAGATGTGCAGATGCACCTCTGTCCTAATAATTAGAATAGACATTTAATATTCGAATGTCTTTTTTAAAACAGAACAATACCATCTGACTAAGCATATTTTTCCGTTGATGTACATTCAATCGAAATCCCTTACACAACTCTATACGAAGGTATGAGTTAAGAAAATCGGGTACGTTTAAGTTATTTCATAACATTAAACTCTAGAAGCTTACTTCAGAAAATAAAACACCATCGTTTTTAGCCCAAACGACATGAACCCCAAATTGGTATTATGTTTGGTGAACCGTTTCTCGAACAATTCAAATTAGTCACACACTTAGGAATCACACATAGTTCGAATCTGAAACAGGGCGTCCGAATCACTTTTTTCATTGATTGGTCAAGGTATTCACCCTCTCGGTGTTAACCCGCTAGTATCGGTAGGTTTATATAAAAAGATCGTACTTCCTACCCTACTTTATGGGTCTGAACTTTGGAATGATATGCTCTCGTCTAATATCAAACATCTCAATAAATTTCAGCATTTTGTTTCCAAGAAACCTCAAGGCTTTCCTATGAGAACCCGATCTGACATAGCGGAATCCATGATTGGCCTATATAGAATTATTACAGAGATTGACAAAAGAAAGCTGATGTTTTTACACAAGATTCTTGGTCTTCTCACCACTTGTTTAACTAAAGAAATCTTTGTGACCAAATGCGTCATGTTTCTTACCAATGAGACATCTATTACCACAGGATTCATTCCAGATATATGTCGCATCGTAAAGAAATATAAACTCTCATCTATTCTAAATGACTTCTTCTGCAATCAGGTAGTTCCATCAAGATCGATTTGGAAGAAAACTATAAAGAATGTCATTCATACAAGCGAACCGCGCTTGTGGATCAAACGTATATCCAACGATACGGACTTTACGTTCTTTCAACTGCTGCAGCCTAGTATTCAGCCATCTATTGTCTACGAAGTGTCTTCGGCAAGCTCATTCCGTAAAACGATGCATATGATTTCAATGATATGGTCTCGTCGTGTCACTCTTTTAAACAAAAAATGCGAGAAATGCGGCAACTTTTACATTGATGAAATGATACACAAGGTTTGTGAGTGTATATATATTGTTCCTGCCAAGAATGACTTGTACAATGGGCTCTTCTCGACGTTTACCCAAACGTTTGTGGAGGAGCTCATTGCACAAGACTCTCTCTCTCTTGGACACTACGCATATTGGGAGCGCCTCTTCCACCCCTACTGGAATCTAAGGATAACAAAACCTTCCTTTTTCATACATTCAAATACATAGGTATATGTCTACAATCATGATTGTCACATTACATTATATACTATGTGTATCAGTTTATGCCTTATTTGGGCTATAGCTGTGCATAAGGCCTGAATCAGTACCACTAATCATGTGATAAGACACTTTTTATTTGCATAATTATGTCACTTTGTCATTCCTTTACAATTATTTTCATTTTCACTCATTTAATTCATGCCCATGTTTCTTGCCAATGGGTAAAAAGTCTTGTGCTTATATATGTCCTATGCTTACATAATATGTCATTGTATTTGTGGCAACGCGCAGGGACAAAGCGTATGTTTGTGTGCGTATGCGGGTGATGGGGTATCTGTGTGTATGTGTGTGGGTGGGTGGGGGGAGTGTGTGCGTGCGTGTGTGCTACGAGGAATCATTTCTTGTTGGTTTTCTTTTCCTACTTGGTATTCATATTTTCATGTTTATATATACTTCTCATTTATATCTATCTTTTGTAAAAGAAATATTTATACTTTGATCTATCTTCTGTAAAGGAGGCAATAAAGAGATTGAATTGAATTGAAGCAATTCGACCCAATCGTTACTTGTTTTCCATTCCTACACGTACCATATGTTAACAATAAATAACAGATTGCTATCACGCAATATGTCACAATCTACGTTTTGATAGTTTACCATGAACATTATTTCTCAATCTCTGTTAAAAGAAAATTCGTTTTCATAAAAGGTTGGATTTGAACCGTTGTTCAATATACATGTAATATTGAAGTGTAATCGAGCGTCTCAGATAAGGACTGCTTATTTTCACACATGCTGATATGAATATGCTTGGCGCCTTCAAGTATTTTGGGAGTTAATGCGTTGAACGCAATTATGTTTTCAAATTTAGTATTTTACCTCTTATAAGGCTCTTTCTAGCTCGTCAAATTTGAAAGTGGCCCACTGTTTTCTTGAGTATATATGAACTAAAGGACAAATTGATTATTAATGAGCAAGATACGTCACACCGGCGACTCACTGCATTGTTGTAAGGTGACTTTGAATAATTTGTTATATAAAAGTCTGTGCTTTGTACAATTTAACCAAACTAAGAAAATATTCTTGCGTCCACGGATGCATCAAATTTTGTCTGAATGAAAAAATAACAAGAAGGAAGAACACATCACCTCTAGATCATATATAAATGATACATTTTAGTCCAAACTTCAAAATAGTATGGCAATTCCGGTTATTGCAAACTGGTTGAACATGTCAACCGGAATTGCAATAAAAACCAGTTTGGCAATAATTATCTTTTGAAATACCTTTTTATTGCAACCCCGGTTGTAACAGTCCTTCCCTCTACATCAATACCTTGTTTGTTGAAACCAGCTTATATTCTTCTGACAAAATATCTTTAAAGCCTTAGTAGAAGAAAATGTTTGAAAATTGCATAATAATTATATGCTTAGATTGGAAATTTTAAACTTGTGTCATTATGCATTCTGTTCTAAAGAATCAATTAAAAGATATCAAATGGACATTTCTTGAGATAATTATTTACGGATTGGTTTGAACGTCGTTTAATGTTAAAGTAAGGAAATATGGTGCGTGACGTTTACATTATATGTTGTATGTTGTTGGTCCCCTTAGTAGATGCTCTTTCCAAATAATCCTTTTGTCAATGATGTTTAATGAACCAGGTGTTACTTGTACATTTAAACGAGCGTTGTCCTTTTATCGGCAAACACATGCGTGGTGTTATGTTAAAGAGGGGTTGAAGTGCATTGACACCAGACAACGATATTTCTAGGTCGTAAATAGGGACGTTTTTGTCACATTTTTCTATGACCATTTCCCTAGTAAACAAATTATACCTAGTGCTTTCGTCTGATGTTGCTTTCACATTGGACTATGTTCAGAATCAAAATGTTATAATGAGTTATGAAGTTCCGGATTTGAGTGACTAACGTTATACAGGGGTTAGGCGACAAGATCATTTAAAGATAAACACGGTTTATTCCATATCATAGTTATAGCAAATATGGAGAAATTGTAGTCTATGGTTAAAACCCCCTATCTAAATACATCAAACTTGCATCAGTTACGCCCAAAAGATAAATAATGTAAAAACAGTCAGTGAAAGAAGTAATGGAGCAAATGAGATATTGCACTGACCAGCCTACTGCAGTTTGACAGTTGTTGAAGTTGATAGTAAAACAATAGCAATAACCATGATACTAGCTGACAGTAACAAATATCCCTTATAAAAATGGATCTAGATTGCGAATCGAAGCAGGTTTATATTTACCTAATGGTGTTCCAGTCTCCAGCGACAGTGTTACTATACATGTGTCCTGTAAACAATTTAACATATACACTATTTTACTACGGGAATACCCTTAGCAATGAAGTTATATATTTTTAAGCTTTTGTATCACACACTTTAAGACATGAGAAATGAGATACTATCCGTCTAGAGCAACGACTCCGTTCTCCACAACACTTTATATCGCATATCATGATCAACATGGTTTGTTTCAAACGTTACGATTGCTGTCTGTCATTAGTTATCGTTACCCAAAGTTTCTTATCTACATATTGCTAAACTGGTAAAATTGGTGGTTTGATAAGACCAATACACACTGATTCGTAAAGATTTGGCTTGGCAATCAGAGATGCCTTTAAATTGTATCTTCCGTCTGTTCTCGAATTTGATTTGCCAATGTCGACATTGGGTACACATTTTAACGGTTTAGATGTTTTTTCAACTATCCTTGCGATATATGCCAACTGTTCGTGGGTACAATTCAGTGCTGTTCCTTTATAGCCTGGAACTTCTCATGGTGTAATGCTTTCCGCGTTTCCCGAAAAAAAAAATCAAGAACAAAATAAATCACGTTTCGATCTACATAATGGTCAATTTGGTAGGCTTGTAACTCGGGCTTCAATGGTTTGCTGATTGACTCGCACTGTATTCAGACCTGACAATGCTGATGCCTAGCCTAGGGCTGGTAAATCAAGAACGTTGTTTTCACGGTGATAAAACTGAGGAAAAGTGACATATGATACAGCCTCTAGCAGGTATCGAGACTTAAGTCTGTGATACCAAATTTAAAATCCTTAAAAGAACGATAATTTGGAAATCGCATGCAGAAAGACTAACTCGTCAACATATCCTTCGTTTTGCATTTTTTATTCCAAGATTGAATTCTACTTCACAAACTGAACAATATCTTCATTTTTATGTAATATAGATATCAATTATCAAGTTACATCGAATTATAAAGTATTGAATGTATGAATACATGATTTTGTTTGTTGATAAACCTTCCAGTAATTATTTTATTACCTTTGAAGATGGTATGATCATTTTGATATGTTTGTCCCAAACGCTTATCATGGAAATTGCCATTTGACAAAAAAACTACATCCTCGACCTACTTCTTTCTTTTCATTTTTGTATTCACAACACAATTTTAAATAACATGTAAAGAATGTTTCAACTTCAAAATGTACAATATAAACCTGATAATCCTAAATATCTACCTTCAATACGTAAATGTTCTACGGACAGTTGTCAGATTACCTTTTGCGTTTTGTATGTACTCTATTTCCTTGTTACTGCAACTGGAAAACAGATATGTATTTCTTCTCTGATACGGAATGATAACCAATATAAAGTATGTGTTCTGTCTTACAATATGTTACCATACATGGGAATTCAATCCCATGTGTAGTATCCATACGTAGACTCGTTACACACCCATTGCCCAAATCCGACACGAATATCGTGTTCTGGTCCTCACTGAGAGTAATATACTGTGGGTTCTTAAAGAGGTTATTTCCGGCAGTGTCAGTTTTGAATGTTATCAACGTTTTTCCCATCAAGTCCATAATTTTCACGCATGGATCTGAATAGCCAAACACAAGTAACGAGTTGTTTGTAAACCCATTCAAGTAACATGAAGAACCGCTGATAACGGAATAGCCTTTAGAAGCATTGTGAGGGGAAAGTCATCGTTTCAGATAAAACTATTTATTTTCAACAAATTTCAATTTCGTTAACGATCTACATACGTTAAAGTCGTCGATGCAATCATTACCGATATGATTTGCATTTGGTGGTATGAAGAAAATGGCGTAAAGACATGTAAGTTATTTTTAAAGCAATTCTTCCCTTTAATAAGCAATCTTGATTTATTCTATTTCAGTTTAAGCTCGGGAATCATTCAGTTGAAAGCAATCTGCTACCGTCAATAGTGAGTAATCTAGACAAGGCAAGAACGCAGAAATCTTCGACACAGAACAGATGCCATGATAATATATGGGTGTATACAAAACGTCTAAGGAATCTTATCAGCCAGCGGTTACTTGACTATGGTGGAATCTTTGATGTTATCCGTAATGCTAAGACTTATTGTTAGTGTAGTTTTTTATCACAACGATGGTGTAAGTATTTGTCAATCAATTATTCAATTCTCATATACGCATATGACGCTTTTATCTGAAAGGGTTAATTTCGCCTGCATTATGATACCAAACGAAAGAAATTAGCCACAATCTACTGTATAAAGGAATGTTGTTTTAGGGGATAATAAAGGTGTAACTACATACAACAATATATAAATGATAACGTTTTTTTATACCAATACTTCCCTTTATCGAGTGCCAAGCCATTTTTACATTTTCTCATGAGATTTTGTGAATCGTCGATTTTATAAACTCCAAGATACGACAATTCAATTTTAAAGCATCTATAACGCCATAGTCTATGTTATATGTAGGGAAGTCATAGTGAATAAAACGCCAAAGTCTATATGTGGGGAAGTCATTGTGATTAAAACGCCATAGTCTATGTTATATGTAGGGAAGTCATAATGAATAAAACGCCAAAGTCTATATGTGGGGAAGTCATTGTGAATAAAACGCCATAGTCTATGTTATATGTGGGGAAATCATTGTGAATAAAACGCCATAGTCTATGTTATATGTAGGGAAATCATTGTGAATAAAACGCCATGGTCTATGTAATATGTGGGGAAGTCATTGTGAATAAAACGCCATGGTCTATGTTTTATGTGGGGAAATCATTTGGATTAAAACGCCATAGTCTATGTTATATGTGGGGAAATCATTGTGAATAAAACGCCACAGTCTATATGTGGGGAAATCATTGGGAACAAAACGCCATTGTCTATGTTATATGTGGGGAAATTATTGTGAATAAACCGCCATGGTCTATGTTATATGTGGGGAAGTCATTGTGAATAAAACGCCATAGTCTATGTTATATGTGGGGAAATCATTGGGAATAAAACGCCATAGTCTATGTTATATGTGGGGAAATCATTGTGAATAAAACGCCATAGTCTATGTTATATGTGGGGAAGTCATTGTGAGTAAAACGCCATGTTCTATGTTTTATGTGGGGAAATCATTTGGATTAAAACGCCATAGTCTATGTTATATGTGGGGAAATTATTGGGAATAAAACGCCATAGTCTATGTTATATGTGGGGAAGTCATTGGGAATAAAACGCCAAAGTCTATGTTATATGTGGGGAAATCATTGTGAATAAAACGCCATAGTCTATGTAATATGTGGGGAAGTCATTGTGAATAAAACGCCATAGTCTATGTTATATGTGGGGAAATCATTGTGAATAAAACGCCATAGTCTATATGTGGGGAAATCATTGGGAACAAAACGCCATTGTCTATGTTATATGTGGGGAAATTATTGTGAATAAACCGCCATGGTCTATGTTATATGTGGGGAAGTCATTGTGAATAAAACGCTATAGTCTATGTTATATGTGGGGAAGTCATTGTGAATAAAACGCCATGGTCTATGTTATATGTGGGGAAGTCATTGTGAATAAAACACCATAGTCTATGTTATATGTGGGGAAGTCATTGTGAGTAAAACGCCATGGTCTATGCTTTATGCGGGGAAATCATTTGGATTAAAACGCCATAGTCTATGTTATATGTGGGGAAATTATTGGGAATAAAACGCCATAGTCTATGTTATATGTGGGGAAGTCATTGGGAATAAAACGCCAAAGTATATGTTATATGTGGGGAAATCATTGTGAATAAAACGCCATAGTCTATGTTATATGTGGGGAAGTCATTGTAAATAAAACGCCATAGTCTATGTTATATGTGGGGGAATCATTGTGAATAAAACGCCATAGTCTATTTTATATTTGGGGAAGTCATTGTGAATAAAACGCCATGGTCTATGTTTTATGTGGGGAAATCATTGTGAACAAAACGCCATGGTCTATGCTATATGTGGGGAAGTCATTGTGAATAAAACGCCATGGTCTATGTTTTATGTGGGGAAATCATTTGGATTAAAACGCCATAGTCTATGTTATATGTGGGGAAATCATTGTGAATAAAACGCCATAGTCTATGTTATATGTGGGGAAATCATTGTGAATAAAACGCCATAGTCTATGTTATATGTGGGGAAGTCATTGGGAATAAAACGCCAAAGTCTATGTTTTTTGTGGGGAAATCATTTGGATTAAAACGCCATAGTCTATGTTATATGTGGGGAAATCATTGTGAATAAAATGCCATAGTCTATGTTATATGTGGGGAAATCATTGTGAATAAAACGCCATAGTCTATGTTATATGTGGGGAAGTCATTGTGAATAAAACGCCATGGTCTATGTTTTATGCTGGGAAATCATTTGGATTAAAACGCCATAGTCTATGTTATATGTGGGGAAATCATTGTGAATAAAACGCCATAGTCTATGTTATATGTGGGGAAGTCATTGTGAATAAAACGCCATGGTCTATGTTTTATGTTGGGAAATCATTTGGATTAAAACGCCATAGTCTATGTTATATGTAGGGAAATCATTGTGAATAAAACGCCATAGTCTATGTTATATGTGGGGAAATCATTGTGAATAAACCGCCATAGTCTATGTTATATGTGGGGAAATCATTTTGAATAAACCGCCATAGTCTATGTTATATGTGGGGAAATCATTGTGAATAATACGCCACAGTCTATGTAATATGTGGGGAAATCATTGTGAATAAACCGCCATAGTCTATGTTATATGTGGGGAAATCATTGTGAATAAACCGCCATAGTCTATGTTATATGTGGGGAAATCATTTTGAATAAACCGCCATAGTCTATGTTATATGTGGGGAAATTATTGTGAATAAACCGCCATGGTCTATGTTATATGTGGGGAAGTCATTGTGAATAAACCGCCATAGTCTATGTTATATAATGGGAAATTATTGTGAATAAACCGCCATGGTCTATGTTATATGTAGGGAAATCATTGTGAATAAACCACCCTAGTATATGTTATATGTGGGGAAGTCATTGTGAATAAACCGCCATGGTCTATGTTATATGTGGGGAAATCATTGTGAATAAACCGCCATAGTCTATGTTATATGTGGGGAAATCATTTGGATTAAAACGCCATGGTCTATGTTATATGTGGGGAAATTATTGTGAATAAACCGCCATGTTCTATGATATATGTGGGGAAGTCATTGTGAATAAAACGCCATAGTCTATGTTATATGTGGGGAAATCATTGGGAATAAAACGCCATAGTCTATGTTATATGTTGGGAAATCATTGTGAATAAAACGCCATAGTCTATGTTATATGTGGGGAAGTCATTGTGAGTAAAACGCCATGTTCTATGTTTTATGTGGGGAAATCATTTGGATTAAAACGCCATAGTCTATGTTATATGTGGGGAAATTATTGGGAATAAAACGCCATAGTCTATGTTATATGTGGGGAAGTCATTGGGAATAAAACGCCAAAGTCTATGTTATATGTGGGGAAATCATTGTGAATAAAACGCCATAGTCTATGTAATATGTGGGGAAGTCATTGTGAATAAAACGCCATAGTCTATGTTATATGTGGGGAAATCATTGTGAATAAACCGCCATAGTCTATGTTATATGTGGGGAAATCATTTGGATTAAAACGCCATGGTCTATGTTATATATGGGGAAATCATTGTGAATAAAACGCCATAGTCTATTTTATATGTGGGGAATTCATTGTGAATAAACCGCCATAGTCTATGTTATATGTGGGGAAATCATTGTGAATAAAACGCCATAGTATATGTTATATGTGGGGAAATCATTGTGAATAAAACGCCATAGTCTATGTTATATGTGGGGAAGTCATTGTAAATAAAACGCCATAGTCTATGTTATATGTGGGGGAATCATTGTGAATAAAACGCCATAGTCTATTTTATATTTGGGGAAGTCATTGTGAATAAAACGCCATGGTCTATGTTTTATGTGGGGAAATCATTGTGAACAAAACGCCATGGTCTATGCTATATGTGGGGAAGTCATTGTGAATAAAACGCCATGGTCTATGTTTTATGTGGGGAAATCATTTGGATTAAAACGCCATAGTCTATGTTATATGTGGGGAAATCATTGTGAATAAAACGCCATAGTCTATGTTATATGTGGGGAAATCATTGTGAATAAAACGCCATAGTCTATGTTATATGTGGGGAAGTCATTGGGAATAAAACGCCAAAGTCTATGTTTTTTGTGGGGAAATCATTTGGATTAAAACGCCATAGTCTATGTTATATGTGGGGAAATCATTGTGAATAAAATGCCATAGTCTATGTTATATGTGGGGAAATCATTGTGAATAAAACGCCATAGTCTATGTTATATGTGGGGAAGTCATTGTGAATAAAACGCCATGGTCTATGTTTTATGCTGGGAAATCATTTGGATTAAAACGCCATAGTCTATGTTATATGTGGGGAAATCATTGTGAATAAAACGCCATAGTCTATGTTATATGTGGGGAAGTCATTGTGAATAAAACGCCATGGTCTATGTTTTATGTTGGGAAATCATTTGGATTAAAACGCCATAGTCTATGTTATATGTAGGGAAATCATTGTGAATAAAACGCCATAGTCTATGTTATATGTGGGGAAATCATTGTGAATAAACCGCCATAGTCTATGTTATATGTGGGGAAATCATTTTGAATAAACCGCCATAGTCTATGTTATATGTGGGGAAATCATTGTGAATAATACGCCACAGTCTATGTAATATGTGGGGAAATCATTGTGAATAAACCGCCATAGTCTATGTTATATGTGGGGAAATCATTGTGAATAAACCGCCATAGTCTATGTTATATGTGGGGAAATCATTTTGAATAAACCGCCATAGTCTATGTTATATGTGGGGAAGTCATTGTGAATAAAACGCCATGGTCTATGTTTTATGTTGGGAAATCATTTGGATTAAAACGCCATAGTCTATGTTATATGTAGGGAAATCATTGTGAATAAAACGCCATAGTCTATGTTATATGTGGGGAAATCATTGTGAATAAACCGCCATAGTCTATATTATATGTGGGGAAATCATTGTGAATAAACCGCCATAGTCTATGTTATATGTGGGAAATCATTTTGAATAAACCGCCATAGTCTATGTTATATGTGGGGAAATTATTGTGAATAAACCGCCATGGTCTATGTTATATGTGGGGAAGTCATTGTGAATAAACCGCCATAGTCTATGTTATATATGGGGAAATTATTGTGAATAAACCGCCATGGTCTATGTTATATGTAGGGAAATCATTGTGAATAAACCACCCTAGTATATGTTATATGTGGGGAAGTCATTGTGAATAAACCGCCATGGTCTATGTTATATGTGGGGAAATCATTGTGAATAAACCGCCATAGTCTATGTTATATGTGGGGAAATCATTTGGATTAAAACACCATGGTCTATGTTATATGTGGGGAAATTATTGTGAATAAACCGCCATGTTCTATGATATATGTGGGGAAGTCATTGTGAATAAAACGCCATAGTCTATGTTATATGTGGGGAAATCATTGGGAATAAAACGCCATAGTCTATGTTATATGTTGGGAAATCATTGTGAATAAAACGCCATAGTCTATGTTATATGTGGGGAAGTCATTGTGAGTAAAACGCCATGTTCTATGTTTTATGTGGGGAAATCATTTGGATTAAAACGCCATAGTCTATGTTATATGTGGGGAAATTATTGGGAATAAAACGCCATAGTCTATGTTATATGTGGGGAAGTCATTGGGAATAAAACGCCAAAGTCTATGTTATATGTGGGGAAATCATTGTGAATAAAACCCCATAGTCTATATAATATGTGGGGAAGTCATTGTGAATAAAACGCCATAGTCTATGTTATATGTGGGGAAATCATTGTGAATAAACCGCCATAGTCTATGTTATATGTGGGGAAATCATTTGGATTAAAACGCCATGGTCTATGTTATATATGGGGAAATCATTGTGAATAAAACGCCATAGTCTATTTTATATGTGGGGAATTCATTGTGAATAAACCGTCATAGTCTATGTTATATGTGGGGAAATCATTGTGAATAAAACGCCATAGTATATGTTATATGTGGGGAAATTATTGGGAATAAAACGCCATAGTCTATATGTGGGGAAATCATTGTGAATAAAACGCCATAGTCTATGTTATATGTGGGGAAATCACTGTGAATAAACCGCCATGGTCTATGTTATATGTGGGGAAGTCATTGTGAATAAAACGCCATGGTCTATGTTATATGTGGGGAAATCATTGTGAATAAACCGCCATGGTCTATGTTATATGTGGGGAAGTCATTGTGAATAAAACGCCATAGTCTATGTTATATGTGGGGAAGTCATTGTGAATAAAACGCCATGGTCTATGTTATATGTGGGGAAGTCATTGTGAATAAAACGCCATAGTCTATGTTATATGCGGGGAAGTCATTGTGAGTAAAACGCCATGGTCTATGTTTTTTGTGGGGAAATCATTTGGATTAAAACGCCATAGTCTATGTTATATGTGGGGAAATCATTGTGAATAAAATGCCATAGTCTATGTTATATGTGGGGAAATCATTGTGAATAAAACGCCATAGTCTATGTTATATGTGGGGAAGTCATTGTGAATAAAACGCCATGGTCTATGTTTTATGCTGGGAAATCATTTGGATTAAAACGCCATAGTCTATGTTATATGTGGGGAAATCATTGTGAATAAAACGCCATAGTCTATGTTATATGTGGGGAAGTCATTGTGAATAAAACGCCATGGTCTATGTTTTATGTTGGGAAATCATTTGGATTAAAACGCCATAGTCTATGTTATATGTAGGGAAATCATTGTGAATAAAACGCCATAGTCTATGTTATATGTGGGGAAATCATTTTGAATAAACCGCCATAGTCTATGTTATATGTGGGGAAATTATTGTGAATAAACCGCCATGGTCTATGTTATATGTGGGGAAGTCATTGTGAATAAACCGCCATAGTCTATGTTATATAATGGGAAATTATTGTGAATAAACCGCCATGGTCTATGTTATATGTAGGGAAATCATTGTGAATAAACCACCCTAGTATATGTTATATGTGGGGAAGTCATTGTGAATAAACCGCCATGGTCTATGTTATATGTGGGGAAATCATTGTGAATAAACCGCCATAGTCTATGTTATATGTGGGGAAATCATTTGGATTAAAACACCATGGTCTATGTTATATGTGGGGAAATTATTGTGAATAAACCGCCATGTTCTATGATATATGTGGGGAAGTCATTGTGAATAAAACGCCATAGTCTATGTTATATGTGGGGAAATCATTGGGAATAAAACGCCATAGTCTATGTTATATGTTGGGAAATCATTGTGAATAAAACGCCATAGTCTATGTTATATGTGGGGAAGTCATTGTGAGTAAAACGCCATGTTCTATGTTTTATGTGGGGAAATCATTTGGATTAAAACGCCATAGTCTATGTTATATGTGGGGAAATTATTGGGAATAAAACGCCATAGTCTATGTTATATGTGGGGAAGTCATTGGGAATAAAACGCCAAAGTCTATGTTATATGTGGGGAAATCATTGTGAATAAAACCCCATAGTCTATGTAATATGTGGGGAAGTCATTGTGAATAAAACGCCATAGTCTATGTTATATGTGGGGAAATCATTGTGAATAAACCGCCATAGTCTATGTTATATGTGGGGAAATCATTTGGATTAAAACGCCATGGTCTATGTTATATATGGGGAAATCATTGTGAATAAAACGCCATAGTCTATTTTATATGTGGGGAATTCATTGTGAATAAACCGTCATAGTCTATGTTATATGTGGGGAAATCATTGTGAATAAAACGCCATAGTATATGTTATATGTGGGGAAATTATTGGGAATAAAACGCCATAGTCTATATGTGGGGAAATCATTGTGAATAAAACGCCATAGTCTATGTTATATGTGGGGAAATCACTGTGAATAAACCGCCATGGTCTATGTTATATGTGGGGAAGTCATTGTGAATAAAACGCCATGGTCTATGTTATATGTGGGGAAATCATTGTGAATAAACCGCCATGGTCTATGTTATATGTGGGGAAGTCATTGTGAATAAAACGCCATAGTATATGTTATATGTGGGGATATTATTGGGAATAAAACGCCATAGTCTATATGTGGGGAAATCATTGTGAATAAAACGCCATAGTCTATGTTATATGTGGGGAAATCACTGTGAATAAACCGCCATGGTCTATGTTATATGTGGGGAAGTCATTGTGAATAAAACGCCATGGTCTATGTTATATGTGGGGAAATCATTGTGAATAAACCGCCATGGTCTATGTTATATGTGGGGAAGTCATTGTGAATAAAACGCCATAGTCTATGTTATATGTGGGGAAGTCATTGTGAATAAAACGCCATGGTCTATGTTATATGTGGGGAAGTCATTGTGAATAAAACGCCATAGTCTATGTTATATGCGGGGAAGTCATTGTGAGTAAAACGCCATGGTCTATGTTTTATGTGGGGAAATCATTTGGATTAAAACGCCATAGTCTATGTTATATGTGGGGAAATTATTGGGAATAAAACGCCATAGTCTATGTTATATGTGGGGAAGTCATTGGGAATAAAACGCCAAAGTCTATGTTATATGTGGGGAAATCATTGTGAATAAAACGCCATAGTCTATGTAATATGTGGGGAAGTGATTGTGAATAAACCGCCATAGTCTATATGTGGGTAAATCATTGTGAATAAAACGCCATGGTCTATGTTATATGTGGGGAAATCATTTGGATTAAAACGCCATAGTCTATGTTATATGTGGGTAAATCATTGTGAATAAAACGCCATGGTCTATTTTATATGTGGGGAAATCATTGTGAATAAACCGCCATAGTCTATGTTATACGTGGGGAAGTCATTGTGAATAAACCGCCATAGTCTATGTTATATGTGGGGAAATCATTGTGAATAAACCGCCATAGTCTATGTTATATGTGAAGAAATCACTGTGAATAAAACGCCATAGTCTATGTTATATGTGGGGAAATCATTGTGAATAAACCGCCATAGTCTATATGTGGGGAAATCATTGTGAATAAAGCGCCATGGTCTATGTTATATGTGGGGAAGTCATTGTGAATAAAATAGGGAAAAGTTGCTGTTTTTTCGAGCAACTGAAATGAGGTAAGAGTGTGTTTGAGGTGCTTGTTCACAGAATAGAAACTTTGAAAGGCAAGATAAAATGTCATCGAAACAATAAAGTGTTTTATTGTGTTTGATATACGATTCAATGCACATGTTCATACTAAAAGCAATTCATCTATGTACAGAAACTGTACTATCTGCAGTATATATACGTTAGACCTAGATCTCAACAGTGATGTCACGCTTTTGGATCAAACTAGATGTTTATCAATCTTATGAAGAATTGAAAACGATCTATCTCTGCCTTCATAGACTTATCATCAGTGCGTATCATATAACAGTACAGCTGTTGTGCAGCTTTAAAGATAGTGATTATTAGCTTTAAAATGTCCTCAAATCGGTGAACAATAACCATTAAACAGGTGAAAATGAAAGAAATGGTCAAATGGAAGATAAGTCTTGTATTGTTCCATAGTTACTAGTTAATCGCAATCCGATAAAGTGATACAATTCTGTGCGTTTCTTTCTATATATAACACTATATACTTACTATACGTTGTGTCTATGTCGATGGTGAGAACATCCCCAGCTTCAAGTCCATCACCCTTTACCATAACCTAATCGTCTGAACCGGACCGTTATAGTCGAAGTGACATCAGCAAAACATTCAGCAAACTTCTCGTCTGCACTGTAGTAATTGACCACATATTCTCTAGCTGCTGTTTCAATCAACCTTTTGGCGATGTCCTGTTCGCAAACTGTTGCAACGGTAAGCGTGAGAGTTATAAACACGACTCTCAATCATAACCCACTTCTACCATGCTTCCGCATGACTTATATGAAGAATGATTGACAAATCCTCGCAGAAGTTGTATTTGATAATGTGTTTTTCTTCCTTAAGTTCTTATTAATGAACAAGGTTTTGATGCGGAAGGGCTGGCTGATCTGAAGGTATTAGAGTCCTAGGCTCTAATTCGGGAACAGCTTCATCTGAAATGTCGGTGCTAGTATCGGTGAAAATCGAGTATAAAAATAAACGGATTTTCAGGTAAAGCCATACTTGCGATCATTTACACTTAAATAATGAAAACCTAGAACAATTGACAATTAACTTTAAAGTGCTTTAGATTCCCTTTTATAGAGGAACTGAGACGGTAACACGTTCATATGATGCTTTTTAACGAGTAGGTGTGATAAGCTTTGTTTATACTTAGCCATAAAACAAGGTCAACCGATAAACGTTGGGAACCAATGAAGCCCTTGAAATTCTCCATTTTGAATGTCCATCTTTTTGGGTATTTGACACATGACAGTAGTTTTATGTGTTTCACGTGATTTTTTTAACCAGGTGATCCCCATCATTAGTCCGAGCGCTTCTTGCAATTTTAGATGTTATTCGAATGTAAACAATGGAGTTAAATTGGTGGGCACCAAATTTGTGAAAATAGCACATTGAAATAGTGCAGGAGTTAGATTGCAATGATCCTGTGGTGTTTCGCTATGTTTCAAGATATCATATCATAATTTATATCTCGTTTACCCAGTTTTGCAGTTTTTCTGAGCGCAAGTTAGAATTAATGTTCCTACCGTGTCCTGTTTGGGACACGGTAGTAAATCCGCCCTCTTAGCTCTTTGGAGCAGGCCGGTTGTGTATCACAACCGCTACGATAATTCAAAAATGGGGCAACTAAATGCAACAAAACTTCACCTGATTAAACATATGCATTATATCTCATACCTCAGAGTCCAAAAGTTAATATTTTGCCATTATTTTAAGAGCTTAGAAGCATTTTTTGTAATCCTTATACATTTCATTTCTCAAATCCATCCTTCCGGTTTTCATTTGGATATCCAGGACTATCCTGCAACAATTGACAACAAAAATTGGGTCAAATTGGGCGGAGCTAAACCTGTAGGGGTATTCCATATTTGAAGTTGTAGTAAGGTTGTAAAAAAGGCGGGAAAAACATGTGTTTTCATTGGATGAGCCCTTCATGTTCAGTGGGTAATTACCATATTTTTAAAGCAGAAAGTGCGAGAAGTTGCGAAAAATCAAAATGGCCACTAACGGTTTGTTTCTCACTAAATTTCACCAACAATTAAGAAATACAACTTAATTAAGAAATTTTAGCTTCTATGAAGCTGTTTGATTTGATATTTTAGACAATACTATGCTAGGGTTATCATATAAAGGTTATCTATCATGTGGTTGTTAAAATTGATTTTGCTCTAACAAGTGATGAGCGTGGAATCGTAACGTCGGTGGCAACCAGATAGCAGCCACAAGACGTTACGACATCGTATCTAAGCGCAAGTATGCTTTGAAAGCAATGTAACGGTACATATCTAACAGAACAGGAAATGTAGAAATCGAAATTAATTGAAATTATATACATGTCTTGAGTGGTATGACTTGTATATCTTTAAGTAAAATTTAATCTTTGAAAGCGGGTTCAGTGCTCGCAGTCTTTATGAGGATCCATACCAGTATCCATGATACTGCTGATGTAGTTTTACACGATGCAACATTAGGGGTAGTTTATAAATGTTATAGAGTATGTAATCTTGTTATCAGTCATATAAGTATCTATCTTCATATTTCATACTTTATTTGTCAAAAAGACAACATAACGAAATGTACAATCCTATATCTTCTGCATAGAAGGCAATAAAGATAGTTTATTGTATTACTATATCTGTCGTTTCATGTTGTTTTGCTTCAACTGTTGCTTTAAAATGTACGGAAACCATTAGTGCGAAATAGATATTGCTCACACAAACGAGTTGTTATTATAGCATCCTTTCATCCATCAACGAATCCAAAGAACCATAACCCAAAACGAAAGAAACAGAAGGTTACACATTCTCTTTAGATATCATACAATCATCTGTCTTCCTCTTTCATACTTTATTTGTATTAAACAACATTATTACGAAATGTAGATCCAGTATCTTCTTCATAGAAGGCAATAAAGAATGTGTGTTGTATTACCGTATAAGAACAAGTAACAATGATTATCAATATCGACAAAATAAATGTTCAAGCTGTTGGATGCGATTATGTTTAATTTAATAGAACATATGTGTATTGATCGTTTGTATGATTTGCTTCCATGATGACAAACTCAATCGTGCGTCTAGGACTTTCAACCTTTCCTAAAGCCGCGGAATCACTTCCAGTGTGAACGGGGTATAGCGTTAATAACAGTTTGTTATCACGCAAAGTAACGCCCTTGAGGGTTTCGATAGTACACCACAGGAATTATTAACCCGTGTTCAATAATTTCTAAAGGAAGAATTGAGTTAAACAATGTGGACATGTATACTGTTTTAAGCTGCATGAACTAAGAGGTATCAGGGGACACTGTAGACATCATTCCAAAAGTATATACCGTATATACCAACTGTTATGATATTGTTTTGTTATTATCATCGTCCCAATAAGACCGACCATAGAACACCAAGACTGTATGCTCAGGGGGAGAAATACGAAAGACAAAGGTGTGAAGGCGGTCTTTTTATCTGCAACCTAAAACAATATATGATGTCATATCGTTACGTCTGAATAAAACCATTACAGCTCAGGGTACCGTTTTACTAAACAGTTTACGCTTAAGATTTGCGTAAGTCTGAAACAATAATTCATCTTATTTCAGTATTGGGCGAAGCAAAATTGCAAAGTAACACGCTTCCAATGACGTGTCACATTGCAATATTGTACTTTCATTGAAGATACTATTCATGTGTATCAGTAATGACTTACGCAAAGACTTTCCTAAAGTCGTTTTGTAAAACGGTACCCTATAACCCATCCGCCGTAAATATTCTTCATCTAATGATAACGATGTACTGTTAAGATTGAAAGGCACCGAAGATTGTAACAGTACTTTGGTTATGTCACGGCGATCGGTGTATCAATCTATATTTCTGACATTATCTCACAAGGTTCACAATCAACCATTACAACAAATGTTTCTTTATTTTGTTAACCTTTATAATTATACTTTCTACAAACGAATTGATCGATATAACATATTAGATATATTGACTGACCGAACTCGAAAGAAAAGATAAAGAACCTTAAAATCGCAGATTTTGCAGACCGCTGGTTCATTTTGTAATCAACGAATTGCAGTAAGACGTCATATCGCCAAGTGGATAATCCGAAAAGATTCGTGCGCAAGAAAAAAAATAGGTCGAGCGAGAAGGAAAACAAACAACGTCACTTATTATTCAAAATGGATGTTATGGGTATATTTAGAGTAATCGAAATATTTCTTTTTTTAGATTACCTGATCTTATCAAAACTGAAATGCCAGTTCGTTAAAGAAAGACAAGACACTTAATAAAATTTTGAAATTATAATATTATGTTTTTCATATAAAAATGTTATTGCGATTAAACGAAAAAATAAATTGTTATAAGCTACGAGTAAACCCAAAACTAGCCAAACACATTATTGAATGATATCCCTTCTTTTACCGAACCTTTTTTCTGGGTAAGATAACGATGGCAGAAACTTTGAAAAAAAAAATCGCTAAAAATGTATCCGATCGTCTCGAACATGGAATGTTTATTTTCACACATGTTGATATGAATGTGATTGTTGTTTACCATTCCTATGTCAAGGCGTTGGACTCTGTTTCATTTCAAAATCAACCATTGTCCTCTTAAACGACTCTTTCCCTCGCCCAAAAAAATATTGACATATCTAATCAAGTTAACAATCTGAGGCAAGAACTATTAAACGTTTCCGAAGACACACCTGACAATGGTATCTAAAATTAATATCTCTTCTTCTAAGTTCAACTCGTAATTATAACGAAGAAGTTAACTTCTTTACAAGGTTTAAAATGTCTGCAATTCACTTGATCTTTATCCTTTCTGTACGGTTTTAAACGTTGTGGGAGGCTCTTAATAATCTAGTCTTGCCTTACTGTAGACATCTATGCTGTCATTATATCGGCAGTAGCCTAGGGGTTTGAGTACAGAACTTGAAATCACATGGCCCCTCTCCGCGTGGGTTCAAATCCTGAGAGAGATATGGATTTTCATGAGAGGCTGTCTCCCGACTGACTTCCGGAATGCCGATGGTTCTACCGGCCTTGACCAGCACAGTTGAGTATGGGGGTCTTCCTCCATCATTAAGAGTCGGGCATCGCAACATAACTGAAATAATGTTGATGTGATGTAAAACCAATATATAAAAAAACATGTTGTATGTATTTGGTCTCCTACTTAGTTGCTTGTTTGAGATAATCCCTTTGTCAGTGTTGTTTGTTTAATTATATGTTACACTTTCATTGTGCATTACCCCGATTGTTTTACTACTTCAGCAAACATCTGTGTATTCTAACCCATAAGGCATGGTGTTAGTGCTTTGACACCCGTAGACAGCATTATGGTCGTAAATAAGGACGGTTTTAACGTTATGTCCGATCGAGGAATAAATATAATATATGTTAACTGATTTTCACAAAAGTTGTTTAGAGAAAAACGACTGCGTAAACGAGACAAAAATAAATTAGATTGGTATTCATTTTTCTCTTGTAGACCGTTATACATTCGGTATAAAAAATGTTTAATGTGTTTAATATTTAACCACATCACACACTACAATAACTAATATAACCAACACCACACGCAATTCAAAACTCTTTTAAATGACCGGTTAAGGGACAACCAATTTAAAAAAGATCAAGGTTTTCTTTTCATTACACAGTTACAGCAAATATGGAGATATACCTTGGTTGAAACTCTCTCTCAGGGAACATTGGATAATGATGAATTCTGTTCAAAGGAAATCTTATGTGAACAACAGTCAGTTATATTGTGTGAAAATGCTTTAAAATGAAATATCGAAATATCGACATACTTGGATGGTTGCCCTGACTGTCGCACTACTGTAAGATAGTTGTTGAAATTGGCGTTGATTCAAGATCAAAATTCTTGATATCAAAAGACGATGGTTAGTTATAAAATAGACAAGATAAATCAATGGACGTAAGTTATGGTATTCAAGTTGTCCTTCAGCCACAGGTAACTGCTTTATGTTTGATTTTTACCTGAATAATATTGGGCTAGGGAAATGCCCTGAGAAATGAAGGAAACGTTTAACCTCTACTCCTAAAAAATAGTAAAAAATATGTAAGGACCAAATTCCCCATTATCGTTTATCGATAAGAAAAGCGTGGTATATGAGGCGGACAATACCAGGTCTAGAACCTCTAGTCTGTACTACCAAGTTTGAATCACTGTGAGAAGGACATGTTGATCAATCAGACCGACTATATGTCTGTCCTATCCTTCTGATGTCTGATTTATTGTCTGGTTTATTGTTGAAGTGGCGTTTCTTTTTAAGGAGATCGTCTTTATTGATTTATTCACATAAAGGCGATTGCGTAAGCAAACCCGATTGCTTCATTTAACGATTTAACTCATCACAATGTTAAATTGGGTTAATATTATGTCTGTTAGAATCACAAAAATACTGACCAAAACATTTTCCTGTGTAATGGGTTATGTGTAGGTTATTGGGTAAACAGAACTCATATGATTTATTTTTATTTTTCCCCTTGTGTGCAAACAAAAACACATATTAAACCAGACTAAATAGAGAAAAAGGTAAGCTGATATGACTTGTATATAAATTATATTTCAGTGAAATAAAAATCTTAATTTGCATTGAATCTTGTTGAGCCACCATAATCTCACAATTAATCAAATTCAAGACATCTGACATGGTGAATTTGTTTTGAATTTATATCTAAAAAACTTGTATCTTAATCTGAAAACATAAAACAGATCTAAACCGGATGAAAGAAATATAGTTGCGCTTAGAATCTACTGACCATATTGTTTCATTTAAAAAAAGACAAATTCAAATCTACTCGTATTTGCTTTGAGCCTGGGAACAACATACACATCCATACACCTTCCAACACACACCCCACACCCACACCCACACACAACCCCACCCACACACACACACACGTTGCTATAGGGTTTAAAATGATTGAAACGAAAGAAGAATTCTAGAGCATGAAGACATGATTTCAGGTATTTTCAAATTATACAATATATCATTCAACCTCAAAGTTCCTACATGAGTTACTACCTTCATTAAGAGTCTTATTTTGTGTATGCCATAGTAAATATCAGAAACGAGCCGTTATCGCTTTATTTCCGTTTTATTTATATGATTATTTCAGCTGAAAAACTGACATATAGTTGTTGGAGTAAGAACCAATATAGAGTTTATGTTCTTTCTTACAATATGTCACCATACATGGGCCTTCAATACCATGCATACTATCCAGAAGTACCTTAATGGGTTTACACTCTGTAGAGAGTTGAAGAATATTGTCCGAGTAGCGCCCAGCAACATAGACATTATCATTTCTATCTACAGCCAGACCACGTGGACATATCAGACTGTCATCGGTATATACGCCTCGTACTGTACCATCGATACGTAGACTTGTTACACGCATATAGTCCGAATCCGACACGAATATCGTGCTCTGGTCCTCGCTGATAGCAATATACCGTGGGTACTTAAAGAGGTTATTTCTGGCGGTGTCCGTTTTAAATGTTTTCAACGTTTTCCCCTTCAAGTCAATCACTTTCACACATGGATCTGGATAGTCAAACGCGACAAGTAACGAGTTGTTTGTATAGGCAATACCCCGTACGCTACCACCGAGATCCAATTGTTTAAGGATAGACAATGTTTTACCGACCTTCAAAAACACCAATTTACCCCCGTCACAACTCACTACAACCTGATCCTTCTCTACACGTGTTATATCCCATGGTTTTGATGGTAGTTTTATACAGGATATTACGGTGTTATTGATGACGTCAACAACCTTCACGCTGTGGTTGATACAATCAGCCAAAACTATTTTAGTCTGGTCTAGCATGACTCCTCCTGTAATACTACAGCGGGTTTGAGTGTCTGTCGAATGTCGGATGTTGATATCACAGACATGGCTCGCAGTAACGGGCCGATTAACGACAGGTATCGATACTTCTGCACCAGAAACCATTGTCGCTCTCTGATCGTTTTCATTGGATTTTGACCTTTCTTCCGTGACTTCCAAACGTCCAAGACTTTTCAAAGATTGGAGAAGCTGTGGTATCGCCCTGTCCGGAATAAACTTGTAATCTTTACTTATATCTGGGTCTGGTAGTTTCGAAACTTCATCTTCTATATCTTTGACTTGTGCCCCTGCATTTTTTGAATACATCACCAACTGTCTGTCTTGTTTGTATTTTCTAAGTTTGTCCATGGACGACGTCATTTCTTTTAATTTGGCCATGAGAGAATCGCAATGAGTCGTTGTTGACTCAGCTGCGTTGCTATCGACATCTAAGATCCCCTTTGTTTCTTCCAATGAGGCACTTTCGAGTGAATCTAAGATACTGTTGATTCCTACCCTAAATTTTCTGATTTCAGAAATGATCTCAGAGTGAAGGCGTTGTGCATTGCTTTTGTTGTCAAGCGATTGTTGCTTGACTGTATGAAGACGCCGCGTAAGATCGGTCATATCTTTCATCAAAGACTTGTATTCACTACTCTGTTCGTATCCCTTTGCAATATCGTCGATGTACTCAGCATTGCACTGTCTATGTTCCTTGGTAACACACATTAAACAGTTGCTTTTACTGTGAGTACTACAATAATATCTAAGAATCTTTTCTCTATGAATGGGACAAATGTTGTCTTCATGTGATCCTAGCTTATGTTTTGGCATGCTATTTCTATCCAATAAAAGATGGGTTTTAGAAACAGCAGCTTTTCTGTGTGCCTTTGCATCAGCCTCACAGAGAAACTCATTGCACACTGTACAGTAGAATACGGCGTTTTCCTCTTCATTAACCCCTTTACATGGATCACACAGAATGCCTGTAGTATGATCGTCATCACCTTTCTCTTGCCTTCTTCCAGAGACTTCCATGATGGTAGAGTTCTACTGTATAAAATAAAACATGTGAACCTTTATTATCTTGGTGAGCCGTAAACCTAAAACACGTATTTACCCTATGTTCAGTTCTAATCATTAAACAATGGCAGAAGACGTACAACTGTTTTATTATTTAGTTATGTGCGCCAGTATGAACATTGTACAATTATACTATTGACATAATAAAAGTCAATACTGGCTTCTTGAATATCTATTTCAATGATATTAATAAAAGTTGATCAAAAAAAGAATAAGTTGTGACAGTAGTATACTTTTTACATCTCAACCGAGCGAAACCAATCGGCATTGAATCAACATTGGTATTCAGGCGTACCGAGAATAATGCTTGATTTAAATACTTTTCGATCATTAAAATGGGCCTAAAGAGTTTAATATTCTATCAGCGAAGTATTTGGAATATGTACAAAGATTGTTTTCTTTTTCCTGTATTATAAATATCAACATTTTTTCCTCACCTTAATAACAACGTTTAGTTTCCTACGTTAGGCAGTCCATCCGTCTATAAAGGGCAATTTTCCCTAAAAAGGAAAATGATTTCACATTAACTAGCACTAAACTTAAACCACTTTAAATCTAGTCCGATATCCACAGTTATGAATCATACAATGTTAACACGTATAAAAAGCTACTAACGTCTGCCTGATTTGCCAGGGTCTCTTGCTGTAAACAGTGATCGTTACTACAACAAACTTTAACTTCCGTTTTGAAAAATTCTTTCTCCTTTGTAAATCTATATTACGCTATCGCGGTCGGTTATCAATAAAGTTGCCGTTCTTACTGACTCAATATTCGTACATGTGCTGGAATTGTGTCAATGCAATTTGTATTCACTTATCTTTTAACTGAAAAATAGTACACCGTTTGTTCTGAATTGTGCATTGAAACCTAGTTTGTTAAGAAAAGGGTTGATTTATATCATGGTTCAAATACAAATAACCGCCGATATATATATATAGTCTAGATAAGGGTTCTCGATAACGTCATTTAATGCAGTATTTCACAACTCCATACCAACTTGTAAAATGGTTTATCAGGTATAGGCGGCGTCTAGATAAAACACACTTTTGCGTACCAACGTTATAGGTTTTAGGGACGAAGTAAAGATGAAATCCTCATGAAAATGCTTTGTATCCGGAGCCCTGAATATCACATGACCTCGTACTTGGTCGCGTGAAAGAAACCCTTTCAACTGATGTCTACATACCCGATTCGACGTTTATGTCATTAATCAGATTTCAATACATTCAAACGGTACTATTGAAATTGTGCGGCTGTCACAAGGGTTATGTTATACCAGCTTTACAATGGGTTCCCATGTGGCTCACTTAAACATGTGTTTGACTTGTGCCATGGGATTCTATGTTCGATCCTCACCAGCGGCACTATGAAGTGTATTGGTAGAGTCCTTAGTCAAGAGACTGAAGAGCCCTGCGTAGTAGTGGTTAAATCATAAAGCCGTAAAATAACTTACATACGATTGACACGGCGTTAAACCCTCTTTAACCAGACACCTTGTGTGTTCTAGGACATACTGGTAGCTGACTCTATGGGTTCAGGCATTTTAAAGGTATAAAAATTATTCGCGAGTAGAAAACATTGGCACAGAGTATAAAATATTTCTCCCCTCGATGAGCGTTTGTATTGTTAACTTGTTTGTGCTTCCCCTCATTCCCTGTTTAAACACGCACACCATTATTTAAATTACGTGAATGCTGCAAAAAGGCGTTTTGTGGCAAAAGGGGTTTTATTAGACGATCTTTATGTATGATATTTGCAAGACGAACATATCGGGCTCTGTCTTGTATAATGTGTATAATTATGAATAGCTTTCAAAGATCGAAACTCATTAATTATCATATGAGTAATAACGTCATTTTCTGCTTGAGGTAATACATTTTGAAATCTAAAGTTTGTAAAATCAATGAATGCATTCGACTGTCGGGTTAAACTAAATTCCCCAAGATTTATTTATTACTCGGCGCCGTACACAATAAACTTACACTCTCGTAAATAGGTTTTGGATCATATTATAATGAATGAGTATCGTCCATTGTTTAATTGTATAGTTACGTTAGCCGACTGTTCAGTGGCGATCGTTATGTCAAAGAACCGACAATCATGTAAATGCAACACATGCTTCACAACTACATCGGATTCAAAAGGCTGTTTAGTTTAATGTAATCCCCCATGGTCAAGTTCTGACAGGTTTAAATTAAAAACAACCACAGAAAAAAAGTTGTAGAGTATGCATCATGTGTGATTTGATACCATAATTGATGGAATAAAGCTGAAAAGGGTTATTGGTTGTTTACAATGCCGAATAGTGTTTGTCAGAATCAGACGAATGTAATTTATTCTTTCTATGACCAAAGGGTATAATTCATATATAATTGACTAGCTATCGCAAAGTGCTGCATAAAATGTTGACAAGGTTTAAGACCATATTCAAATTTGTCATCATTCAGTTTTAGAATAGTTTTAAATCATCGTACGTCGTACACAGTAAGTAGACCCGAGTTAATACTTTTGAAACGTTTTGTAAATGGTCAATGACGTATTTTGTTGCCGAATGCAAAATAAAGTTGAGTTGAGTTGAGTAAATAACACCTGTCAACAACTTAGATCATTCTGTCATTGAACAAAAAAAGAAAATGTTTGGTTCGATACTCGTCTTTGCCACTTTTCTTTTTGTATTTTTATAATCTCTGTGAAACAAGATTCTTTCAGCTCTTTCATACCAAGCAAAGCAATGTTGACTTTTATACTAATGAACGATGCATATGGTTGCTTTATTCTAGACACAGGACTTCCATACCAAGCAAAGCAATGTTGACTTTTATACTACTGAACGACGCATATGTTAGCTTAATACAAGACACAGGACTTGCATACCAAGCAAAGCAATGTTGACTTTTATACTACTGAACGATGCATATGTTGGCTTTATGCTAGACACACGACTTACATACCAAGCGAAGCAATGTTGACTTTTATACTACTGAACGATGCATATGTTGGCTTTATGCTAGACACACGACTTACATACCAAGCAAAGCAATGTTGACTTTTATACTACTGAACGACGCATATGTTAGCTTAATACTAGACACAGGACTTGCATACCAAGCAAAGCAATGTTGACTTTTATACTACTGAACGACTCATATGTTGGCTTTATGTTAGACACACGACTTACATACCAAGCAAAGCAGTGTTGACTTTTATACTACTGAACGACGCATATGTTAGCTTTATGCTAGACACACGACTTACATACCAAGCAAAGCAATGTTGACTTTTATAGTTCTGAACGACGCATATGTTGGCTTTATGCTAGACACAGGACTTACATACCAAGCAAAGCAATGTTGACTTTTATACAACTGAACGACGCATATGCTAGCTTAATACTAGACACAGGACTTGCATACCAAGCAAAGCAATGTTGACTTTTATACTACTGAACGATGCATATGTTGGCTTTATGCTAGACACAGGACTTACATACCAAGCAAAGCAATGTTGACTTTTATACTACTGAACGATGCATATGTTTGCTTTATTCTAGACACAGGACTTCCATACCAAGCAAAGCAATTTTGGCTTTTATACTACTGGACGACGCATATGTTGGCTTTATACTAGACACAGGACTTACATACCAAGCAAAGCAATGTTGACTTTTATACTACTGAACGACCCATATGTCGGCTTTATGCTAGACACAGGACTTACATACTAAGCAAAGCAATGTTGGCTATTATACTACTGAACGACGCATATGTTGGCTTTATGCTAGACACAGGACTTACATACCAAGCAAAGCAATGTTGGCTTTTATACTACTGAACGACGCATATGTTTGCTTTATTCTAGACACACGACTTACATACCAAGCAAAGCAATGTTGACTTTTATACTACTGAACGACGCATATGTTGGCTTTATGCTAGGCACACGACTTACATACCAAGCAAAGCAGTGTTGACTTTTATACTACTGAACGACGCATATGTTGGCTTTATTCTAGACACAGGACTTACATACCAAGCAAAGCAATGTTGACTTTTATACTACTGAACGACGCATATGTTGGCTTTATGCTAGACACAGGACTTACATACCAAGCAAAGCAATGTTGGCTTTTATACTACTGAACGATGCATATGTTTGCTTTATTCTAGACACATAACTAAGATACCAAGCAAAGCAGCGTTGGCTTTTATACTACTGAACGATGCATATGTCGGCTTTATGCTAGACACAGGACTTACATACCAAGCAAAGCAATGTTGACTTTTATACTACTGAACAACTCATATGTTGGCTTTATGCTAGACACAGGACTTACATACTAAACAAAGCAGTGTTGGCTTTTATACTACTGAACGACGCATATGTTGGCTTTATGCTACACACAGGACGTACATACCAAGCAAAGCAGTGTTAGCTTTTATACTACTGAACGACGCATATGTTGGCTTTATGCTAGACACAGGACTTACATACCAAGCAAAGCAATATTGGCTTTTATACTACTGAACGACGCATATGTTTGCTTTATTCTAGACACATGACTAAGATACCAAGCAAAGCAGTGTTGGATTTATACTACTGAACGATGCATATGATGGCTTTATGCTAGACACACGACTTACATACCAAGCAAAGCAATGTTGACTTTTATACTACTGAACGACGCATATGTTGGCTTTTTGCTAGACACAGGACTTACATACCAAGCAAAGCAATGTTGGCTTTTATACTACTGAACGATGCATATGTTGGCTTTATGCTAGACACACGACTTACATACCAAGCAAAGCAGTGTTAGCTTTTATACTACTGAACGATGCATATGTTGGCTTTATGCTAGACACACGACTTACATACCAAACAAAGCAGTGTTGGCTTTTATACTACTGAACGACGCATATGTTGGCTTTATGCTAGACACAGGACTTACATACCAAGCAAAGCAGTGTTGGCTTTTATACTACTGAACGACGCATATGTTGGCTTTATGCTAGACACAGGACTTACATACCAAGCAAAGCAATATTGGCTTTTATACTACTGAACGACGCATATGTTTGCTTTATTCTAGACACATGACTAAGATACCAAGCAAAGCAGTGTTGGATTTATACTACTGAACGATGCATATGATGGCTTTATGCTAGACACACGACTTACATACCAAGCAAAGCAATGTTGACTTTTATACTACTGAACGACTCATATGTTGGCTTTATGCTAGACACAGGGTTTACATACCAAGCAAAGCAATGTTGACTTTTATACTACTGAACGACGCATATGCTAGCTTAATACTAGACACAGGACTTGCATACCAAGCAAAGCAATGTTGACTTTTATACTACTGAACGACGCATATGTTGGCTTTATGCTAGACACAGGACTTACATACCAAGCAAAGCAATGTTGACTTTTATACTACTGAACGACTCATATGTTGGCTTTATGCTAGACACAGGACTTACATACTAAGCAAAGCAGTGTTGGCTTTTATACTACTGAACGACTCATATGTTGGCTTTATGCTAGACACAGGACTTACATACCAAGCAAAGCAATATTGGCTTTTATACTACTGAACGACTCATATGTTGGCTTTATGCTAGACACACGACTTACATACCAAGCAAAGCAGTGTTGACTTTTATACTACTGAACGACGCATATGCTAGCTTAATACTAGACACAGGACTTACATACCAAGCAAAGCAATGTTGGCTTTCATACTACTGAACGACGCATATGCTAGCTTAATACTAGACACAGGACTTACATACCAAGCAAAGCAGTGTTGACTTTTATACTACTGAACGACGCATATGCTAGCTTAATACTAGACACAGGACTTACATACCAAGCAAAGCAATGTTGACTTTTATACTACTGAACGACGCATATGCTAGCTTAATACTAGACACAGGACTTACATACCAAGCAAAGCAATGTTGGCTTTTATACTACTGAACGACTCATATGTCGGCTTTATGCTAGACACAGGACTTACATACCAAGCAAAGCAATGTTGACTTTTATACTACTGAACGACGCATATGTTGGCTTTATGCTAGACACAGGACTTACATACCAAGCAAAGCAGTGTTGGCTTTTATACTACTGAACGATGCATATGTTTGCTTTATTCTAGACACATAACTAAGATACCAAACAAAGCAGTGTTGGCTTTTATACTACTGAACGACGCATATGTTGGCTTTATGCTAGACACAGGACTTACATACCAAGCAAAGCAATGTTGGCTTTTATACTACTGAACGACTCATATGTTTGCTTTATTCTAGACACATAACTAAGATACCAAACAAAGCAGTGTTGGCTTTTATACTACTGAACGACGCATATGTTTGCTTTATTCTAGACACATAACTAAGATACCAAGCAAAGCAGTGTTGGCTTTTATACTACTGAACGATGCATATGTCGGCTTTATGCTAGACACAGGACTTACATACCAAGCAAAGCAATATTGACTTTTATACTACTGAACGATACATCTGTCGGCTTTATGCTAGACACAGGACTTACATACCAAGCAAAGCAATGTTGACTTTTATACTACTGAACGACGCATATGTTTGCTTTATTCTAGACACCACATAACTAAGATACCAAGCAAAGCAGTGTTGGCTTTTATACTACTGAACGATGCATATGTCGGCTTTATGCTAGACGCAGGACTTACATACCAAGCAGGGCATTGTTGGCTTTTATACTACTGAACGACTCATATGTTGGCTTTATGCTAGACACAGGACTTACATACCAAGCAAAGCAGTGTTGGCTTTTATACTACTGAACGACGCATATGTTGGCTTTATGCTAGACACAGGACTTACATACCAAGCAAAGCAGTGTTAGCTTTTATACTACTGAACGACGCATATGTTGGCTTTATGCTAGACACAGGACTTACATACCAAGCAAAGCAATGTTGGCTTTTATACTACTGAACGATGCATATGTCGGCTTTATGCTAGACACAGGACTTACATACCAAGCAAAGCAATGTTGACTTTTATACTACTGAACGACGCATATGTTGGCTTTATGCTAAACAAAGGACTTACATACCAAGCAAAGCAGTGTTGGCTTTTATACTACTGAACGACGCATATGTTGGCTTTATGCTAGACACAGGACTTACATACCAAGCAAAGCAATGTTGACTTTTATACTACTGAACGATTCATATGTTGGCTTTATGCTAGACACACGACTTAAATACCAAGCAAAGCAATGTTGACTTTTATACTACTGAACGACTCATATGTTGGCTTTATGCTAGACACAGGATTTACATACCAAGCAAAGCAGTGTTGGCTATTATACTACTGGACGATGCATATGTTGGGTTTATGCTAGACACAGGACTTACATACCAAGCAAAGCAATGTTGACTTTTATACTACTGAACGATGCATATGTTGGCTTTATGCTAGACACACGACTTACATACCAAGCAAAGCAATGTTGACTTTTATACTACTGAACGACGCATATGTTGGCTTTATGCTAGACACAGGACTTACATACCAAGCAAAGCAATGTTGGCTTTTATACTACTGAACGATGCATATGTTTGCTTTATTCTAGACACAGGACGTACATACCAAGCAAAGCAGTGTTGACTTTTATACTACTGAACGATGCATATGTTGGCTTTATGCTAGATACATGACTAAGATACCAAGCAAAGCAATGTTGACTTTTATACTACTGAACGACGCATATGTTGGCTTTATGCTAGGCACACGACTTACATACCAAGCAAAGCAGTGTTGACTTTTATACTACTGAACGACGCATATGTTGGCTTTATTCTAGACACAGGACTTACATACCAAGCAAAGCAATGTTGACTTTTATACTACTGAACGACGCATATGTTGGCTTTATGCTAGACACAGGACTTCCATACCAAGCAAAGCAATGTTGGCTTTTATACTACTGAACGACGCATATGTTGACTTTATGCTGGACACACGACTTACATACCAAGCAAAGCAATGTTGGCTTTTATACTACTGAACGACGCATATGTTTGCTTTATTCTAGACACATAACTAAGATACCAAGCAAAGCAGTGTTGGCTTTTATACTACTGAACGATGCATATGTCGGCTTTATGCTAGACACAGGACTTACATACCAAGCAAAGCAATAATGACTTTTATACTACTGAACGACTCATATGTTGGCTTTATGCTAGACACAGGACTTACATACCAAGCAAAGCAATGTTGACTTTTATACTACTGAACGACTCATATGTTGACTTTATGCTGGACACACGGCTTACATACCAAGCAAAGCAATGTTGGCTTTTATACTACTGAACGACGCATATGTTTGCTTTATTCTAGACACATACCTAAGATACCAAGCAAGGCAGTGTTGGCTTTTATACTACTGAACGATGCATATGTCGGCTTTATGCTAGACACACGACTTACATACCAAGCAAAGCAATAATGACTTTTATACTACTGAACGACTCATATGTTGGCTTTATGCTAGACACAGGACTTACATACCAAGCAAAGCAATGTTGACTTTTATACTACTGAACGACGCATATGTTTGCTTTATTCTAGACACATAACTAAGATACCAAGCAAAGCAGTGTTGGCTTTTATACTACTGAACGATGCATATGTCGGCTTTATACTAGACACAGGACTTACATACCAAACAAAGCAATGTTGACTTTTATACTACTGAACGACGCATATGTTTGCTTTATTCTAGACACATAACTAAGATACCAAGCAAAGCAGTGTTGGCTTTTATACTACTGAACGATGCATATGTCGGCTTTATGCTAGACACAGGACTTACATACCAAGCAAAGCAATGTTGACTTTTATACTACTGAACGATGCATATGTTGGCTTTATGCTAGACACACGACTTAAATACCAAGCAAAGCAATGTTGACTTTTATACTACTGAACATACGCATATGTTGGCTTTATGCTAGACACAGGACTAAGATACCAAGCAAAGCAATGTTGACTTTTATACTACTGAACGACTCATATGTTGGCTTTATGCTAGACACAGGATTTACATACCAAGCAAAGCAGTGTTGGCTATTATACTACTGAACGATGCATATGTTGGCTTTATGCTAGACACAGGACTTACATACCAAGCAAAGCAATGTTGACTTTTATACTACTGAACGATGCATATGTTGGCTTTATGCTAGACACACGACTTACATACCGCGCAAAGCAATGTTGACTTTTATACTACTGAACGACGCATATGTTGGCTTTATGCTAGACACAGGACTTACATACCAAGCAAAGCAATGTTGGCTTTTATACTACTGAACGACGCATATGTTTGCTTTATTCTAGACACAGGACTTACATACCAAGCAAAGCAGTGTTGACTTTTATACTACTGAACGATGCATATGTTGGCTTTATGCTAGATACATGACTAAGATACCAAGCAAAGCAATGTTGACTTTTATACTACTGAACGACGCATATGTTGGCTTTATGCTAGACACACGACTTACATACCAAGCAAAGCAATGTTGACTTTTATACTACTGAACGACGCATATGTTGGCTTTATGCTAGACACACGACTTACATACCAAGCAAAGCAATGTTGACTTTTATACTACTGAACGACGCATATGTTGGCTTTATGCTAGACACACGACTTACATACCAAGCAAAGCAATGTTGACTTTTATACTACTGAACGACGCATATGTTGGCTTTATGCTAGACACACGACTTACATACCAAGCAAAGCAATATTGACTTTTATACTACTGAACGACGCATATGTTGGCTTTATGCTAGACACAGGACTTACATACCAAGCAAAGCAATGTTGGCTTTTATACTACTGAACGACGCATATGTTTGCTTTATTCTAGACACAGGACTTACATACCAAGCAAAGCAGTGTTGACTTTTATACTACTGAACGATGCATATGTTGGCTTTATGCTAGATACATGACTAAGATACCAAGCAAAGCAATGTTGACTTTTATACTACTGAACGACGCATATGTTGGCTTTATGCTAGACACACGACTTACATACCAAGCAAAGCAACGTTGACTTTTATACTACTGAACGATGCATATGTTGGCTTTATGCTAGACACACGACTTACATACCAAGCAAAGCAATGTTGACTTTTAAACTACTGAACGACTCATATGTTGACTTTATGCTAGACACACGACTTACATACCAAGCAAAGCAATGTTGACTTATATACTACTGAACGACTCATATGTTGGCTTTATGCTAGACACACGACTTACATACCAAGCAAAGCAATGTTGACTTTTATACTACTGAACGACGCATATGTTGGCTTTATGCCAGACACACGACTTACATACCAAGCAAAGCAATGTTGACTTTTATACTACTGAACGACGCATATGTTTGCTTTATTCTAGACACACGACTTACATACCAAGCAAAGCAATGTTGACTTTTATACTACTGAACGACGCATATGTTGGCTTTATGCCAGACACACGACTTACATACCAAGCAAAGCAATGTTGACTTTTATACTACTGAACGACTCATATGTTTGCTTTATTCTAGACACACGACTTACATACCAAGCAAAGCAATGTTGACTTTTATACTACTGAACGACGCATATGTTGGCTTTATGCCAGACACACGACTTACATACCAAGCAAAGCAATGTTGACTTTTATACTACTGAACGACGCATATGTTGGCTTTATGCTAGGCACACGACTTACATACCAAGCAAAGCAATGTTGACTTTTATACTACTGAACGACTCATATGTTGGCTTTATGCTAGACACACGACTTACATACCAAGCAAAGCAATGTTGACTTTTATACTACTGAACGATGCATATGTCGGCTTTATGCTAGACACACGACTTACATACCAAGCAAAGCAATGTTGACTTATATACTACTGAACGACTCATATGTTGGCTTTATGCTAGACACACGACTTACATACCAAGCAAAGCAATGTTGACTTTTATATTACTGAACGACGCATATGTTGGCTTTATGCTAGACACACGACTTACATACCAAGCAAAGCAATGTTGACTTTTATACTACTGAACGACTCATATGTTGGCTTTATGCTAGACACACGACTTACATACCAAGCAAAGCAATGTTGACTTATATACTACTGAACGACTCATATGTTGGCTTTATGCTAGACACACGACTTACATACCAAGCAAAGCAATGTTGACTTTTATACTACTGAACGATGCATATGTTGGCTTTATGCTAGATACATGACTAAGATACCAAGCAAAGCAATGTTGACTTTTATACTACTGAACGACGCATATGTTGGCTTTATGCTAGATACATGACTAAGATACCAAGCAAAGCAATGTTGACTTTTATACTACTGAACGACGCATATGTTGGCTTTATGCTAGATACATGACTAAGATACCAAGCAAAGCAATGTTGACTTTATACTACTGAACGATCTATATGTTGGCTTTATGCTAGACACAGGACTTACATACCAAGCAAAGCAATGTTGACTTTTATACTACTGAACGACGCATATGTTGGCTTTATGCTAGACACACGACTTACATACCAAGCAAAGCAGTGTTGGCTTTTATACTACTGAACGACGCATATGTTGGCTTTATGCTAGACACAGGACTTACATACCAAGCAAAGCAATGTTGACTTTTATACTACTGAACGACGCATATGTTGGCTTTATGCTAGACACAGGACTTACATACCAAGCAAAGCAATGTTGACTTTTATACTACTGAACGACTCATATGTTGGCTTTATGCTAGACACACGACTTACATACCAAGCAAAGCAATGTTGACTTTTATACTACTGAACGACTCATATGTTGGCTTTATGCTAGACACACGACTTACATACCAAGCAAAGCAATGTTGACTTTTATACTATTGAACGACTCATATGTTGGCTTTATGCTAGACACATGAAACAGGATATCCTACAAAATGCTTAATTCCATATCATAAAACTATATGTCATGAAAGAGCAATTTGAAAAAAGCCTTTTCATTGTCCTTTAAAGGAATATCTCACATGTATTGTTGTTTGAGAACAAATGTTAAAATGTCAATTAAAACGACCCTCGTCTCTAAACAAATAGCCAATTTCAGTTTCTTTATTCTGAAGTTGCTGAATACAATTGATTTCATTAATTAACGTAAAACGAGTGCTTTTCAGTACTTTGATTACAAACGCCTACTCATGTTAGTCATTACGGATGATGGAAATCACATATACCAATGCGCAATATCGAATATATGTGAGACCTATGTGATGGTTGTATTTTAGATCACCACCGCTCACCTATTTGAAATAGACATTTAGCATAGTGTTGACACAATAGACCGTTTATACGGTTTACTACATCTGCACCATATATGTGCTTTATGTTTATCACAAACTTATGAAAGCGGTTTGGAAATGTATCACTTACCAAGGTTTAAGTTACTTAATAGATCTGTAATGTCATTGTGAGATAGTCCTCTTAAAAGGCTATAAACTGCGTTTCGTAAGTCAAAACAAAATAGATAGAAAACGATTATTATTACTGATTTCTTGTACGACCGGGCAAATCCAGTATTGAAGGAAACATGGCAAAACAGTTCAAATAACATAAATAAATGCTACTTCTAGCTGAACTGGAGTTTGTGTATGTAAACTTTTATAAAGCGTTTTGGCGAAAGCAAGATTTGCTCAATTTTGATTTCAAATGGTTTCTTTTGCGACTGATAAAATGATTATTATGATAAAGGACGATCATTTTATCAATTTTTTTAATTTGGCTCCAACTTTTTCAATTTGGCGCAAGTGTTGGCGCAAAGAGAATTTTAGCCAGAGAGAACCCTGTATTAGGAAACCATCTTCTCTTAACTTCGCTATGTTTATGTTGCATTTTTTCTCACATTCTCGCCTTCATGTCGTTGAAGTTCAAAGGTTCAACTTATTATCTGAGGCAAACACAACAAGGATGTTACTTCACTTGTTAAGTATGTACCGTCTCACACTCTTGATGGTCATTTATAAAAACCCTTCTCTACTATAGACGAGATCGGGGATCTGTCTTCTTCAACCCTTCAAAGCCCTTTTCACTTCGAGTCCTCATAAACTCGACATCCCTTTAAGCTTGTGATATCAAAACTGCTTGCTCATAGATGTTTGTTCGCATTAAGGTTTGTTTTCCTTAAGAATGTACTGTAGTAGAAGTAGGAGACGCGCTATAGCATAACCGTTGGAAGTAACATAAGCTCATATCTAAGTATTCGTGGCGTATATACAATACATTCATATATCTGCTTTGAAAATTAATGATTCAGGGGAAACAACCAGACTGCTTTATATCGGTACTTTTCAAACCAAATTAGCAGTCAATAATGATGTGTAATTGCGTAGAATACGCTTTTACAGAAACAGTTTTTTTTTCTTTTAACTGTTTGTTGTTTTTTGTTTGTTTTGCCTTTTCCATTTTCTCATATGGGAAAAAGCGACGTTAAGAAGGCCATTGAATGAAAATAAGAATCGGCGTATACTAGTCTGACATCCAAATTGTCAGGACCACAACAATTCTAAGATCGACATTTCATGAGATCTTTTCGTCATGTTTACATGGACCCTCGTCAGTACTTGTTTGAGGACTGAGTAAACTGGTCTCCCGCTATCTACTGTTCTCCATAAGACTAACAACGGCCGATTCTGCACGATGTGAAAAGGTCAGAATTAAACCTTCCAAAATAAGATAACAAAAATCACGATTGTTTCCCCTGAGTCATTGTTTTGCGATTTTCAAAGCAGTCAGCCCTTTATCAGACTTAAATTATCCGCCGATCTGTATCAACTATTTGTCAAAAGTCCAATTTTATATCAGTTTGAACAATATTTCCGCGAAGGAGACTTCGTGTCACGGCTAACCGTTCGCTTTAATTGGCAAACGTTCATCTCTATGGACAGTTAGCTGTTTTTGTTCTTTTCTTTACTAGCTAGGATCTTGTGGTAGATTTGTATCATACCGTTCCTTTCATTCGATAATTGTCGGTACACATTGGCAATTTCTTAGAATAACATCGGAGGTAATGGAGAGCCATTTTGAAAGTAGTCCGGCAACATGGCGATAACGAAGGGCAGAGAATGTTTGCAATCGTATCTACTCGGCAATCCCCGTCACAAGCCGGGATTGCCAAGTAGATACGATTGCAAAAATATCAAACATGTTTATGTTTATATGATAATCTTAAAAGTGCCCGAACGTCATACAATAGAAATATATATGTAAAATGCTGATATGGCGTAAGGTATTAAGCTATGCTCAAAACCAATATTCATAAAGATGAAGTAACCAAAATCGCTCTATAAATGTAGATAATGACGGCAAACCCCCACGGTATCACTTACTGGATGTTACATCCACTGTATGGTAATTAGTTACCCGTATACCCTGTTGTTCTTTTTGTGTAAGTTCTACACGACCAACCGTATGTTATTTCGGCTAGTTCGATGTAAACGCTTAAGTGCAAGAACATGGATGTTTGCTTTTAGAGTGTATTCTGAGTATCACAGGCTAGGTGTCTATAGCTTGACATATATACGAGCTCTATCTGGTCATGTAGCCTTGTCACCGGATTTTTATAAAAGGTTCCCCAAGAGTTAGATAGTATTTAATTGCTTTCTCTGCTAAAATATCAAATAAAAGTGTATTCCTTTACTTTCGTAAGTTCCCCCCCCCCCCAAAAAAAAATATATATATATTTTGACGTCCAGGGACTTTAGTAAATTAGTAAGAAAAATCATTCAATTGTCATATTTAACCAATTTGTCATAAATATTTAGTCCCTTGGTGTAATGTAATCAAGTGTGTTATCCGGCAGAAAACAGCCGAAAATCCCCAGGATTTCTGGTGTAATCATGAACTACTTACACGGTATATCTACCGGCTTGTGCCGGAGATTGCCGATAAGATACGATTGACGAGGTATATCTACCGGCTTGTGCCGGAGATTGCCGAGCAGATACGGTGTATTTGATAGAAGAGAGGCCAGGCCGGTTCTCAGTCTAGATATATGAGAGACCGGTTCCCAGCCTAGCACTGTTTCGGAGAGAAAATTGTGGGATGTGATGAAATACCAAGGTGCTGTTTTACTAAACAACCGAAACGGGAAAAGGGCAAATGTCTATGGGTAGAGCATTGGCCTAGTGACTAGAGGGTCTAGGTTCCGAGTCCCGCGATTAGGTCTGCATTGCGACCTTTCATTACACCACATTCGGTACGTGTATGGGTTAAGTATCCATGAGGCAGAATCGAAACTGATTAATCTAAGTTATGATAACCTGTTTCACAATCGATGCAACATCAATTAATTAAAGCTAAGATGAGAAAAAAACATTTACGTAACTCGAAAGTGAACATGGCTAGTACATGTATATTTAAAGAGAACACAATATTGCAATGTAACACATCATTGGAATTGCTACTCAGAAACGAATCAAATGATGTGTTACAATGGTTTGTTGCTTATCTTGAAATAAGAGGAAATGTTGTTTTGAACTGATTATCAACTGCTAAGGAAAACGGTACCCTAGGCCACAGACAGGGGACATACGTGATATGATTATACTAGTGTTGATAACGGTATTAACACCAATTTAACCAACCAACCCATCAAAATCGCTGTTCTGATTCGAGATTCAATGTTTCGATCACATTGAAACAATCATAATTTCAAACCAAAATCGGACGACACATTGTCGTTAATCGGTTTTTTAAATGTTCCGAAAGGCTACGATTATAGTATTTGCCAAATACTGATCCCACAAATTGACAAACGTTAAAGCTGTAATGTCATTATCTTCACCAAAAAGCCTTTAATTTCGAACATAACGTGTGAAAACGAAGGTTTAAATGATATTGTCCTCTCATAATATCAGTTCTATTTTGAATCAATAATATTATTTCGTAATATGCAAATGATTTTTTATAGTATTGCAAATGGAAATGTTGTATTGTATTGTAATTGTATTGTATTGTTTTGTTTTGTATTGTATTGTATAGTATTTTATTGTATTGTATTGTATTGTATTGATAAAACGTGTAGTTGAATAGTTTAATAATTATTTCAACAAAATTTTACCACAAGTCCCACTTTCTTAATAATTTCCTCTTTATTTCAAGCAGGTGTACTTGCACAACTGTATCTAGCGCCAGTCACAACGTTCAATGAAATGAACACGTTTTTTTTTTATGGAAGGTCATTTGATACCACCGGAAAAGGGGTCCAGGGGGAAGGGCTATACAAGAAAATCGAGACTATTAACGTTTATCGCGATGCGCCTCAGACATATACGATGACAAAACCGCGGTGACAAATGGGATGTCATTAATATACACCAATTACGCTTTCCACTTTAATTCAGATTAGTTTATCAGCGTCATTGTTTCAATGGATTGATGAGCGAGAAGTGTGAATTTTTAAAGAGAAATGTTAACCCTTATAATGCTGGAACCGACTTCATGTTTAAGCAAACAGGTTATATCCAGGCCAGCCGCCAAGTAACTTGGCGGCTTACCTGTTATCTATCCTGTTTGTTACTCTGAGTATCTTTCTTTATTAAAATTAAGCAGATATTCAAGGGTTTAGAAAGCAGACGACACAAAAATATGATTTTTGAAAATCACCCAGCATTCTAAGGGTTAATGCTAAATTAAATCATTACGTGCACGAATCTATTTGTAAATGCGGCTGGATGTAAAATAAGGAAATTCACCAGAAAGTGTTGTTGTTGTTGTTGTTGTTGCTGTTTTATATGATCCTCTTGAGTGTTAAAGAAAAGAACGAGGTTATCTTGATGACATTATAGGCCACGGACACAAAGGGAAATGGATATACTTGTGATCAAATGTTTATCAATCGCTTTTGTTGATAGGAGTATCATTTCGGATTCAGTTTTTTGGGGAGGATAACCAATTGTGTTAGTCTTAATATTTATTTCAGTTTTACTTACAGTATATTTTCCAAATTATAAATGACATTATTCTATCCTGTGGCCAATTAACGCATAAAGTGCAAACCGCTAACATAACTATTGATACGTCATATCTTTATCAACTGGATTAATGTGTTTTTATTCCTTTTCACAACAGCTAGATAGAACTGAATGGACAGTTTAATAACGTATATATATAAATGGGAAAAAAACAAAAAAGAACATCGTACTAAGTGTAGAGCATAGAAACATAACTCTATATTTGTACACAGGGGTGTATATTTAAAAAAAAAAGAACTGTTAGACGCTAAGTTCTTATAATAGGTGTATAGGTCCGGAGGCCTTTATGTACAAATAAAACATCCTGAGATGCGAATTCATGTGTCGAAATGAAACAGGTCACCACGGTACTAGAAATCACAGACTAACATTCAGACAATGACAGAAATAACATAGAGTACACAATGGAGCACCGTCAACTCGCCATACCATGGTGGTACATGGTCTCTCTGTTTGTGACATTGACCTTGGGGAACAGGGACCGGAACGTGACGGTTCCCGGGAATTTCACGATCGGCGCCATGTTTCCCATCACGACGGCGGAGAATTGTGGCGTGGAGATTATAGACCAGAACGGGATCCAGAACCTTGAAGCGTTGTTGTTTAGCCTGGTGAAAGTGAACAACGAGGTCCTTAAGGATATCGGTGAGTGACGGATACTTGAAGCACTTCCTCCTCGTATGTGTACGATATATGATGGAAGTGTTGACGACATATACAACGATTTAAACATACTGAGAGGGAGGATGCGATACGAGGAGATAACGATGGATGCAGAGGGAAATGAGTAAAGAGGGGAAGAAAAATGGAGAACGAAAAAGAAAGGAAGCGATGAAAAAGAAAAAAAAAAGAGAGAGAGAGAGAGAGAGAGAGAGAGAGAGAGAGAGAGAGAGAGAGAGAGAGAGAGAGAGGGGGAGAGAGAGAGAGAGACACACAGAGAGATAGAAAGAGACAGAGAGAGATTGTGAGAGAGAGAGATAGAGAGAGAGACACATAGAGAGAGAGAGAGAGAGAGAGAGAGAGAGAGAGAGAGAGAGAGAGAGAGAGTCATATCGTTTATTGAATTTCAGACGAAATAAGTGAAGTGTCACATAGAAATTATGTTGGACTTCAAAGAAATGAAAAAAAGAAAAACTAAGAAATTTCATGTTTTCCCTTTTACCCATGCCTTAATATCCACACTGACCAAGAATGCATCCCTTTCTTGGTATGCGTAAATAACAAACATAGCAATGCTGCTTATAACATTCATATCATGTGACGACATAATATCAAAGAATGACTGTAAAGAAATGTTAAATGTATAACTTATAAGTATGTATTTTATTCGCAAGAGAGAGCGACATATGTAGAGGAAAAAAGTGAGGGAAGAGTGGGGATACTTGGTTCAGATGCTAAAAGAGGTCACATAATATAGTATAATTGGTGGTTGGCCTGGATCTTACCTGTTAGCATAAGTTTGAAGTCGGGTCCAGCGCTTTAAGGGTTAGAAGAGGCTGAATTAAATCACCATGTGCGAATTGTTACAACTACGACAATATAAAACCTTGGTGTGAGCTCTCACTTTCAACTGACGCGATGATGATTAAACTACTCCTGTTATTATATCCCATCATTTCAATCATGCATGTTTCCTGGCACATGTATTGATTATTGGGCTAGGTTGAAGCGACTTGCCCCTGGATGGAACTGGGCGACCGAACTCTTGTGACATAACCGGAAACGGGCGAGCTGGCAGGTGGTTTAGCGTAGGGTGGCGTGGAGGGCGGGCGATTTGTCGAGCACCTTCGGAATGATATTATGTGACCTCTTTTAGCATCTGAACCAAACTAACGCAGTACTCATGTACTGTGGTTTCTTAAAAAAGACGAACAAAGGCAAACATACAAACAAGTGAACGGACGGACAGACATACGGGTAAAGACGTACAGGCAGTCAACATACCTTAATTCTTTCTTACAAAACATTAATAGCTATGTCTTCCCTTTAAATGCGATTTAAGCAAACATTTGTCATGTTTTATAAATTCTAAATGCAATTTTATCCTTCTTCTCTCATATTTTTTTCATCAAATTTGCATTAACATCATCAACGCTGAACATGCTTAGATTGTGAAAAATATTCAAACCAGATATGTGTAAATTGTTTTCTCTTTGCCATCATATCCCGATACTACAAGAGACCTCAAACAATTAGTCGACTTTTGGAGGTATACCGGTCTCACTATATCAACATTAGGCTGAAGCCAGAAATCAGGAGTTATCCGCTTCAGATTCAGAATTCCGGTTTTAAGCACCAGCGGTGGCATAATCAATTGTCCGAATAGTCGAAAGATGTTCAAAAGCTATAACAGACTAGTGTTTCTTTTACTGAAAATAACGATAAAACCAACCTCTATGCAGTCAAGTACAGAATAGGTTTCGTCATTTACGGACACGTTAATTAAAGTTGGATTTTGCTATTCCCTAAGTACATAGTGAATTGCACACTATGAAAATTGATTCCACCCATAATCAAACATTAACGACATTTGACCAGTTTGTTACAGACGACTTTGGAAAACATTGTAGGAAAAGGAGAAATTGCTCTTAATGAGCAATTTCTCTTTTTCCCACAATGTTTTTTGCCCTATCAGAAGGTAATTTTTCAATCCCAACACATTATGTAATGTCGTCTGCAAACTCTTTCAATTTGGGACAGTCGAAAACCTGTCGTTTGGTAAAGGGTTAAATCAAAGTTATGTTCTGTCTTTGAGACATAGAAAAATAATCACTTTTTTCCAGGCGTCTCTCTCGGTACGATAGCGTTTGACACGTGCTACAGCGAATCTAAGGCTCTCGAGCGAGCTCTGGATCTGGTACAGGGAAACGCCTTTGAACAGAATTGTAAGGAGAAATCAAGAAGCAGGTACGTCGGTCGATTTTAATCATTGATTAGTTTAATTGTTTAGTTAAATATCCGACATCTTGTTTGGTTGGATACTTTCCTCTGTGGTTGGTATACAAAAGGTAAAGGTTTTGTTTATTATACCGTCACCCTTAGTGAAAGGGCCAGTCAGTTTGACTTATAAGACACATATAACTTATTATATAAAATACCTTCCAACTTCTATCACTATGCCAGGCGCAAAGCGGATATGAGTCGGTAAACATTAATTTAACCAGCTCCCAACGCACGAGCCGGCCATACAGGAACAAGTCTCACGAGAAACGGTTTCTTTGCAAACGCCTCCCGTTGGGCTCGAACCTTCGTCCTCCCCGTCCCGATGCGGACGCCTTAGCCACTAGGCCACGGCATACAATGAAATATACTGGTCCAAAGACTTTACGTTTGTGAAAACCATCACTTTCCGTTTATACACGTACCTACTAAGATAGTTTGATACATTCTGAATCAATTTTGCGTTCATTTTTTCTTTTTCTCATTTTAAACATGTCAAACCGCAATATACATTGTATATTTTTTTAAATGGTACAATCCCTTACCAAATGGTCGTTTGGGTTGAAATTTGAAATTATTTTAGCTATTTTCTTCTCAAAATTTACCTTTATTTAGACTTGCCAACTATCTCATGTGTAAACAAGCATCGTTAACCCGTATAGTTCGGGAACCGGCTTCAGGCTTTTGCAAACAAATTGGTGGCTGGCTATTGATCTAACCTGTTTGCTACTCTGAGTATCTTTCCTCAACAAAATTAAGCAGATACTTAAGGCTTTGGAATGCAGACGACACAAAAATCTTTCTTTAGATATTTGACCAGCACTCTAAGGATTTACTCCGAATCAACCATAGCTCCCCCAGTCGCTTAGGTGGAAAAAGTACATATAATGGCACACAAGTCCGAATATGTTATACAATTTATCTGGGCATCATTGTTCTCATTTTCTATAATCGAGCTCAATTCGAATTGACAAAACATTTCAAAGGCCTATTTCAATCCGGTTTCTTTTAATAAAATACCGACCAATGAGAAGTCATGTATTCTGAGATCGCGGTTATCCTGAGCAAGCTTGGAATTCGATTGCCTCAAGGATGGTACTTCATCTGAAATAACGTATCGATTTGTGTTATTAGGTTACGATCAATTCATCTTTATCAATAACCTGCAAACCACTTTTTTATTTCCTTATATGATAGACATTTCTCTAGAAAGAATGCATCGGGATTAGACAAAACCTCAATACATTTTGTCTAATTGAGACTTTGTTCATGGTGAGCAAATTCTCACTTAACCTCAATATGTAGCAAATTTTATTTAGTTGGTACTATTCATGTCATGAAATTACGGAGTATATAGAACGATTTGAACGCATTGATTTGTTTTCAATGATGTTGATTGGGTATGTTTTCAATGTCGTTTAACCCATTACCAAACAATAGCAACACTTGACCAGTTTGTTTTAGACGAGCAATTTCTCTTTTTCCCACAAAGTTTTCTGCCCTATCAGTTGATTATTTTTCAATTGCATCACATTGTGAAATGCGGTCTGCAAACTCTTTCAATTTGGGACAGTCAAAATGTTGACGTTTGGTAAATGGTTAAAACAGTATTTCAGGTACATTACGGTCGTCACTGCACCTATCCAGGATCTTGGTATATCCTTACTAGTATTGTACAATATCCTTTCCAAGTCGCGGACTGCTTTCCTACTAATACAATTGTGTCTGGTGCAGTTTACTCAGAACACAGGAAAGGTTAAGTGCATCCTTATCAACAGATGGCCGACCACTTTCCTCTAACACATTTCCTGTTACGGACGACTTATACACACCATTATAGTAAACGACATCTGAAAAATAGAGTAACATGCCTCTTAGTCCCTTAGTTCATAGTTCATCAGGCTTAAATACTTATATTTACATTTACTGCAGATATCGCTTTAAACCATTATGAGCGTTGTTTCCTTCTATACCATTGGTTTATATATGATTTCTTTTTGTCTTGTCCTGTAACTAGTATTAGCATGTGTTTGTTTCAAAGCTCGTAGGCAAAATGAAGAACAGACCACTTTCCCTTTTGCCACAATGGTTTCTAACAATCGTCTATTTGCCATGTGAAGATGAACGTGTTTCCGAGTATTTGAGTGTGTATTATTTGAAGTATCTTTACGTTAAGATTAGCCTGTAAATACTTAAAGGTGCCTGTTCACACAAGAGAAAATTTAAAAGTCAAAATAAAATGTAGTCGAAACAGTTCCATTTGTGTATTGTTATTTGATATACAATTAAAAGTAGCTATTGAAAGCATAATTAATTAAAGAAACGTCAATTCATCTATGCATGTACAGTGTATATATACGGTAGATCTCAAAAACGATGTCATGCTTTTAGATCGGAATACGTGTTAATTCAATTCTATGCATACCATGAAAGGTTAAAAACGATCTTAGTTTGGTTCCGATGACTTGACTTCAGTGTTTATCATATAGCAGTACAACTATCGTGCAGTTTTAAAAGAGATAAAATTCAACTTCCAAATTTGCTCACATCTGTGAACGAGCACCTTTAATGAAACAGGATTTAGAAACAAAAACAAAACGAGATTAGCAATGTAAATAAAGCCCTTATCAAGGTCATATACAAAGACACTGTTATCTTTCATACATTGTAAGCGTTATCGGTTATCTGTATTAAGTTTAATGTGTACAAGTTATGATACCTCCATGACGAGGACTGGTTTCATTTTTATCTGATGGGAAATGATTTCTTTTGTTATAATTCCCCGAGTGAAACATTTCTTGTGCATAACAAACGAAGGCTATAACACGAGTTTGTTATACGCAAGTAATGTTCACCAGGGAAATATTTTCCATAAAAATTCTATCGATTGAATTATATGTTATCATACTATCCAAATGTCAAAACGTAGCCACTTGTTTTAATGCTCTATCGCAAGTCAATAACAGGACATTGACCAATTTACTCACCGTACGAGTTTGTTATACGTAAGAAACATTACGGGGAAATTATCTCCCATAAAATAATATTAGATAAAGTATAACATATAGAATCAAACTGTCAAAATACATGTATACAATTTTTTGTAAATGCTCCAACGCAAGTCAATCACAATGCATTGACCAATTAACTCATGCAGCACGTACTTTGATAGAATCTGCAAACATTAATTTTCATTAGACGGGAAATTCTGTTAAAAAAAAAAAGTCATCAAAACATGTATACATACACGTATGATTTATACAGTCTTTGACCCGTTCTACTACGTAAAGAGCCGAAACAATAGAAAACAAGGAATATTCATACTTTTAATTATTTATCAGTGATAGTTATGAGATTTTCTTTTTCATCAGAATACGATGTGTATAAATCATTTGCGAAAATGTAATATACATAAAACCATGTTTCAGCACCCCAGAGAAGATAATAGGCGTGGTAGGTGCGGCAACGTCGGCTGTCTCTCTACAACTCGCTAGTTTTCTCAGACTATTCAAAATACCCCAGGTAAGGACATTTCTATGAGCATTGTGAGTCATGTGGGGAATGGTAGAGGGGATAGACGTATGGAAACGTGTCAAGAGGGACATAATGCCCTGTTAAAAAGGATAGAGAGACATGTGCAGAAAAGACCGGGGAAGAGAGATACATATTAAAGTTTAGAGACATATATGCTGGAAGGGGCTGAGAGTTATCTTGGCATTTCTAGAGAGATATCGAGAAGAGTACACAGACATGTGGAGAGGGTTAAATATATATTTATCCATGTGGAGATAAAGGAGACGGAGAGAGAGCGAGAGATTGTATGAAAGAAACAGAGAAAAAGCAAATAAAGAAATAGAATGGAAAGCTGAAAAAGAGAGAAAAAACGGACAGACAGACAGACAGACGGACGGACGGACGGACGGAAAGACGGACGGACGGACGGACGGACGGACGGACGGACAGACACACACACAGACACACACACTCCGACACACACACAGAGACACACACACAGACACACAGACACACACACACACAGACACACCCCCACACACACACACAGACACACACACACCCACACCCACCCACACCCACACCCCCACACACACGACACACAGACACACAGACACACACACTGATACACTGACAGACAGACACACAGACACACAGACAGACACACAGACACGCACACACGCAAACACACCGATATACACACAGACACATAGACACACAAAGAGACAAACAGACACGCACAGACACGCACAGACACACACAGACACACACAGACACACACAGACACACACAGACACACACAGACACACACACAGACACACACAGACACACACAGACACACACGGACACACACACAGACACAGACGCACAGATAGACAGTCCTTCACATTTACCGTTTAGCTATGCAGGACATGGGCCAGCTAAGCGTTTACCAAGAAAGTTATCCTTAACGCCACTATTTTTTAGGCGACATACATACCTTTATTGTTGACAATGACAGTGCTGTCTAAAATGTCTGATGATTCATTTAGAGATAAAGGCTGGCAATTGAAACCAGCTATTCTCCGTCCTTAGCACTTTGTACCTAATTAATTAGAGAAATGCATTATTCGATCACCATATCATCATCACTCGTTTTAGGCTTCAAATTCCGCCGTGTAGTGTGGTATTCACCCGAAATGTGCGAGGCTGTCATTTAAAAAAAAAGCTATTCAATTAAGAGCCGAGCATCAAGCAAATAGTGTTTTTTTACCAATTATTTCAATATGGGAATTTGAGATCAAAACTGCAATTTAATTTTGAGGCGAACGTATAGGGAGTTTTTACCCGTTTTACCATATTGGAGTATGAGTCAGGTCCAAATTAAAAAAGTAAACAGCAAGGGGCAGTAATCAAGTTCATGCGAAAACAAGTTTTGTGATATTGATCTGAAATAATGATGGCAAAATGAAATTTACATGTCGCGGTTATATTTTCCTTTTGCAGCGTGATTCATATATTTACGCGCACTTTGATGATTTGACCATTTCTAATCGAATAAAAGATTAAAACAAATTAAGTCTTAAATCCCGTACCTTTAGGTGGAAATAAAAAAAAACAGAAAGTAGCACCGTGACCTATGTTTTTATTTGATTTTTCATGATCATGGGTTAATCTCAAACATATACAAACATTAGAAAAATCTGATATCAAACAAAAACTATAGCGATTGTCCTAAACGTGTAGCCTATTTGATGCTAAACCAAGCTTTTGCGTCATGGATACACATGGCCCCACCAGTCCGTTTCATAGATATGATAACGTCAACTGCCTAACACACAGCGGGAACTTCCGCTGCTAATATAACACCAATCGCTTGACACATGAGAACTATCAAGCGTCTACCAGTAGAAACTTCCGCTGCTAATATAACACCAATCATTGGACACATGAGACCAATCAAGCGTCTACGAGTAGTATCTTCCTCTATGGAACATTTATTTTATTGAATTCCATTTTTCCGTTCAAACCCAAGAAATCCACGAATTTTACCTCTATTTGTTTCGTTCTTAATGATTTGAGTGTTGATATTTTTTAATAATTAACCAGTTACTTCCGCTATGGAACGTTTATTTCATTAAATTCCTTTTTTCCGTTCAAACCAAAGTCATCTACGAATTTTACCTCTATTTGTTTTTTTCTAAATGATTTGAGTGTTGATACTTTTTAATAATTAACCAGTTGCTTCCGCTATGGTACATTAATTTCATTGAATTCCATATTTCCGTTCAAACCCAAGTCATCTACGAATTTGACCACACTTTATTTTTTGTTTTAAATGATTTGAGTGTTGATATTGTTTAAGAATTTATCAGTTACTTCCGCTTTGGAACATTCATTTTATTGAATTCGATATTTCCGTTCAAACCCAAGTAATCCACGAATTTGACCGCACCTTATTTTTTGTTCTAAATGATTTGAATAAGGATATTTTTTAAGAATTAACCAGTTACTTCCGCTATGGTACATTAATCTTTATTGAATTCCACATTTCCGGTCAAACCAAAGTCATCTTCGAATTTGACCGAACTTTATTTTTTGTTCTAAATGATTTGAGTGTGGATAATTTTTAAGATTTAACCAGATACTTCCGCTATGGTACATTAATTTTCAATGAATTCTATTTTTTCATTCAAACCCAAGTCATCAACGAATTTTACCGAACTTTTTTAAGAAATTAGCACAATAAGACACTTTGTCAACTAAAACTAGGGCACATAAGTAAACCGATACGAACGGTTTACCCTATTCGATTACATTAAAGTCCCTCGTAAATACCTTCGAGATCCTAGTTACTTGGATGTAACCGAATGCAATAAACGGTTTGTATTTCCGTTCCAGATCAGCTACAGTGCCACGAGTCCGGAGCTGAGTGACACGATCCGTTACGACTTTTTCCGAAGGACAGTCTCGTCGGACGAATATCAGGCAAAAGCAATGATGCAGGTCCTCAAGTAAGTTGTTTTGCCATTTACGCCCGCCTGTGAAACAATTTCTTACAAATAACTGACTATACTGGTCACCCTCGATACGGTACCATTACTAGCGCACCGCATATGGATCACTCGATTGTCGAAAGCAGATTGTTCAAAAGTCAGTTTATAACACTATTACAGTAAAAAACGCAGGATATTTCATTTCACATCGTTTCCTAGTCATTTGCTCTTTCACAAAATAGACTATGATTCTTACTGCCTATAAAATTCTTTTAGATGCAATTTCTGATCCCTTAAGCTATAGTTATTGACGAACTGGTTGTTTTGAAAATGTCTCTTCGAGGTCTGGAGAAGTGTTTTTGAAACCGAAACTAGATTGATTTTATATTATTCCTTATTTTCTATTTCTTATACATTATTTGTCAGTATTTTGTGTCAATAATAGTTATCTGCACAGCAAAAGACCCAGCGAAATTAAGCTTGAAAAAGATACATATATTCACCGGTAAACACATAGACTGTCGTAAGAAGGGCAGACTACCTCTTTAATCGACCAAATATCGCCATTTTTTTTTTTTTTGTGGTATCATGTGTTCGGTTTAAACTTATCTATCTAAGTATTACTTTTATAGTAAAACAACTTCTTACAACCACGATTAATCCCCCTCGATAATCATTGCTATAGTTGTATAGTAGGGAGATATGTTATTATGCTCACAAAGATTTTTTATTATTTACAGACAACTCGACATCACGTATGTGTTCGGGATCTACGAAGATACGAGCTACGGACAGGAGGGAATCCTGAAGATTCGGAACGAGGCTGCGATCGCGGGAATCTGTATCGGGGAATCATACAGGGCGAAACGGTAGGGTCATTATTCTTTTTGATTTTTTTGTTTCTTGTTTTTTGATAATTTGATGCTTTTCTGCTTTTCAATGAAATATGCACAAACACAGATATCATCTGGCAAAAGACTGATACCATTACACACTTTTCATATGATTATTTATGCCATCATTGCTGAGCAATGAGTCTGCTGCATTTTATAACACGCATGTACTTGAATATTGAGATAATAAAAGAGTTGCAAACTTCCTGTTCAATGCTTTTCAGTCGAGAAAAGGTTTCTTGAAAACTAATGATGCATGAAGCGGCATACTAAATGTGTAATCTTTTGTCAAACAACCATTATTTATCATGTTTTATTTTACCATACTTGATAAAACATGTAACTTTATTTCTAGACCTCTCTTGTTGAAAACATGTATATTAGATACGTATGATGTCTGAGGCAGAAACTTAAAAAAAAATTGTATTTGTATTTGTGTCATGTTATGATTATAATCTACAGCTTAACTCATTATTCATTATTATAAAGCAGGTAGACAAACACCAGTGTTATCGACATTGAAATTGGCCCGTACATTAGTAACAACAAAACATACTTCACAAAATATATGAAGGCCCTTATTCCAGGTCTTTATTTTGAAAACATTAAAATGACAGGTACACTGTTATATAAAATTGCATTAATGTACGTACCAATGAAAGAAAGCCTCAAGCGGTATTTGCACTTCTTTTTGCATTAAAAACATGAAACAAATCGTTTCCACTCAAAGCATTCAATATCCCATTACCTAGAGGCAAGCTTGTCTAATCATGTGTTAATATATTCACTGGAAAGGTTTTATACCAGCGACGGAGAGAAGGAGCGAGAGATAAAGGCCATCGTCCAACAGTTAATCAAATCCAACAGTACAACAGGTACGGTTAATAGCCATATCACACGTAATGAAATATGCCTTCTATAATACAGATCACAAATCCAACAGTACAACAGGTACGGTTACTAGCCATATCACACGTAATGAAATATGCCTTCTATAATACAGATCACAAATCCAACAGTACAACAGGTACGAATACTAGCCATATCACACGTAATGAAATATGCCTTCTATAATACAGATCACAAATCCAACAGTAGAACAGGTACGATTACTAGCCATATCCCACGTAATGAAATATGCCTTCTATAATACAGATCACAAATCCAACAGTACAACAGGTACGGTTAATAGCCATATCACACGTAATGAAATATGCCTTCTATAATACAGATCACAACAGTACAACAGGTACGGTTAGTACAACAGGTACGAATACTAGCCCATATCCCACGTAATGAAATATGCCTTCTATAATACAGATCACAAATCCAACAGTACAACAGGTACGGTTACTAGCCATATCACACGTAATGAAATATGCCTTTATAATACAGATCACAAATCCAACAGTACAACAGGTACGGTTACTAGCCATATCACACGTAATGAAATATGCCTTCTATAATACAGATCACAAATCCAACAGTACAACAGGTACGATTACTAGCCATATCACACGTAATGAAATATGCCTTCTATAATACAGATCACAAATCCAACAGTACAACAGGTACGGTTAATAGCCATATCACACGTAATGAAATATGCCTTCTATAATACAGATCACAAATCCAACAGTACAACAGGTACGGTTAATAGCCATATCACACGTAATGAAATATGCCTTCTATAATACAGATCACAAATCCAACAGTACAACAGGTACGATTACTAGCCATATCACACGTAATGAAATATGCCTTCTATAATACAGATCACAAATCCAACAGTACAACAGGTACGAATACTAGCCATATCACACGTAATGAAATATGCCTTCTATAATACAGATCACAAATCCAACAGTACAACAGGTACGATTACTAGCCATATCACACGTAATGCAATATGCCTTCTATAATACAGATCACAAATCCAACAGTACAGCAGGTACGAATACTAGCCATATCACACGTAATGCAATATGCCTTCTATAATACAGATCACAAATCCAACAGTACAACAGGTACGGTTACTAGCCATATCACACGTAATGAAATATGCCTTCTATAATACAGATCACAAATCCAACAGTACAACAGGTACGATTACTAGCCATAGCACACGTAATGAAATATGCCTTCTATAATACAGATCACAAATCCAACAGTACAGCAGGTACGAATACTAGCCATATCACACGTAATGCAATATGCCTTCTATAATACAGATCACAAATCCAACAGTACAACAGGTACGATTACTAGCCATATCACACGTAATGCAATATGCCTTCTATAATACAGATCACAAATCCAACAGTACAACAGGTACGAATACTAGCCATATCACACGTAATGCAATATGCCTTCTATAATACAGATCACAAATCCAACAGTACAGCAGGTACGAATACTAGCCATATCCCACGTAATGAAATATGCCTTCTATAATACAGATCACAAATCCAACAGTACAACAGGTACGAATACTAGCCATATCACACGTAATGAAATATGCCTTCTATAATACAGATCACAAATCCAACAGTACAACAGGTACGATTACTAGCCATATCACACGTAATGAAATATGCCTTTTATAATACAGATCACAAATCCAACAGTACAACAGGTACGGTTAATAGCCATATCACACGTAATGAAATATGCCTTTTATAATACAGATCACAAATCCAACAGTACAACAGGTACGAATACTAGCCATATCACACGTAATGAAATATGCCTTTTATAATACAGATCACAAATCCAACAGTACAACAGGTACGGTTAATAGCCATATCACACGTAATGAAATATGCCTTTTATAATACAGATCACAAATCCAACAGTACAACAGGTACGAATACTAGCCATATCCCACGTAATGAAATATGCCTTCTATAATACAGATCACAAATCCAACAGTACAACAGGTACGGTTACTAGCCATATCACACGTAATGAAATATGCCTTCTATAATACAGATCACAAATCCAACAGTACAACAGGTACGATTACTAGCCATAGCACACGTAATGAAATATGCCTTCTATAATACAGATCACAAATCCAACAGTACAACAGGTACGATTACTAGCCATATCACACGTAATGCAATATGTCTTCTATAATACAGATCACATATTCAATGCAAGACTATAAGATTCAAGATTCTTTATTGGCCTAAACTATATACATTTTATCATCGCGTCAGTACAAATTTCAACATTTTGAAATAAAAGGTATCTTATGTGATCATATAATATCTTTCTACAAAAATGTGTCGTTCCAATGTTACCAACGTGCCCTGTAGCCTTAATTATAAGTTGGTTTAAACATATAAATGAAAGAAAGAAAAAATAATCGTACAATTAAAGCACTATACATGCACAGAGAAAATGAATAGATACTGCATTGTGGCAAAATTTAACTAAATCGGACGTCAAGTATACTTGAAGAAGAAGCAGTCCGGGAACCATTTGACTACACTTCGTACAGGAAAACACTGTTCTGTATGGACAACATGTGTCTTGAACGGAAAAGTGCCCAACTAATAATCTTCAGACACCTTGGAAGCTTGTTATTCGTTTGGAATGATAGAGAGTCGTCAAGGTGAAATCCGAAACAGTTTTAATGAGTTTAAACTTAGTTAATCAACATGGATTGTGACGGGAGCCTAACAGTTCTGCAGTTTTATTTTAATAGAACATGCATTCCTTTGACTGTTTGACAATGCATTTGAATTAGTAGCGTTAAACACTCTATTCTAAAAATAATAAAAATATGAAGACTTTCATTTCTGATTTCCACAGTATGTTGTTGTTTTTAACATTGGCTGGTCTCAAATTCCAATATGGCGTATGTATTAAAAACGTCAGACATTTCACATAAATATTGCTATATAATCCATACTATTTACCCACAGACGAAATCGTAGTCATCATATTCGCATCACAGGAAGTGGCCGAGGATATATTCCACGAGATCACCTTGTTACCACGTGACCAGCAGACGAGATTTCGGTGGGTGGGGAGTGACGCATGGACCGGACGGGAACTGAGCAATCGTTATCTAAACGTTGCCTCGGCAACAATTGGTCTTCAACCGGAAATCAAAATCATCCCGGAGTTCGATAAATATTTCACAAGGTAGTGTATGCATTGTATGCAGGAATTTAAGTTGATTATAATGCCTGTATACATTTTTCCGGCTTGCTATTTGGCAACTGATAGCAGTTAATGTCTTTAGAAAAAAGGAAGTTTTCAAGCATTACTTCAAGTTTGTTTTTGTTGCTGTGTTTGATTTTCTTTTCGTGTTCTTGCTCTTAATGTTATCTCTTAATGTTTGCTTTTAATGTTTACCCCTCCTCCTCCTCCACCTCCTCCACCTCCTCCTCCTCCTCCTCCTCCCTCCTCCTCCTCCTCCTCCTCCTCCTCCTCCTCCTCTCCTCCTCCTCTCCTCCTCCTCCCTCCTCCTCCTCCTCCTCCTCCTCCTCCTCCTCCTCCTCCTCCTCCTCCTCCTTCTCCTCCTCCTCTTCCTCCTCCTCCTCCTCCTTCACCTCTTCCTCCTCCTTCACCCCTGCCTATTCCTCCTCCTTCATCCCGCCTCTTCCTCCTACTTTACCCCGCCTCTTTCTCGTCCTTCACCCCTCCTCCTCCCCTTTCACCCCTCCCCATTTTCCTCATCTTCCCCCTCTTCCTTTATCCCCGCCTCTTCCTCCTCCTGCACCCCAGCCTCTTACTCCTCGTTCACTCCCGCCTCATCCTTATCTCCTTCACCCCCCGTTTCTTCCCCCTCCTTCACCCCGCCTCCTCCTCCTCGTTCACCCCTCTTCCCTCTCTTTCACGCCTCCCTCTCCTTCACCCCCTCCTCCTCCTCCTTTTTCACTCCCGCCTTCTCCTCCTTCACCCCAACTCCTCCTCCCTCTCCTTCACCCCCGCCTCCTCCTCCTCGATTTTCACTTCCACCACCTCCTCCTTCACACCAGCAACTCCTCCTCCTTCTTCTCATTCACCCCTCCTCCTTAACCCAAGCCTCTTATTCCTCCTTCACCCTCCTCCCTCTCCTTCAACCCCGCCTCTTCCTCTCCTTCACCCCTCGTACTCCTTCATCCCTCCTCCTCTTTCACCCCTCATCCTCCATCTCCTTCACCCTGCCCCTCCTCTTTCTTTACCACCGCCTCCTCCTCCTTCACCCCAACTCCTCATCCTCCTCTTCCACTTCCTCGTTCTCCTACTTCACTCCCGCCTCACCTCCTTCTCCTCCTCCTTTCACCCCTGCCTCCCCCCCCTCCTCCTCCTCCCTCACCATTCCCTTCCCCTCCACCTCCTCCTCTTCCTTCTCTTCCTCACCCTATTTTCCTCCTCCCCCTCCCCCTTTTTCTCCTTATCCCCCTCCTCCCAACTCTTCTTAGTCTCCCTTCTCCTCTTCTTCCTCATACTCCGCTTTTTGATCCTCCACCTCTTCCTCCTCCATCTCCCACTCTTTTTCCTCTTCTTTTTCCTCGTTATCCACCACCACCTCCCCTCTTCCTCCTACACCTCCTCTTCTTCTTCTTCCTCCTCCTCCTCCTCCTCCTCCTTCACCCCAACTCCTCCTCCTCCTCGTGTCCACCTCCTCCTTCTCCTCCTTCATCCCGCCTCCTTTTTTCTTCTTCTCCTCCTTTCATCCCTGCCTCTTCCTCATCTTCCTCATCATCCTCCCCCATTCTCCCCTTCCCCTCCACCTCCTTCTCTTCCTCCTCTTCCTCCTCATGAACCATTTGCTTATACATTACAGTTTGGATCCGTTCAAATACAGCCAGACGAACCCATGGTTTGAACTCTACTGGGAACAGAAATTCAACTGCACATTGGCACCAACCATTCCTAACTCGAAAACATCGAAACAACATGTGTGCAAAGATACCTACAAAATCTCTACACAAGACGGTATTACTAATTTTGTTGTGTTTATCTACGAACATTCTACCACAATCATATTTGGCAATCTATTTCAAAATTAGTTCTGTAACATGTTGAAGATTCTTTCAATAGTAGCCCTTTCATTGGATTGAAAGGTTAGTAGATTCTGCTGCAATTGTACCATGGCGTCTCGATAATCCGGCCACGTCCGTTCCCGCCGAAATATCCGGATTAACGAAACTGGGACGGTTCATTTTAAAGACATTCTCATCAATACATAGACAGTTTATGTGTACATGGACAAAATTAATTTATCATTAAAAATGGTATAAGCATAGATCGTTACTTTGAAAGTCTTTTCTTACCTCTGTATTTTCCTGTGGATATTAACCTATTAAGACATGTGTTAGTAACCATTCTTCACATGTACATTTGATAAATATGTTACTTTCAAAATCTTGTGGGAAAGCAATCAATGGATCGAGACACCTTTCCTAATTGGACCATTTCCCAAAACATATGGAATGAGAACTCAATAAAAACCATAAGCAGTTGTAAGCCCTTCACAAACGTCAGACAGTTGTTATAGCCTTGCATATAACCATATTCAAGTATATATGAAACCTTGAGAACATTTTAAAATTGTCTGATGAAAACAAGATACGCCCTTCATATTAAGCAGTAGATATGCCAGATTATTTAACATTCAAATTTCTCTCAAGATTCCATTTTCCCGCTCTACACTGTAGGTACTTACTCCAGAAACCTTAACTCGTACGCCGTGATGGACGCCGTCTACGCGTTTGCGCATGCGCTAAAGGCAATTCACAAGGAGAGATGTGGAGACATAGACGACAGAGAGAAATGTAACATGGTGATGAAAAACCTGACATCGCAGGATGTTCAATATTTTCTTGGAAATGTATCGTTTATGGGTATGTTTTTTATGTTAAGATGATGCTTAGATATGGCGATCACAAATCTGTAGGTTTAATTGTGATATTGCATTTAGACAGAAGTGTTCTTGTTTTCTTTTTTATCTCCTTACACGTGTCTTAAACGTTTACAAAATTTTAAGTAAGTAAACAATGGAAGATACATTTAACCTTGTTCTTATTATAATATCCTTATAGTGAACAATTATGAATACTTTCTGAAGCATGGCTATGTTGAGAACACTTTACACTTAATATACTTTAGGCATGAAAATGAACTTCCATCAATGGCATGGGAAGAATAACAACATGAGTTAGATTGTTGATCTACTACCATTCCAAAACTCATCAGGCACATCTTTATCGTTTATGGGTGTGTTTTTTATTTTTAGAGGTGGCTTAAAGGGACTAACTCAGAGAATTCTGCTCTGGGAACAATAAATGTCACACTTTGTAAATCAACAATCATTGTAAAAACACCAAAGGCTGTTATCATGTTATTGTCCTTTAAGTTGCTTAAGTCCAACAGATACGAAATTTAAGCAATTATAAAGAAATGCTATCTTCATATTTCTTATGCTAGGATTAATATAAATGTACAGAATTTGCTGATTCATATTTTCGAACGATATTTGTTCATATGTCACTGTTTCCCCATCCAATCTTTTCCAAATCTGCATTTAAATTACATTTGCAATATCTACACATAGAAATGCCAGTGTTAAATATTTATATCATATATAAGACGATTTTCGTGTCATCTTTATACGGAAACTTTCAGATCCAGCTAACAGGGAATTCCAGTTTTATGGAAATGGCGGACCGGCGCGTTACAGCATTATGCAAAACTATAACGATAGTGGAACGTATCGCTGGAAACAGATAGCTCTGTATAATGGTATGTCAGATAGCTCTATATAATGGTATGTCAAATAGCTCTGTATAATGGTATGTCAGATAGCTCTGTATAATGGTATGTTAGATAGCTCTGTATAATGGTATGTCAGATAGCTCTGTATAATGGTATGTCAGATAGCTCTGTATAATGGTATGTCAGATAGCTCTGTATAATGGTATGTTAGATAGCTCTGTATAATGGTATGTCAGATAGCTCTGTATAATGGTATGTCATATAGCTCTGTATAATGGTATGTCAGATAGCTCTGTATAATGGTATGTCAGATAGCTCTGTATAATGGTATGTAAGATAGCTCTGTTTAATGGTATGTCAGATAGCTCTGTATAATGGTATATCAGATAGCTCTGTATAATGGTATGTCAGATAGCTCTGTATAATGGTATGTCAGATAGCTCTGTATAATGGTATGTCAGATAGCTCTGTATAATGGTATGTCAGATAGCTCTGTATGGTATGTCAGATAGCTCTGTATAATGGTATGTCAGATAGCTCTGTATAATGGTATGTTAGATAGCTCTGTATAATGGTATGTCAGATAGCTCTGTATAATGGTATGTCATATAGCTGTGTATAATGGTATGTCAGATAGCTCTGTATAATGGTATGTCAGATAGCTCTGTATAATGGTATAATAGATAGCTCTGTATAATGGTATGTCAGATAGCTCTGTATAATGGTATGTCATATAGCTCTGTATAATGGTATGTCAGATAGCTCTGTATAATGGTATGTCAGATAGCTCTGTTTAATGGTACGTCAGATAGCTCTGTATAATGGTATGTCAGATAGCTCTGTATAATGGTAAGTCAGATAGCTCTGCATAATGGTATGTCAGATAGATCTGTATAATGGTATGTCAGATAGCTCTGTTTAATGGTACGTCAGATAGCTCTGTTTAATGGTATGTTAGATAGCTCTGTATAATGGTATGTCAGATAGCTCTATATAATCGTATGTCAGATAGCTCTGTATAATGGTATGTTAGATATCTCTGTATAATGGTATGTCAGATAGATCTGTATAATGGTATGTCAGATAGCTCTGTTTAATGGTACGTCAGATAGCTCTGTATAATGGTATGTCAGATAGCTCTGTATAATGGTATGTCAGATAGCTCTGTATAATGGTATATCAGATAGCTCTGTATAATGGTATGTCAGATAGCTCTGTATAATGGTATGTCAGATAGCTCTGTATAATGGTATGTCAGATAGCTCTGCGTAATGGTATGTCAGATAGCTCTATATAATGGTATGTCAGATAGCTCTGTATAATGGTATGTTAGATAGCTCTGTATAATGGTATGTCAGATAGCTCTATATAATCGTATGTCAGATAGCTCTGTATAATGGTATGTCAGATAGCTCTGTATAATGGTATATCAGATAGCTCTGTATAATGGTATGTCAGATAGCTCTGTATAATGGTATGTCAGATAGCTCTGTTTAATGGTATGTCAAATAGCTCTGTTTAATGGTACGTCATATAGCTCTGTATAATGGTATGTCAGATAGCTCTGTATAATGGTACGTCATATAGCTCTGTATAATGGTATGTCAGATAGCTCTGTATAATGGTATGTCAGATAGCTCTGTATAATGGTATGTCAGATAGCTCTATATAATGGTATGTCATATAGCTCTGTATAATGGTATGTCATATAGCTCTGTATAATGGTATGTCAGAGAGCTCTATATAATGGTATGTCATATAGCTTTATATAATGGTATGTCATATAGCTCTGTATAATTGTATGTCATATAGCTCTGTATAATTGTATGTCAGATAGCTCTGTATAATGGTATGTCATATAGCTCTGTATAATGGTATATCAGATAGCTCTGTATAATGTTATGTCAGATAGCTCTGTATAATGGTATATCAGATAGCTCTGTATAATGGTATGTCAGATATCTCTGTATAATGTTATGTCAGATATCTCTGTATAATGTTATGTCAGATAAATCTGTATAATGGCATGTCATATAGCTCTAAATAATAGTATGTCAGATAGCCCTGTATAATGGTATGTCAGATAGCTCTGTATAATGGTATGTCATATAGCTCTGTATAATGGTATGTCAGATAGCTCTGTATAATGGTATGTCAGATAGCTCTGTTTAATGGTATGTCTGATAGCTCTGTATAATGGTATGTCAGATATCTCTGTATAATGGTATGTCAGATAGCTCTGTGTAATGGTCTAAAAGTAGCTCTGTATAATGGTATGTCAGATAGCTCTGTATAATGGTATGTCAGATAGCTCTGTATAATGGTATGTCAGACAGCTCTATATAATGGTATGTCATATAGCTGTGTATAATGGTATGTCATATAGGTCTGTATAATGGTATGTCAGATAGCTCTGTATAATGGTATGTCAGATAGCTCCGTTTAATGGTATGTCATATAGCTCTGTATAATGGTATGTCAGATAGCTCTGTATAATGGTATGTTAGATATCTCTGTATAATGGTATGTCAGATAGCTCTGTATAATGGTATGTCAGATAGCTCTGTATAATGGTATGTCAGATAGATCTGTATAATGGTATGTCAGATAGCTCTGTTTAATGGTATGTCAGATATCTCTGTATAATGGTATGTCATATAGCTCTGTATAATGGTATGTCGTATAGCTCTGTATAATGGTATGTCAGATAGCTCTGTATAATGGTATGTCAGATAGCTCTGTATAATGGTATGTCATATAGCTCTGTATAATGGTATGTCAGATAGCTCTATATAATGGTATGTCAGATAGCTCTGCAAAATGGTATGTCATATAGCTCTGTATAATGGTATGTCAGATAGCTCTGCATAATGGTATGTCAAATAGCTCTGTATAATGGTGTGTCAGATAGCTCTGCATAATGGTATGTCATATAGCTCTGTATAATGGTGTGTCAGATAGCTCTGTATAATGGTATGTCATATAGCTCTGTATAGTGGTATGTCAGATAGCTCTGTATAATGGTATGTCAGAGAGCTCTTTATAATGGTATGTCATATAGCTCTGTATAGTGGTATGTCAGATAGCTCTGTATAATGGTATGTCAGATAGCTCTGTTTAATGGTATGTCATATAGCTCTGCATAATGATGTGTCAGATAGCTCTGTATAATGGTATGTCATATAGCTCTGTATAATGGTATATCAGATAGCTCTGTATAATGGCATGTCAGATAGCACGATATAATGGTATGTTAGATAGCTCTGTATAATGGTATGTCAGATAGCTCTGTATAATGGTATGTCATATAGCTCTGTATAATGGTATGTCAGATAGCTCTATATAATGGTATGTCAAATAGCTCTGTATAATGGTATGTCAGATAGCTCTGTATAATGGTATGTCATATAGCTCTGTATAATGGCATGTCAGATAGCACGATATAATGGTATGTTAGATAGCTCTGTATAATGGTATGTCAGATAGCTCTGTATAATGGTATGTCATATAGCTCTGTATAATGGTATGTCAGATAGCTCTATATAATGGTATGTCAAATAGCTCTGTATAATGGTATGTCAGATAGCTCTGTATAATGGTATGTCATATAGCTCTGTATAATGGTATGTCATATAGCTCTGTATAATGGTGTGTCAGATAGCTCTGTATAATGGTATGTCATGTAGCTCTGTATAATGGTATGTCATATAGCTCTGTATAATGGTATGTCAGATAGCTCTGTATAATGGTATGTCATATAGCTCTGTATAATGGTATGTCAAATATCTCTGTATAATGGTATGTCAGATAGCTATGTATAATGGTATGTCATATAGCTCTGTATAATGGTATGTCATATAGCTCTGTATAATGGTATGTCATATAGCTCTGTATAATGGTATGTCATATAGCTCTGTATAATGGTATGTCATATAGCTGTATAATGGTATGTCATATCTGTATAATGGTATGTCATATAGCTCTGTATAATGGTATGTTAGATAGCTCTGTATAATGGTATGTCATATAGGTATGTCTCTGTATAATGGTATGTCATAGCTCTGTATAATGGTATGTCATATAGCTCTGTATAATGGTATGTCATATAGCTCTGTATAATGGTATGTAGATAGCATAATGGTGTGTCATATAGCTCTGTATAATGGTATGTCATAAGCTCTGTATAATGGTATGTCATATAGCTCTGTATAATGGTGTGTCATATAGCCTGTATAATGGTATGTCATATAGCCTCTTGTATAATGGTGTCATATAGCCTGTATACGGCAGTCAGATAGCACGATATAATGGTATGTCATATAGCCTGTATAATGGTGCGTCATATAGCTCTGTATAATGGTATGTCATATAGCTCTGTATAATGGTATGTCATATAGCTCTGCATAATGGTATGTTAGATAGCTCTGTATAATGGTATGTCATATAGCTCTGTATAATGGTATGTCATATAGCTCTGTATAATGGTATGTCATATAGCTCTGTATAATGGTATGTCATATAGCTCTGTATAATGGTGTGTCATATAGCTCTGTATAATGGTATGTCATATAGCTCTGTATAATGGTATGTCAAATATCTCTGTATAATGGTATGTCAGATAGCTATGTATAATGGTATGTCATATAGCTCTGTATAATGGTATGTCATATAGCTCTGTATAATGGTATGTCATATAGCTCTGTATAATGGTATGTCATATAGCTCTGTATAATGGTACGTCATATAGCTCTGCATAATGGTATGTTAGATAGCTCTGTATAATGGTATGTCATATAGCTCTGTATAATGGTATGTTAGATAGCTCTGTATAATGGTATGTCAGATAGCACGATATAATGGTATGTCATATAGCTCTGTATAATGGTATGTCATATAGCTCTGTATAATGGTATGTCATATAGCTCTGTATAATGGTATGTCATATAGCTCTGTATAATGGTGTGTCATATAGCTCTGTATAATGGTATGTCATATAGCTCTGTATAATGGTGTGTCATATAGCTCTGTATAATGGTATGTCAGATAGCTCTGTATAATGGTATGTCATATAGCTCTGTATAATGGTATGTCAGATAGCTCTGTATAATGGTATGTCAGATAGCTCTGTATAATGGTATGTCAAATAGCTCTGTATAATGGTGTGTCAGATAGCTCTGTATAATGGTATGTCAGATAGCTCTGTATAATGGTGTGTCATATAGCTCTATATAATGGTATGTCATATAGCTCTGTATAATGGTATGTCAGATAGCTCTATATAATGGTATGTCATATAGCTCTGTATAATGGTATGTCATATAGCTCTGTATAATGGTATGTCAGATAGCTCTGTATAACTATGTTTTTGTCAGATAGAATTGTTTTACGATATACCAGAGACTTTGTTTAGTACAAAGTGTAACATACATGCTGTTCTTATTTAGATTATTAAGTTTCATTTTATTAATAAAATTGCATGCGTATTCGGTTCTTGTACATTTTTAATAAAACTGTCAAATAAATCCTTGCGTAGATACCACATTAGAGCTTCTCACTCTAGCCTTGAGTTGACAAGTCTTATGAATTAACATTTTCAAAGATTTTTATTGTTTCTAAGAAATGTTTGGCTCTTTTCAAATATATTACCTGAGGTTGACTCTATGGTATATTTTCCTACAGACTCGAAGATTATTTGGAACAACACAGACAATGACCCGGTCACCGTATTCCACCCTTCGCAGTGTTCGAAACCCTGCGGTCGGGGTCAAGAGAAGTCATCGAGAAACCAGTGCTGCTGGTCCTGTAAAAACTGCTCTTTTTACGAAATCGTAAGTGTGGTAAACCAGGGTGTTAGAAAGCAAATGAATTTGCAGCTTAAAAGTAGTTTAGTTAGTTTGGACCTCCACCTATTTTAAAGACGTAGACCCCTGCCAGCTTTAGCACACTACCTGTACATATCTAGATGTTAAATAGCACTTCATAAATAAATTATGTTTTCAATAGCAACTCTGAATTGAATATCAAACATAAATAAGAAACAAAGCTCTATCATTCCAAAGGCATTTTTTTTACTCTTCTGTGAACAAACAACTTTGAGATGTTCTGCTAAATCGACCGCAATAAAGCATCCAAAGGTTATGAATATAGGGCTTTTTTTCGGGACTATCACTTGGCTTTTTCACCACAATCAAAAGTATATCAGTTCAATTGGGATCCGTTATGAGTAGGACAAAATACTTAAATGCAGAAATCGACTCGGTCAAGCTTAAAAATGCCAACGGTTAAGCATTGAAAAAATATACGACACTAACATACGATACACTACTAAATACAATACTCACTTAGCCATGTGTTTTGAATATTGCATACTTCTACGTTCCCCAGGTAAAAGACGAAACATGTACACCCTGTAGAGAAGGGGAGCTCCCTGACACTTCCCGCCTTTCGTGCGTCCCAATACCGGAAATGGCCATAGAGTATGGCAGCGTCTCATCCATCATCCTTATCATCTTGTCGTGTATCGGTATCATCATTACGGTCGCTGTCGCCGTCGTCTTCCATCTCAACAGGCGTACTCCCATCATCATGGCGTCCGGCAAAGAGCTTAGCCTGGTGTTGTTGGTCGGGATCTGTCTGTCCTACATGTCCACATTCGTATTCGTCGCCTACCCGAGTCCCGTGCAGTGTGGGGCGACCAGGCTCATGCTGGGTCTCTGCTACACGCTCGCCTACGCCGCCATACTCGTAAAGACGAACCGGATATACAGGGTGTTTAATATACACATCCGGGAGCCAAAGAAGGTCAAGTATATCGGAGCCAGATCCCAGCTCCTCATCACACTCGCTATCGTCATGGTGGAACTTGTTGCCCTGGTTACGTGGATCATCGTCCAGCCACCGGAAGTGACGTATATGTACCCCACACGACGCGACAACATCCGGGTATGCAAGGACTCGACGGAGCTGGCGTATCTCGGCTCCCTGGCGTACGCCTTTCTGCTGATGGTGCTGTGTGTGGTGTACGCGGTTAAGACGCGAAAGACGCCTGATGGCTTTAACGAGACGCGCTACATCACATTCGGCTCCTATTCGTTCTGCATCATGTGGATAGCCTTTGTCTCGATCTACGTGTCCGTAAAAAATAACGAGGTGAGAGTAGTGTCCCTTTGCCTCGCCATGACGGTCAATGCCACGGTAACCTTGGTAACGCTGTTCATCACGAAGGTGTACCTGGTGGTGTTGCGGCCTCAGAAGAACACCAAGGAGAACGTTATGTCGCGGAGACGGACTCGAACCTACGAGACCATTGATCTGGGTAATATGAGTCACCTGAGCAGGATGGCTAGTGCAGGTAAGCAGCTTGTTCTGAGATACAACTCAATGCTATGTGTCGAAAGTGGGTGTGTAAAGTGATTTCCCAGTATTTCCATTCGAGGATACTCCCATCATTAAGAACGATTTCAATTTATAAAAATATGGGAAAATCACTTTTTCATTATCTTTGTGTTATCTTTGGTATTTAATGTGCTTTTATGTTTTATCTACATTGTTGCATTTGTGAAACACGGTTTTAACATTTCTATTTCGATGGTGTTGCCATGTAATGTTATACCTTTTTGCCAAATAAATCTTTCTATCTATGTATTACGAACCTCCAACTGTTGGGGTGATAATCTTGTAGTTTCAGTCTGTGTTGTTTGTGCATGCTGATCTTGCTTAGAAAGTTTCAGTTGAAGAGCATTTTTGTCTATCATAAGAAATCATTTTTCTACAATAATGTTTGATCACGTGTATCGTGCTGTGTCTTATACATGTATATGAGCTGTTGATATATATTATATATATATACTATTTGAGCTGCTTTATGGCTATGTACGACGCAAATGTCTAATGTCCTTTGGGTATACACAATTATTCTGTGAATAAATGTTAGTGTTCGTATGTTAGTGTTTGAAAAAGAATTTTGCTATAAATAGGAAGTGCTTTAGTCGATCTGTAACATTGCATTGAAGAGGTATCTTTCGGGACATACTGTGTGCTTTTTTTGGAATAGTCGAACATAAACTACGTTATACGATCAAAAATGGTCATTCAATTTTGTTTTTATTTAAACAGCTCAAACAAAGCATTTCATGTACTGTTGTTGACTGGTTATATCACATATTACTCGTTTATTTCATACAGCGTGTTTTATTTCTCTGAATTTCAGTATCAACCTGGCATTCCACGACAAACATAGCGGACGCCGGAGGGCCGTTCCAGATGAAGAAGCCGGTTCTACCTCCCGCCTTCGGCAGTAACATGTCCGTCGCAGTCGTCTCGGACAGACAGATCAGCCAATCAAATGGCAGCATTGCAGCGCCACCTGTAAACCTCGGTCGGACCGCCTCTGTTCAACCAAGGAGTTCCGAATTACTGAGCGTGAACCAGTTCGAAAGACTCTCTAAATCGGACAATGCTATCAATATAGACGCGAAAGACGAGAGAGATATGATCAGGAATGAACTCGTGTCTAAAATGCTTGAAATTCCGAATGGAATAGATTCAAAACTACACAGCAGACGGTCACTTAGATCAATGCGTTCGCGCAGGCGCACTCGACGCGAAAGGCGTCCCAGAAGCTTGGAACTGATTAAGCCACCAGATATTATGGTAACACCGAGCTCAAACGAGAATATAAATAGACATGCTTTGTCCACGGGCATCAAATGAGGAAGTATAACTATAGTTCAGTTCAATACTAAACTGAGTCAATCACAAGTGACATTAATTACTTTTTTTCTAATCAAACCCTTGCTATCACTGTTTTATATGTGTGATATACTTGTGTTATTCACTGTGGTATTTTGATGGGATCACGGTCTTGCAGTCGGTCGGTAAGAACACTTTATAAATGAACTTTGTATGTTTGCCAGTACTATATAACATACCTACAATCATACAGACTTCTTTCTGCATTGGTATGATCGATCAACATTGATATACGAAATCATTAACTGACGGCAATGGATTTTCTAATAAATCTTTGATGATAATCGATGGAACTTCAGTTTGACTACTGAGCAATGCACTATTGTCTTTACATGTATTCATTTGGCAGTAGCAACGTGACGTCAACATATTAAGCTACAACTTCTTCATTGGCTTGTAATTGGTGATTAGCCGCCAAGTCGCACATAGCTGGGTTTTTAAAAAAGAAAACCATAGACGTTAAATCGAATACAAGACAATAAGAAGTAGGACGCGATAACCTTTTGTAATCCAAGCGTTTTTGATGGTTTTTCAGTCGAACAATGTCACATAGATGAATATACGTGTACTCGTGTATATTTAAATCTTAATTTCGTATTTCAGAATATACAAATAATGTGGAATTCATCAATTAAATATAATACTCAATTATTTTTTTGCGTCGTCACTGTAGAACCAACACAAATTAATGGGAACTTTTTAACCAGTTGGTTTAGAAATGAGGTTTGCAGTATTCCTCATAACTGTAACCAATCGTAATAAGATATCATACATTATTAACATGTACATACTTATATCAAGCATAATAGTAAAAAAGGTCACTTTTTGACAGTTTGTTTACGAATCGAATGCAAGTACGTCATTTTCAGATAACAAAGAAAACATTTGAAAATAATGTTCTTGCGATTCCATTTGTGAACATCTTTTCCCAAAAAGTAGTCTCCTATGGAAACTTATAATTATCACGATAATTCAATTACGACAAGTCACAAATTTACATGATGGAAGGAGGGATAAATGTGGAATATCCATTATCCTCCATCTTTAAGTTCTTTCCTTCGTTTGATTACCTCGCTTTATACCGAATAGTTCTGCCCCGACCGACGTATGTATGTTTATCGAGAACGAACGAAGTAATCCGACGAAGGAATGAGATTCAAAATGGCTGATTATGTACATTCTACCTTGCATGTAAAACAACATATGGTTGCATTATAACAAATAAATGCATTTTTTCGTACATGTTTTTTTATTTATCGTATTAGATTAATGTAAAACATAATTGCACAATACCATTATAACAAATCAATAGCATGTATACACAATGATGCAGTTTAACAGACTCTTCTCAAGAACAGAGGGGAGTATTTAGACTGGCATGCAAGCGGATTATTCCCCATTACAAAAGATACAATCAAAGGTATCTTCAAAAATTGAGGTTTTTAAGAAATATTAAATCAGAATTAAAAGTAAACGTCAATTATCAACAACAACTCAATCTGTATTCCGTTGTTATAAACATAAAAACGGTTGTATCTCATATATTCTACATGTAGAAAAGGTTTAAACTTTTTCATTTAACAGTGATTGCAACATAAGCTTGAATCACATATTCATTCTCAGTCACTGATTACTGGATACTAAACCAGTACTAACGTTGATTATATATGAAGTAAATGGGTTTCAACCACTTTGATAGTGAAAGATTGGCTGTTATAATAGAATACCCATAATCCACCATTTTGAAACTCATTCCTCCGGTGGACTATTTCGGTCGGGCTGGAACTATTTGCATTAAACCGAATATTTCCGGCCCAAACCGATATATACCGAGAACGACCGAAATAATCCGACGTAAAATTAAGTGGAAATGGGTATTCTACCTTAATGACGTTTCTAAAATATTCGAAACCATCTTCTCACCAAAACGTGGCTCTTATCGAGATGAAGCTCTGATTGAGTCAAGTCCATGCCACTTTCTGATCCGAAGTAAGGCATGTTTCATCCGGACCTTATCAACATACAATGCATACATACCCATGTAACAAGCAACTTAACTTTTCGCAGCATACTTTTTAAGAAAGTAGTACAATGATAGAATAATTTATTTCGGTATTGGATAGCGTCCGTATGTTGCGAAATACTCAAAAATGTCAAACAACTTTTCTGTAGACAATTACCCAGTAATAGTAAAGATGTACAAATGCTGCAACGTGATAGTTTGCTGGTGCCGTTTGTCAATATGTGGACGAGAAAATATGATTTATATTTTCGAGAAATATTGAAGTTTTGTGAGATGTTAAAAACAATTGGCTGTTTAAGTATTTTTCCCTACAATTAAATTCAGAGTTCGGTTATCACAATGAGGGATATATGAATGACGTCGTTTCCGACCAAATACGTGTGTCGCTTGCTTTCCTCCCACAAGGTTGGTTGGCGGGCTCTTTTCAAGACACGTCCCCAAACATACATGTCGACCTCCTTGCAAAATAGGGTGCCTGTCCTCGAAGATATCGTGTAATGTGTAACCCGGTGTTTCTATCTATTTATCTATTCATTAGATTATTCATTTACCCATTTATGCATGTATGTTTTTGGGATTTTACATAACGTGAATATTTCGGTAAAATTGCAAAGCCCGACTCGTAATGTTCGGAAGGTTTTCCGCACTCAACTGAAACCATTGGCATTCCGTACGTCTGTCTGCTGACTACCTCTCACGAAAACCCAAATGCCTTCATCGGGATTTTACTCAATGCATGATGGCCTTGCAATGCTAGGTTATTTACTCTAACCACTAGACCATTACGGCCCTGCCAGTGCTCCATTTTACTGAATGCAAGATTATGGTTTTAGCAACGAAAGATGTGCAACATCGTGCCACAATGCTTTTCAGGAACACTGATTCTTTAGCTACAGACGCCCATGTAGAAAGCATATGTTCCTAGGTATCTTCTTTCAATCCAATCAAACCCTATATTGTAGGTACACATTTATGAAGCATATGTCCTAGCTATATTTGTTTCGTTCCCATTAAAATCCTATATTATTGGTTCTCATTAGAATCGTCTGGTCGAGATTATTCTAATGAGTACCCACAATATAGGATTCCTTAGATAGCTAATGAAACATTGAATACCAAAGTGTCTGATAATCCACCTTGGCGGGGAGTCTTATTTCGGATGTACACCAATCTCACGACTGTTGGAAGCACATTAGTACCCGCAATTTAGGATTTGTTATATAGCTTATGAAATAGTGCATGCTAAAATCTCTGATAAGCCTCCTTGGCGGGGAATCCTATTTCGGATGTACAAACATCTCTAGGACCTTGATTAACTGTTGGCAGCACCGTGGGATCATTTCGCCACTTGTTCCTTGGACCGTGCCCCGAGAACTTGCCTGGTTAATTCTTCAAATGCCTGAAATAGAAATTAGAATAGACATATAACAATACGTTTGTTTCTTTCCATCTTTCTTTTTTTCTTTTAGATTTATTGTCACATTTATCATTATTATCATTACTTTTATTATCAGTATTATTATCACTATTATAATTATCATTGTTACCATAACTATTATTCTTCTTATTATTATCATTATCATTTTTAATACAATTAATATTATCATTATTATTGGCATTATCATCATCATCAGCAGCAGCAGCAGCAGCAGCATTTTTTTTATTATACTTATTTTCATCATTATCATTATTTTCATCATTAACATTATCATCTTTATTGCGTAAAGGCGTCCTTCCTCAAATAAAACTGCTCAATGTATACCAATAAATGACCACATATAAAAATCTTTCTACTTCATGTTAACTATTATTCAATAAACGGCCTATTAGTGATGAAGGAGTATTTTGGTTACCATCACCATCATCACTATCTTTGCTCGTGATGACCTTTTTCAAAATCATACATTCTGAGTAAGTGTTATGTGTAAACATCACATGCTCCGTTCACATGTCGAACAATAATTCGCCATTTAAGTAACAAATGACCGAGGCTCCCATTCAAAGATATTCGACCATGTATCCAACCGTAAAAAAAATCCGAAGAAAACCAGATGGATATGGACGGCGTATTTAAAGGAAGGTAATTCAAGTATACGTACGTCGATTTCTGCTAATACGGATGGATTTATCTCTCTTCTCGGCGAAGAGAGATTCGACACCGTGCTGCTCCGACTATTGCTTCGGGTGTACTTGGTCGATGTGGGCGAAGCGTCCATTCCACTAGGCACATAGTATGAAGGGTTTAAATCCAATCTCAGATCCGCAGTTGGACGAGTCAGATCCGTAAAACTGTTCGACAAAACGTCCTCGGAATTTGAATCACTCTCATTTCCGAATTCCGGTAATCCGTTCGCGTTTCCATCAGTGACGTCATACCCACCGCCATTTTGTTTCAAAGAGGGGGTGGAAACACTTCCGTTTAGAATAGGTTTGTCAGAAGAACTGTGTTTTTTCTTCAATGAGGTGAATGTTCTGTTTGTTAATTTGTTCATAGTGCTCTTTACACTAGATGGCCGTTTGTGATGCACTCCAGTCCCATTTTCGTTAATCCGTTCTAGTGTAAGTTCACCGGACGAGTTTAACGACATCTGTTTGGAATTTTGGTTCACGTCGAAACTTTCAAACACGTTGTCATGAAGTTCAACATGACTCAAGTCCGTGTCGATTTTACTTAGTTTGCTGTTGAGTTCGATTAACTGGTCTTGTAGGAACATATTCTTGTCCTCGTCGACTTTCTTTGCTTTCCCGAAACCAAATAGGCCTTTCTTGTGCTGACTCGGTTTGTCCATTTGTTTCTGTATAGTATTGACCTGAAAATAAATTGAAAGGTGTAATGATAACCAGTACTACAAATATTACTACAATAACAACAAGCTTTGCAATCAATTTTGCAAAAACAACCAGTTATGTTAATATCACCGCAACATCAACCAGTTTAACAATCATTACTGCAATAGTAACCAGTGTTGCAATCATTACTGCAATAGTAACCAGTGTTGCAATCATTACTGCAATAGTAACCAGTGTTGCAATCATTAGTGCAATAGTAACCAGTGTTGCAATCATTATCATTAGTGCAATAGTAACCAGTGTTGCAATCATTAGTGCAATAGTAACCAGTGTTGCAATCATTAGTGCAATAGTAACCAGTGTTGCAATCATTATCATTAGTGCAATAGTAACCAGTGTTGCAATCATTAGTGCAATAGTAACCAGTGTTGCAATCATTATCATTAGTGCAATAGTAACCAGTGTTGCAATCATTATCATTAGTGCAATAGTAACCAGTGTTGCAATCATTATCATTACTGCAATAGTAACCAGTGTTGCAATCATTAGTGCAATAGTAACCAGTGTTGCAATCATTAGTGCAATAGTAACCAGTGTTGCAATCATTATCATTAGTGCAATAGTAACCAGTGTTGCAATCATTAGTGCAATAGTAACCAGTGTTGCAATCATTAGTGCAATAGTAACCAGTGTTGCAATCATTATCATTAGTGCAATAGTAACCAGTGTTGCAATCATTATCATTAGTGCAATAGTAACCAGTGTTGCAATCATTATCATTAGTGCAATAGTAACCAGTGTTGCAATCATTATCATTAGTGCAATAGTAACCAGTGTTGCAATCATTATCATTAGTGCAATAGTAACCAGTGTTGCAATCATTAGTGCAATAGTAACCAGTGTTGCAATCATTAGTGCAATAGTAACCAGTGTTGCAATCATTATCATTAGTGCAATAGTAACCAGTGTTGCAATCATTAGTGCAATAGTAACCAGTGTTGCAATCATTAGTGCAATAGTAACCAGTGTTGCATTACTGCAATAGTAACCAGTGTTGCATTAGTGCAATAGTAACCAGTGTTGCAATCATTACTGCAATAGTAACCAGTGTTGCAATCATTAGTGCAATAGTAACCAGTGTTGCAATCATTAGTGCAATAGTAACCAGTGTTGTGCAATAGTAACCAGTGTTGCAATCATTATCTGCAATAGTAACCAGTGTTGCAATCATTAGTGCAATAGTAACCAGTGTTGCAATCATTAGTGCAATAGTAACCAGTGTTGCAACATTACTGCAATAGTAACCAGTGTTGCAATCATTAGTGCAATAGTAACCAGTGTTGCATTATGCAATAGTAACCAGTGTTGCAATAATTACTGCAATAGTAACCAGTGTTGCAATCATTAGTGCAATAGTAACCAGTGTTGCAATCATTAGTGCAATAGTAACCAGTGTTGCAATCATTAGTGCAATAGTAACCAGTGTTGCAATCATTACTGCAATAGTAACCAGTGTTGCAATCATTAGTGCAATAGTAACCAGTGTTGCAATCATTAGTGCAATAGTAACCAGTGTTGCAATCATTAGTGCAATAGTAACCAGTGTTGCAATCATTAGTGCAATAGTAACCAGTGTTGCAATCATTAGTGCAATAGTAACCAGTGTTGCAATCATTAGTGCAATAGTAACCAGTGTTGCAATCATTACTGCAATAGTAACCAGTGTTGCAATCATTAGTGCAATAGTAACCAGTGTTGCAATCATTATCATTAGTGCAATAGTAACCAGTGTTGCAATCATTAGTGCAATAGTAACCAGTGTTGCAATCATTAGTGCAATAGTAACCAGTGTTGCAATCATTATCATTAGTGCAATAGTAACCAGTGTTGCAATCATTATCATTAGTGCAATAGTAACCAGTGTTGCAATCATTAGTGCAATAGTAACCAGTGTTGCAATCATTACTGCAATAGTAACCAGTGTTGCAATCATTAGTGCAATAGTAACCAGTTTAACAATCATTACTGCAATAATAACCAGTTTAACAATCATTACTGCAATAGTAACCAGTTTAACAATCATTACTGCAATAGTAACCAGTGTTGCAATCATTAGTGCAATGATAAACATTTTTACAATAGTTTTTGCAATCATAACTTCAATTACAGACAGTTTTGAACCGCTAGGTGTTTTATAAAATGTTTCATGACAAATCCTATATCTCAAAACAGCTAGAAGAGCTTGATTGTATCACCATAATCCATATCTGTTTACTGAATACAGTCATTAATAGTTTAAGTATTCCAGATAATCGGCGTGAAAACAGAAACGGAATCACCCATCCCCTATACATGGGTGCATAAAAATACAAACTGTGAATATCTTTGTTCCATCCATATATTTGTAGGCATTATAGAACACGACTACGTATTCTATTCCCATAAGGTAAAGGTTTTTGCTTATGATAGTATCACCCCTATTGAAAGTACCGCGGCGAACGCCTTAAACACTAGGCCACGGTGACTCTTCAAATGTTTTTTTCCTTTGACATGGCTTGATCTGCTTGTCTGTTTGAATCTGATTTTCATATACACGTTTTTAACATGTTCTTTCTCCGGTTCAGAAACAAAAAGTGTCAATTGTGTCCCGTTCAGGAATGGCGTACGTTTCCAATTTCATCCGTTGGTATTAATTTAATTGTCAGTGCTTAATTTCTTTTCTTTTTCTTTCTCATTCATATTTTTTGTATACGTGTATACATGGCATTTCGTGCTTCAAACCCGTGTGTTAAGATTATATTGTCTATAGTAATAATATGTCCTGTTAAAATCCATCACTTCAATTAGCGATCTCTAGCCGTTCTACGATTCCCGATGACATACCTTTAGTTGTGTAGATAGGCGACGTTGACGTAGTCTTGTGACGTCACTTGTACGCTGATCTTCCGTCATGAAATCGGACGTATGCCCAGAGCTATCGGGGGATTCCTTGCCTCTTGTACGCTGTTTCTGAAAGAAGTTATGTCAGTTAGAAGCGTGTTCAAATTAGTCGTCAATCATTTATATTCCGATACATATACTTAGTCCCCCTAGTCTCTCAGTTCAACGGATATGTTTCTGTATACATAACTTCTATGGAAATCTATTATCCCACACACCCCTCATAGTGTAATATTGCGTGTCCCAGGGGTGGCAAAATCTGATTGTGATATAGGCCTTCTTGTCAATAAATGCCAAATAATTTACGCACTTTTCCGTATAACAGTTATGTAGTAAATTTAATTAAGATTTCCCTTGTCCGTTATGGCTTTCGGACAACCTGGGCAATACGGACAATTGATTCTGCCACCCCATGATGACTATGGACAAAAGGGTTTGATATCTAAAATAGTGGTACCGTGTACAAATTGAAACACGGGAATCCTTGTTTGAGAACGAATAATCAAAGCATGTATTTTTTCAGAAGTTTCACGAAGTCGATTTACATGACCAATGTGTATTTCATGACTAATCGTTTATGATTGTTACGGAGACGACTTGGACACTATAAAGACCGACGACAGTAATCTTTCTCGCACTGATGAGCTATGTGCATGTGGGAAAGCAGTCAGTCGTTTAGAAATGATACTATCCATAAGTTGCGATGAGCTATCACGGGCATGGACATGTGCCTTCATCAGGATTTGTTTTCTCTTTTTTATAGGTTAAACAGGGATTTTATAACTGTTCAAGATCTGAACAGAGCCATTAAATATCAGTTTTTAATCCAAGTCTACGGCATCACACAATGCTTGGTACAAAGCACGTCGTGTATATATAGTTTACCTTATGCCGTTCGGCTTGTTTGCGCTCCAGCTCATGTTTCTGTCGAAGCATCTCCTCCAATAGTTTCTGTTTGACCTGTTTACGTCTCTCTCCCACGTCACCATTACGGTTCTCCTCACAGCCTGAATAAAGTTTAAAGGTGCTTGTTCACATACGAGCAAAATTGAAAGTTTATATCAAAATTGTTTTGAAACAGTACATGTTATATTTAAGTGTCTGATATTGACTGAATGGTAGGTATTGAAGTCATATTTCTTTCAGGAAGCGCCAATTTATTTTAAGTACATGTATGTAAGTCTTTATGTAGCAGATATCAAAAGCGATGTTACAGGTTGAGAAAATCAAAGACTAATTTTGCTTTACTAAGTCTATTCTCCAGTGTGTATCATACATCAGAAAAGCTGTTTTGCAGTTTTGAAGGCATTGAGTTTAACTTCCAAATTTCCTATCAATTTTTAATCAAAATTCAAAGGATAGATATAATATTGTATATACATGTACATATATTCCTCGTCACACTGTACCAAAAGGCAGTGGGGTCTTACACAAAAGGAGGTAAGGCTTTGTTGTTATGTGTTATTTATCAAATCTTATAGATTAAGAGCGACTTCCAGAATATTGCTTCAAGCATAAATTAGATCAAACATATGGACAGAACCATTTGCATAACAGTGGTTAAGGTTTTAATTGTAAATTCAACATTATGTTACGCAAGGCAGGACTGGTGAATGAAAGTACTTCAATCGGTAATTATTTCTCCAAGGACGTTATTGTTTAAGGGGAGGTAACTTGTGCTCGACAGTTTTAGGATAATCGAGATTTGATTTTTTGGTTTATGCAGATATGAAAGTGACCCACAAAATCAAGAACAAAGATGGTTTGTTAGAGGGGCACTTATTACAACCGTCTTGGTGAGTTAATGACAGTCGATTCTCTCCATATAGGACCTATGTATAATTGCTTTACTTTACTCCACTTAAACATTTACAACTTAGGGGAAATCATTATCCATTTACTTTACTTCTACTTTAATTTCCCAATATTTGGGGACTATATCTCATGAAAAAAAACATTAACTAGCAACCAGAAGATATGAATAGGAGACTACCATAGTACTTCAACTAAATAAATAACAATATAAGTCTTATAGCAACCACAAATATATTCTCCAAATGGAGTACCTGCGCATGCGCCCTGCTCCTCGTCCTCGTCCGGATTCTCCTTGTGAGCGCTTGATGGCATTTCCGCCGCTTGCTGGAGGAACTCAAACCATTGGTCCATTTCGTCACGTGATTCCAGCGACAGATGCATCGACGTAAAATGCTATTAATAGATCAAATAAAGGTTTGTTACTAAAGTTCGAAATACCTGTGGACAATCCCTCCTTGTATTAATAAAAACACATCTGACATAAGAAGGAAGCCACCAAATTGCTTCTTTCCTGACTGCTGACTGCGCTTTTTTATTTTTTATTTTATTTTTTTTTTTAGTTTTTGTCCGCTTTTTTTTTTCTAAAAAAGGCGTCAAATGCACCATCAAAGTTGTCATTTTGCTTAGTTGAAGACGAAAATCATTAGCATAACATAAGTTTTCACTTTTTGAAAATTGTGTTAAGATATGCTTAACGCTTCCATAGTCATGGAACTACTTGGAGTGTACGCTTAGGACAAACGCGGCAAAACGCCTAAAAAGTTGCGGTGCCATTCAGGCCTGTTATATATTTGTCCAACTTACCGCGTGTGACAGTTCCAGAACGAAACGCTTCCCCCGGAACTGGTCCACGAGTGACGTCACTGTGTAACCATGGAGATTCAGGACGTCGGCAGTCACGTAATCGTCCGTGTTGAGGTAGCAGAATAGCGTCCCATCGTGCAACACAAACCAGTACCTTGATAACATGGAGGAAAATGGTTCATTATAACGATATATATATCATTTACATTGTCACCACTGCCATTTCTGGACCGATAACATTGTTTCGTTTAACCCTTTACGAAACAGTAACGACATTCGACCAGTTTGTTGCAGACGACTCTTGAAAACATTGTGAGAAAAGGAGAAATTGCTCCTAACGAGCAATTTCTCCTTTTCCCACAATGTTTTTTGCCCCATCAGAAGATTAATTTCCAATTTCATCACATTTTGAAATGTCGTCTGCTATCTCTTTCAGTTTGGGACAGTCGAAAATTTGGCGTTTGGTAAGGGGGTTAACATTTGTGATATATATGACCGCTTTGTTTTAATGCAAGGCACATTCCTTAACTCGCATCTGTCATACAATAAAGGTGTCAAAGACTCGACAAAGGTCAACTTGATCTTGTTTTGAGCATTTACCTGACATTTGTTATTAAGACAATTTAGTACATGAGTAATTGACTAGTTTATATGAAGGAAACGCTCAATCTAGTTATTCCACCATGTTTTACGAGCGCTTAAACAGAGCAACGATTACATTTAACTTTATAATTCAGTTCTTAATATCTAAATAAACAGTGGTCACACAGTGTCCATTTTTGCTTGGCCATACTTGCATAAAGAAATCGTATCTTCGTTAGAAAAAAAAATCTGTCCATCTATGAATTAATCAAGGCGAACTAGATGGGGGCGAGTTGTAAATTATAGACAGGACCATAAAGCCTGTCGAAATGCGCCATTTACTGATCTGTATGTGTCAATCCGAGAAGGGCAGCGGTGGATAAACAATCAACCTTTATCCTGGTATGTCCCGATGACGTATGATGATGTAAAATCATCGATTAACACTTTCCCAAACAACACATTTTCGACTGTCCCAAATTGAAAGAGTTTGCAGACGACATTTCAAAATGTGATGAAATTGGAAAATAATCTTCTGATAGGCCATTGTTTTCTATTGTAGTCTGCAACAAAGTGGTCAAATGTCGTTTTTGTTTGGGAAAGGGTTAATATAATATATTATATGTTGAAAAAAGAAGAGAAAAACGCCATGACGTAACTACGTACACGTTTTATTCGCTCTAATATGAAGTTCAATATGACATTGACGAGAAAGCATTATAGGAAACGAGAAATGCTTTTAATGATTAAATGATGAGTATGTGTATATGATTGCCGTACGTCGTTTGAAGCATGTACGTTCTCCCTCTGCCTGGGTCTACATGTCATGTGCTTCGTTATTTTAAATACATGTTACAAGATAGAAATATTTGAATATATTATTAGAAAACAAGAAATGCTTGTAACAATTAAATGCTGATTTTGTGTTTATGAGTGTTGTACCCCGTTTGAAGCATTTTTCCTTTATCGGAGTCTACATACCTTATACAATGTTTTTTGAAATACATAAAGCAAAATGGAAAATGTTTGTTTTATCATTATCCTTTTTCAGAAATGGTTTGTAACGTAATCGGGTAAAACATTACAATACGTGTTACACTTATATTGTGATATCTATGATCTTTCATAATTGAATGTAAAGAACATGTTGTTGATACGGAAAGAGTATGGCTTAAATAGAGTATCTTTGCGTTATATAGAGTAGTATGTATAACGCGCGTTGTTAATCAGTAATAATCAAGCTAACTAATTATGTTCAATACCACGCCTCTTACCAAATATACACCACAGCCAATTTGACTCATTCATTTGAAGAGAGGCGTTTTCAGTCATTCTTAAACATGAAAAATACGATGGCCACAACAATCTGGAAATCTTGTAAACAAATGAAGTTTCCGGAAGTAAAATATTTCCCGAACTTACCGCATCCAGTCTGCGCTCATGCTCTTCTTCTCCATATAGCCGGCAGCCGTCTGGTTTGGTTCCAGGTCTTTGGCCGGTATTTTCTTCACGACAAGGGGTTTGTGTCGCTGCCGTAGGTGACCAGTCGGGGAGTCGAGTGGACTCCCGGTTGACCGTTGCTCTGCAACGCTCATTTCCGGTGGCGTAGTGAATGACCTTGACCTACGTACGTGCCGAGAACCCTGAAAGTACAAGAACATATTTTTTGTCAGTTCAATTCAATTAATGTTATTAAGAATACAATAGCAAAAAAGCATATTTATAGCCATAACAAAATTGATAAATAATAACCATAACATATGCACAGACAGCAACAGTTCAGCAAGAGTTTTTCCAGAGAAGTATTAGATGAAAAAGATTATAACAGCCATCAATTTCGTTTGTAAACAAAGCAAAATAATCGCGACACTTTTTTGGCAACTTTCTGCTTATATCAGATAATTTATTAAGTTTATATACGTTAAACGGCCTTCTCTCTCATAATTGTTCGTGACGACCCATTGCGTTTTGGTTTCCATTATATTATTCTTCCACCATATACCTTATGCTATTTAGCTTCGACTTCTCTGTAATCCGTTTCTAACGGCTTAGCTAAAAGTGGGTCTTACCTACCCTTTAGGAGATAATCAACATGGACAAAGTTTCGCTTAAATCCTGCTTACTTGACCTGAATCAAAGTGAAACATGGACGAGCGCTTTATAATGAGCCATCTTTTTGAGTATCATGTTAAGAGAACATGAAGAGACCAGGATGTTGCTCAAACGGATCCTACCTATCGGCGAGGTATTGTATTCTGCTACGGAAATGTAACCAAAAAGTGTTCAATGTTAATGCAATTTCCTTTTTGTAAGGTACATTGTGAAAGAAACATTGAAAGACGCAGATATAACAAAAACGAATCCCAACAATGGTCGAGAAATTGCATTTTTTAACAGAAGTTTCAGCAAAAGAAATGTCATTGAAATTCCCTTGAAAGAGGCTTATTCAACAATAATCTGTAAATATATGCATACAGTACTATCAACTGTGACATGGTGTGAATTTGGTTGTGATGGAGTACGACATCCAATTGCCCTAAGTGCCGCGAAGTGAAATCATTATTATACATGTACAAGCGAATGGATTTGTCTTACAACCTAGAAACGAGTGTTGTCAGCAAACCCCTTGCTTTGTTTATACCGAACGATGGCTATATCTGTATCAGTATGCAGCCTATCAGAGGGAATCAAAGTGTTTTGAGTGTTAGCGATTGACAGCTCTCTCACCGCGATTCTTACATACGCACGGCTTACCTAAATAAATATGACGCTGAAAATAAATCTCTCTATAATGCAATACAGCTGCACGCAAGCAAAATGTAAATCATTTTACGAGTCTATACGTAAGATAAACTCTCGTGTATTGGAGAGAGCGATTTCGGTACAATGGAAAATGCATTGACGAGGCAAAAACTATAAGAATGCCCCGAGTCAAAAGACATAATTATCCCTTATTGAAATGTGTCATACCAACTTAACCCTAGGAATGCTGGGTAGATTTCTATTTATATAAAAGAAAATAATTTTGTGTCGTCTGCTTTCCAAAACCTTAAATAACTGCTTCATTTTGATGAGGAAACATACTCATAGTAGCGAACAGGTTAAATCACAGGTCAACCGCCAATATACTTGGCGGCTGGCCTGGATGTAGCCTGTTTGCGTTAGCACGAAGTCGGTTCCAGCACTATTAGTGTTAGATTTACTTGCATTTACTGAAGAGAGCGATTTCGGTGCAATGGAAAATGCATGGAAGAGGCAAAAACGATCTAGATGCCCCGAATGAAATGATATGAATATCCTTTATTGAAATGTATCATACCGATTTAAACCCTAGAATGCTGGGTAATTTTCTATATTCTAATAATTTTTTGTGTCGTCTATTTTTAGAAACCCTAGGTATCTGCTTTATTTTGATGAGGAAATATACTCATAGAAGCAAACAGGTTAGATCACAGGCCAGCCGCCAAATTACTTGGCGGCTGGCCTGGATCTTACCTGTTTGCATAAGCGTGAAGTCGGTTCTAGCACTATAGGGGTTAACTCTACTCGCGTGTACTGAAGAGTGCGAATTCGGTGCAATGAAAAATGCATGAAAGAGGCAAAAACGATATGAATGCCCTGAGTGTTATGATATTAAAAATACCTTATTGAATGAATGCTACCGACTTAAAAAGGACCATTGATGGTTTAATCTTTTTAATATTAGATGTCTTCTATCAATAAAATGACATCATAGATATTTTTAAATTAAAGAAACCTTGATTATTGATACCTCCTTTCATAAATGCATGATGGAGATAAAGCTCGTTTATGTTGCATATTTAGTAAACCATTCAAACAGTTTATTTTGTAAACGATGATCTTTTATATCCGTCCTGCGAAATGATTAAAAATGGTGTGAGTACAGCTGTTGTGCTGTTTTTAGGAAATTGATTTTTAACTTCAAAATGTCCTCACATCTGTAAACACACACCTTTAATATCTTAATTCAGTAAGTTATCGATATACCGTAACGTTTTTAGCTTCTAGTAATAATCATCTCAGTATATTGACCCATATGAATGAAACCATTCACCTAGCATAAACCCTAACATGTAAGGTCAGAGCAAGGTTTGTTTATATATTGTATTACCATTTTCCAGACGAATTCATTAAGTTCTATGTCTCGGGTGACTTTGCAGTTATAATACCTCTGCTTGTCCCTCTCATATATACATCTAAAAACAGTGCACCACAAGTGTGATAACAATTGGTATATTTAAAGAAATGGGACACACTATCTGAGGAATTTCTGTTTTTGTGACACTCGTATCTTAAGTCTTTCTGCTAAAGGTCTTTTTGGTACAGTTATAATGAAAATAAGTATATTTAAAGAAATGGGACACAATATCTGAGCATTATCTCTATTTGTCCCACTCGTATCTAAAGTCTTACTGCTACAGGTGCGATGGAAAAGTATATTTGAAGAAATGCGATCCAATGGGAGAACAAATATCTTTCTTTGCCTCCTGTGTAGTGCGTATCTTAAGTCTTTACTAGAGGTGTAATAAAACTAAATACATTTGAAGATATGGGACACAATGTCCGAACGTTATCTCTTTTTATCCCACTCAAATCTAAAGTCTTTTTGGTACGGTTACAATTAAAATGAGTATATTTAAGGAAATGAGCCACACTATCTGAGCAATATATTTTGTTGTAACACATTCTCAGTATTTTTACTGCAGATACGATATAGACTATTGCATGTATACCAAGTCCTTTAAAGTAAATGGACACAAAGTCCGAGCAATATTTCTTTCTGTCCTATTCGTATCTTAAGTCCTTTTGCTAAATGTGCGATAAAAATGAGAATATTTGAAGAAATGGAACACAATGTCCGGGCAATACATCATTTCGTCCCACTCGTATCTTAAGTCTTTTTGCTAAATGTGCGATAAAAATGAGAATATTTGAAGAAATGGAACACAATGTCCGGGCAATACATCATTTCGTCCCACTCGTATCTTAAGTCTTTTTTGCTAAATGTGCGATAAAAATGAGAATATTTGAAGAAATGGAACACAATGTCCGGGCAATACATCATTTCGTCCCACTCGTATCTTAAGTCTTTTTGCTAAATGTGCGATAAAAATGAGAATATTTGAAGAAATGGAACACAATGTCCGGGCAATACATCATTTCGTCCCACTCGTATCTTAAGTCTTTTTGCTAAATGTGCGATAAAAATGAGAATATTTGAAGAAATGGAACACAATGTCCGGGCAATACATCATTTCGTCCCACTCGTATCTTAAGTCTTTTTTGCTAAATGTGCGATAAAAATGAGAATATTTGAAGAAATGGAACACAATGTCCGGGCAATACACCATTTCGTCCCACTCGTATCTTAAGTCTTTTTGCTACAGATACGATACAGACTATTATATAATTATAGTAATGGGACACTATTTCCGGGCAATACATCTATTCTCTTACTATCTCCTAGTATCTAAAGTATTTTTATACGATGGGTGATATACATATTTGTATATATTTTAAGAAATTTGACACAACATCCGAGCAGTACATCTTTTTCCCTCTCGTGTCTAAAGTCTTTCAGCTACAGGTGCGATAAAAATTAGTATATTTGAAGAAATGAGTTAACTAGAGGCGTGTACACGGATAAAGGCGGAGAGCGACACCCTGCCAGGCAGGAATTTTAACCCTTTTTGTGCTCGAACCGACTTCATGCTTATGCAGACAGGTTAGATTCAGGCTAGCCACAAAGTAAATTGGCGACTGGCCTGTGATCTAACCTGTTTGCTACTCTGGGTATCTTTACTCAACAAAACTAAGCAGATATTTACGGTTTGGGAAAGCAGAATTCAGAAAATCCATTTTTAGAAAAATACAAAGCATTCGGAGGGTTAACACTTTACTTCAGAATTTACTACAAATATTCTAAAAACACATTTTCGAAATCGGGATTTCTTCTCTCGCTCAATTTCTGCCTGTTCTGCAATTATTCTAGAATAATTCAATATCGTATTATTTCTTACGAAATAAAACTACGAAATCTTAACAATGGTTATCGTAATCTTATGCTGTTAGCTAGGATTGGTCTGAAGAAAGAAAGAAGGAGTAAATAAAAAGATCATACAGACCAAATTACAAAGCACGCTTAACAAGCGTGATTGACTCAACACTTGCATTGACTACACAAGCGCTGTGAAATCGTATCTATTAATCTCGTCCTTTTAACAAATACAGGGTTGTAAGTGTACATATATGTATATCCTCGCAAAGAGACTTCGTTTGATATAGGATAAGCTGGTATCAAAGGTTTATTTTGTGAAAATTTGATATCTTGATGACACGACATTCCTTTAAGTATCACATGAATTCCTCTGTGTTGACATGGTTTCCTTTCAAAGCGAGATATTCGAGTTTTAGTAAACATACCCTAAGTCATAATTAATGTGTTTTTACATTCTAAATAGGTTCAATTCTTAAAGTTTTGTCGTAGAATAAACTCGTCCAAAGTTTGCAAAAGACTGACGTCAAGATCGATCGATCGATGAACTGATTGATTAGATACAGTATTTTAGATATTTAAAGCGAATCTTTGAAATGGTGGTTTGGCTTGCATTTCCTTATACAATCGAAAACAAAAACATTATGCAGTCGAAATCATTTTGACCAAATGAGAACTTGCTTTTGATGAGCAAATTATCCTTTTGTCAAAATTATCTCAATTGCCATCAGAAAAGTATGTTGTTTTTCAACAAAAATGTGTCAATACTTTTTCCATGTTCTATTAAAAATAAGACGCTGCGAATTTCACTTAATAGCATACACGCAATTAAAGTATAAAGTATCCCTGCACTGCAGCCAAAATGACGATAATCCTCCCTAAAATAAACGCGGCATCTCTCTTAAATAATGCAATTATATCTACCTTCAAGCGCAAAATACAGAAATCCAGTCCAAGAAAGTCTCAAACCAACGAAACAAGAAACTTTGACATAGTAACGCACCTTTTCTGCAGCATTATAATCATCTTTTATTTTACCAAATTACAGTACGGTAGTTTCTCAATGTGTCACTTTCGATTGCATTGCTAAATCAATGCGTCTCCTGCAATGGTAACAACTTTGCCTGTCCGAGATACATGTATCTGTATGCTGAACAAGCGTTAAAAGCATATGCAAATAGTGATACAAGTATTGCATGGGTTCAAAAATATCATCCTTATAAAAAGCATCGCCGTAAAAGCAAACAAGCTCTACCTTACGGGAATGCAACATTCTGGTTACAACGAGACGCTACCATGTGCCGGTGCATTCAGTTGCTAGGGGAGAGCCGACAGTAATGCATTTGTAGAGCACCAGCCTCAGTTACCGAGGGTTCCGGGTTTGATCTTCGTAAGTGGCGAGTTTGAAATCCAACAAATTGCCAAGAGTACTCGTTTAGTATACAGGAAGCTGTCCTCGACATTAAGCTTCAAGCTTCTGTCAAAATCGATTTAAAAAAAAATAATTGCTAAGATCAATCATACAAGTGTTTGGACTCCAGTTGTCGAACCAGATTAACTCAGATGCAGATGTCTCACCCTGAGTAATGATGTTTACATATAATAACAGCTTGAATTATTCGAGTCATACGTAGACAGATGCGGCTCTCTTTGGCAACAGTTGATTCTTCCCTGTAATTGCCAAAAATCGCAAATCCTTTATTGGAATAGTGGCGATAGGGCTACTGCAGAAAGGTTTTTGCATTCACATCGTCTGCATTCATGCATGAAACATGAATGTAGCTTTAGAAAGCTATCGAACGCAGTCGTTTTGTTTTATTTGAATGCTGGGGAAGCAACATCTTGGTTATTCACTGTGGTCGAGTGCTCTGTGTACTTTACATGAATATGGTGCATCAAAGGGGGTCAAAACTTTTTATTCTAACGACAGATGAATTCAAATGCTGATCCATCAGTTCAAATGCTGTTTAATCAGCAAACTGCTGATCGAACAGCAACTAGATACTGCTCAAGAACCAAATACTAATTGGACATTATCGAAATGCTGCTTTACCAGTAAAATGTTGATTGAACATGACTTATTTTCCTTTACTGCACCGATCATCAGTTTGCTGGTGGAGCAGCATTGAGATATTGCTCGATCTGCAAATTATCTATGAAGCGGCATATGAATGCTGCTCGAGCAACAAAGTACTATTCGGACAGTATTCTCAAGCCTCTCGGTAAGCATTGTATCTCAATCCTGATTTACCAGAATAAAAAGTTTTGATCCCTTTGGTACACCATACACATATAGTGTATCAAATAAAAGCTTTATACATAATGCTTATTCTATACGTCAACCGGGAGCATTCGTAACTGTACATGTATTTAATACTGTACCGCAATGACTGAAAGACAAAACAAAGCTGCGTAGGTTTTCTCCATCCGCATTGTTTTTTCGTTCGTTTTGTGTGAATATGGCATTTATTTGTTTTGGCTTTTCTCACTCCAACGCATCACAACGCGAGTTCCATATGCTTTTTGGAAAGATAACGTCAAAGTGGCAAAGCCACCCAACAATTTGAAGAGTATCGTGAAAGAATGACGAACGTTTAGAACCCTGCTTATCAGCCCCTATCGGTCGGCGCAGTCATGCAATTTGAGGAGAAAACATGTTTTTTACTACAATGATTACATGTAGCCAAGATTGGAGCGTGAGGGGGGCCTCATGCATTAAAGGTAGTGCGCCGTATACAATACATTTGAAGGTCGTGTCAGCGTACCTTTACTTCTTAACCCTTATAATGCTGGATACGTTTCTAAAAATAAATTTTTGTCTTGTCTGTTTTCCAAAACCTTAAATATCTGCTTAATTTTGTTGAGGAAAGATACTCAGAGTTAGCAAACAGGTTAGATCACAGGCCAGTCGCCAATTTACTTGGCGGCTGGACTGGATCTAAACTGTTTGCATGAGCATGAAGTCGGCTCCAGCACTATATAAGGATTAACGTACTCAATTCCTGAGGTTGAACTCAGTGGTTATAACGGACTGGACATAAAAATGACCCTTTTATGAGGGGAAGGCTCCTAGGACTTTATCCTATCTTATTTATAATGACTTGCATATAAACTATTTATTACGACTCATCACGTGAAAATGCTAACGAAGGCTTACGAACCCCCGTAACCATTCTCTAAATATACTTAACATTATCATTCATCAAAACCGTCTGTTTTTTGGTGTCTAAATTGTCTATCGTTAGATAATATCTGACAACTATTATACAGAAGCCGAATCACGGATATCAAGGCTTGAAATTTATAAGATACAACAAATACATTTTATCTTTCGTGAAGTCAGTGTTCTGCACGACGTAATCCGAGGTTTCCAATGATTTCATTTAGAAACATTGGCTCCATCGTGAAAAGAGATAAGCTCTCATGCTTAGAAAACGCACGACACTCATAGTTGAAGAAAGTTTATACCCTAGTGTTAAACCATGTATATGCGAAGAACAGGGATTTACATAGGTTGAAATACCGACACACAAACATACACACAATGCACACACTCACATTGCCTTACCTATATAGGGACAGTCACACAGACATACAGCCACACAAGCAGACACATATTTGGACCCTCTATGTTCAGAAACACACCAATACACATATGCAAACACACAACGACGCACACATAGACACATGTAAATAGGTATAAACGCAGAGAAAGAAATACATGCATTTGGAAGAACGGATAGGAATACCTATCCATATAGAAACACACAAATACACATATGCAAAGACAGACAGACGCACACACAGACGTATATATAGGCGTACAAACACACGGAAAGATATGTATACAAGCATTTAGAAGGACTGATAGGCATGCAAACACATATCCAAACAGAAACACACAAATACACATATGCAAAGACAGACAGACGCACACACAGACACATATATAGACGTACAAACACAGGGAAGGATATGTATACAAGCATTTAGAAGGACTGCTAGGCATGCAAAGATCTATCAATACAGAAACACACAATACACATATTCAAATACATATATAGACGCACAGACAGATGCACAGACAGACACACAGATAGACAGATTGCAACACACCTGAAACATGTTCTTCGTAAACATTCTTATTCCATTGGCTGAGATCCCTTAACCACTTAAACCAACTTATATACGAGTGGATATCAATACGAAAAAAAACGCATGTATAGGGTTCACCCCTATAAAAGCTTTACTAACGAGATAAGACAAAGTTGAAGATCATCACAATTTGTCGAAACACTTCAGCCAAGTTATAAATCCCATGTATTGGATAAATCGGTGAGCAAATAGTGTTTCCTCTCTTAGCGGCTCTGGGAAAATGTAAACGCAAAGCGGAAATGTGGTGAACCCTACCTAAAGGAAGCGTGTTTGATAAGCAGATGCTGTTTTATTCTAACCCTTTCCCAATTAAGAATCATTTTTATTTCAAAAGGTTTTACATCGCGTCAACAGTATTTCAGTTATATTGCGATGCCGATTCTTATTGATGGAGGAAGGCCTCATACTCAACTGCCCACAAGGGCGGGTCAAGCCAGAAAGAACCATCGGTATTCCGTAAGTCGGTCGGGAGACTAGCTCTTATGAAAATCCAAATGCCGGCACCGGGATTTGAACCCATGCGGAGAGGAGCCATGTGATTCCAAGTTATGTACTCAAACCACGGAGGCCCCCAATTTAGAATCATATCTAGCATATTGTATCAATCATAATAAACTGTCCATTTCAAAACTGTTGCCTTTGATTTCTGTTGGGTGCTTACATTTCGTCAATTGTATTTCAGTTTTACGATACCCGATTTGAAAGTGTTGAAGAAAGTTTTACATACTATACATCTATAAAAGGGTTGATCAAGATGGGTAAAATTTACTGATTATTCTTATTTTTTCGGTAGACCGCCTATTGTATAATTCAAGCAGTAAGGAAAACGGGGTGCCATGTGGAGGGGCCTCTTAAAAGTTAATTTATGGACATTTGAACTATTGCAAGAAATGAGAATATCATCAACTGCAACCTTGATCTAGGAATAATACGCATAATAAACTAACGCAAACATAAAAACATTTGAAGAAACATAAGAAAAAATGTGTTTATTTTCTCATTGCAAGATATCTTCTTTGAAATGACGTCATTCATTGGAAATCATTTCACAAAGAGAGAATACAATTATTATATCGGTTCTAAAAACTATATGTGTTGCTTGTACTACGATTGATCTATCTGATGGTCATTTAAATCGTGCTGCTTTACGAAATGCGACTTTGAAGAGCAACTATAAAGTTTCCTTCAACAGATTGACACCGTGCAATTCGTTATGTAAGTATATCCGCGCCGTTCTTGGAAATTTATTTTTACATATTAGACGTCATTGATGTCGTTTTGGTTTTACGAATGACGATTGCAAATATTGCTTATTACTATATAAAGTAGTGGTGGACTTAAAGTCGTTGGCTCTGGGGTTCCAGTACCCCGGATTTAATGGGAATGTGCGAGAGCAAAACACTTCAAAGCCTACTCAAGTACTGGTTAATCCCGGGAAAGCCATGCTATGACCGAAATAATGTTGACACGATGTTAAACCCGATGCACAGAACTTTGTATCATGATATACTATAATCATCCTTTTGTCTATCTGCTGAGCAACGTACCGCTTCTCCAGCATGACAGCGAACCCTATGTGACCATACGAAATTCGTGCCGTTTTATCTATGCCACCAATAACGAGTATTTCATGGGAACGAAAATATGCACGTATTTATTTTCGATAATGGGGTGGATATGTCGTATTAGTCGATCTCAAGTGGGTATCATCTTAGAGTTCAAGTCTACGCTTAACCCCAAATATTAATATCGCCTCGAGCCCTGTTAATCCTTTACCAATCGCAAAATTCTCGCCTGTCCCATATTGATAGAGTTTTGCAGACGACATTTCAAAATGTGATGAAATTCAAATATAATCTCCTAATAGGGAAGAAAATATTGTGGGAAAAGGAGAAATTGCTCGAGCAATTTCTCATTTCCCCTCAATGTTTTCTAAAGTCGTCTTCAACAAAGTGGTCAAATGTCGTTATTGTTTGATAATGGGTTTAAAGATTACCCAGTTTCTATACTTTGGGGGAAATAGCAGACGCCTTACACATGCGTTTGTTAGGATCTCCATTAAATCTGCATGTAATATAATAAAATAGTTATTTTCTATTTTTACTTTAATTGCGGGTCTGAATCGTTTTCACATAGGAACACTCTTATGTTGGTTTCAAAACAGGCTGATGTAATTACGTTATTTATCCATAAATATCAAAATGTTGTTTAAAACATCTTACAATAGTTCAAATAATTCCTATAACGAATCATGTTCGGTTGTTTTATTCATATAACGAATCATGTTCGGTTGTTTTATTCATATAACGAATCATGTTCGGTTGTTTTATTCAACACTTTGACATATGGGTGTAAACGCTATGCTAGCTGATTTCCTCCTCTGATATACACACATAACTTTCATAAAAATATTTAAAATAAAATCTCAGAATTTACATTGTATTCTTCACACAACTATGTCTAAGTCAGTGTTCTACACATGATCAAAGGGTAAGTAAGTAATAACAAGTTTGTGGATCAAAGGGTTAATCCTGGATTTTGAAATATTTGGACATATTTTGATCCCCTTTCAGTCATATTAGATGAGAGTTCACACGTGTTTAGGTAATGTGTGACCTCATAAGAGATCATTCTTTCTTTTCATGATGTACCAAGAAGAGAACACCGGGTTTAACACATTGTCAACAATTTGTAAAATTCATTACGACTTTTCGGGGACTCTAAAATACTATATGATGGTTTTGAAGTGGAATTGTAACTTAGAACGCTATCCATACATCCAATTTGCGATGTAATAATATTACTTTATATTATGAAGTTGATGCTATATCTAACAGTACACCTAACCGTCGTTCTATGGGTGTCAGTAATGAGGAAATGTTATAGACGATACAGCAAAATCAAAAAATTCATGTTGAAGTAAGTAAGTTTGTAAGTTGTTTTTTATAGTGACATGTGCATAACATACAAAAACGTAATGATTAAATATACAGATAATTGAAAGCACACGGTCAAGTGGGCATATCTTATAGAAAAGTGTGTTGGAAAAAGGAAAAAGAAACATTCTTATGAACAATTGTTCGTTTTACCAAGAATATTCCAAAATGATCTCTGAATGTATAGTTCGACATTTTACAAAAAGCAAAATGCAGCATCGTCCCTCATTCAAAACCTGCTTCCTTCTTATACCTTTTAACTTTACATTATCAAGAAAGTGTTCGTTGATGATTCCGCAGTTTCTTTTTATAAACCATCGCTCACGAAAATTGTAGAGTTTCCAAAATCAGGTCCCGCAGCGTTTTGGATAAACGATTGCTCACAAAGTTTTTAGAGGTGTCCGAAACCATTTGGAACTACCAACTTCGTGAGCGAATGTGGGACCGAAATGATGCGGAATTCTCGCGCGTTTACTTCTTTTACAAAAAAAAAAAAAAAGAAAGAAACAGTTACAGAGAAAGAGAGAAACGCCCTCAATACTTTTTGTTTGGTGTAATCTCTGTAAACCAAGACGGTGTATTATCTTTTTGCGAGATTTGCCGTTATCATTATACAAATATAATTTCACCCGAAGAGGGCAATAAATTCGGCTAGTTTCCATTATACTTTGGCAGCCTATCAACATTGTTCAAATAACATTGTTGTGAACTTCGGCCTAAGCTTTAACCCTTTTTCTCATGCAAATATTCTTGGATGCCTTTAAATAACATTGTTGTGAACTTCGACCTAAGCTTTAACTCTTTACCAAAAAATAACGCCATTTAACCACTTGATTGCAGACGACTCTGGAAAGGATTACGGGAAAATGAGAGATTGCTCGTCATGAGCAATTGTTACTTTTCTCACAATGGTATCTGCCCTATCAGAAGATCATTTTCCAATTTCATCACATTTTGAAATGGCATAAGCAAACTCTTTCAATTTGGGACAGTCGAAAATTTGGTGTTTGGTAAAGGGTAAACCCTTTTCTCTCATGCGGATCTTCTTGGATGCCTTCGCAGCAGCAAGTGACACTCTAATATCAACGTTACGTATTAATGATTTGCTCTACCTGAGCAATTTCTCAAGTTTTCGAAATAATTTTGAGGTTTCTATTGAATCATTTCATAGATGCATGGTAAAAGACACAGTCTGTTAGGAAATGATTGGGTGAAATCCTCCCATTAAAGTAAGACTTTGTACAAACATTGTAAAATGTAACTATGTACATGTACTATGTATTTGTTTAATAAACTATGTTCTGTTCTGATGATATGAGTTTCCACAACTTCGTAAGTGTTTGAACGTCCATAACACTACAGTTACACTACACATAGTGTTCCGATGTTGTTTGCTTATGTTTTTCTTATATTTTTTTTCATGATAACGACGATGCTCATTTCTCATCTAATCAACCGAACGGGCGTATCTAACTCATTCTAACGAAGGGAATATGTTCTCTCAAGTTGATAACCCACTATATAGCCTTAATCTATGAATAATTCAACACATCAACGATCCGTTGGATATTGACATTAAATATTGACTTGAGTATGTGTTTGTAGAGTGCATGTCAACATGTACAATGCTTAAAATGTAATATAGGCTTAACCTTAAAATCTTCCCCATAAAGGGAGTTTAGATGGTCCAAAAAGAACGATACAGCAGACGACACTCATATTTAAGGAAAATGACATTTACAGGTAATGTACATTCCACTTCATTTTTCTATGTGACATTGATTATTTTGTATATTTTGAATATTATTGCAATGACAAAAAACTTTGTAAGTTTACTCCTCATAAAATATTCGTATTCGTATGTGAAATTGCATAAAAGTCATCGTTAATTTAAATAATATGAAAGAATGGGCTTTACGCAAGCAGAGAAAAGTTCGTCGGCAATAAAAGTTTACTCAGTAGACGGTTTTGACCTATATCAAGAACAATTGTAATTTCTACAATCGTTTAATTATATCACAGTGGTATGTATACCTATTCATGTTCCGTGTATTTCAACAATTCTGATTCGTCGTTGTCTTTTCATTGATGATGAATGTATTTCAACAATTCTGATTCGTCGTTGTCTTTTCATTGATGATGAATGTACCTCAACAAATTTGATACACTGTAGTCTTTTCAAGCCTTTATTTCCATCCGTAAGAATTCTGGTAATTTGATAACTTTTTGTGAAAACGCGTATACCTTAACTACAGTATGTCAAATTAAACAGATTTATAAACAAAAGAGTTACCTCGATAAGACTGGCTGTCTATACTTTGCCAGTCAATCAGATGGGATCAAATTCAAATTGAAATTATGTTTGGTAACCAAAGCTAAAGTATTAGGAGAGACTTGTCTAAAGTAGCCTTCTGTAGATTCAAATAAGGAAACAATCATTAAAAAAACAGTGGGGCGAATTGAAAAGTATTGTACTGTCAATTATCAAGTTATTTCTATATTCCAATAGTTTATTGAAGAAGTCTCTTACACGATATCGATGAAAAAGTAAATAAATGCTAAAAAGATGAAAACAAGCACTGTGTTTCACGATAACTAGTTTTCTAACCATTCCGTACTATCCTATCGAGAGGTTACCTTTCAATTTCATCACATTTGCAAATTTCGTCTACAATTATTCTTTAGCATAAACGAACGAAACACGATTGTCGTTCAAGAAAAGTCTATAAAATCAATAAAAAGACATCTTACCATGCAAGAAAACCGCCAAAAAAACATTTCATCCGTCAGTCGCAATATTCTACTGCGGTGTTAGAATATATTTGAAATAAACTAATTTTGTCAGGTCGAAACTAACATATAACTTCGTTCTTATGATTCAACTTCCGCAGGGTATTAATGCTAGACTAAAGTTTGTCGTGTTATATAGTGAAGGACTTGATTTAGTAATGAAGTAGACCATTGAGGTATGACTGTCGTATTTTTACGAAGATAGATACATGTTTGATCTATCGTGTTTACTGAACAAATCTTAAATATCGGTCATCGTATATAAAGTTTCATCAACACTTAACAAAACAAAACAAATCGATAGGCCCGGCAGAGGCCATTAAACAAAGGAATCAAAAGCAAATTATATATCTAACCTAGTCTATGGTCTACACTATGCTATAAGTTTCATTTCTTATACCGTAGTCGCTGACTAGCTTACATGTTGCACTCACGTTTATAATGAAAAAGAGTTGTGCATGTTTGTTTGGGGTATTTATATTCAGAAAAAGGAAGTTTTTATACATACTTTACATTAGCAAGTGGTTTAACCCTTTCCCAAACGCATAATTTTCGACTGTCCCAAATTGTGATGAAATTGAAAAGTGATCTTCTGATAGAGTAGAAAACGTTGTGAGAAAAGGAGAAATTGCTCATCATAAGCAATTTCTCCTTTTCCCACAGTGTTTTCCAAATTTGTATGCAACAGAGTGGCCAAATATCGTTATTGTTTGGTAATGTGTTAAACTACAGATAACATTATATCCAATAATGAAAACGTGTATACCAGCATGCATGTCTATTGTGTTCGCATGGCAGATCTTGGACGAAAGAAGATCGCTATCAGGAAATCTTGTGCGTACTTTATTGCGGTGTGTTCATTTAAAGTGTTCTATATGATATCCCATTTAGGGGACCTTTGAGATATAGTACTGTACTCAGTCTTCAATATGGCCATTTAAAGGGATGAAATCTCATAACTTATGGTACAATCTCTATGTCGTCTTAGAAATACCATACCAAAAATTAATCCCATAACAATGATACCTGGAGCCAAAATGTGTCAAAAATGCATCTTTCATATTTCCTAAATCAATAACGGGTTTTTAACAAGGACGTTATCGGAGGATATCCGAAACACGTCGGTAATATTCACGCTTTACAGGAAATCCGCACAGCCTTATTTTAGATTGGATCTATCAAAGAAGTATTTGAAATTACATTGTGGTTTATGAGCCAGCATTTCAAATACTCGTACTAAACAGGCTGCTATGTATCGTAAAATATGATAACTTTTATCAGCGGCGTATCGTATTTCATTGTACATTTAACTATCGCCCAGCCTATTCTTCGAAAAAACGAAATAGTTGTTTCTTTGCGTACCATAGCACCTAACCAACAGTGGCATTGTTTCTCGAGGTAATGGGGGCGAATTCCTCTGACCCTTCTTTCTAATACTAATATCGAAGATGAGCATTAGAACATATGAACTATAACTAATAACGATTGACTTATATTAAAAGATTTTGCCTTTATAGATATCGAAATTGTTATACAGACGAAAATGACAATGTTGGGAATAGTTTAAGTCATAATAAAAGGACGAATTACTTGTATAAGAAAACTTGGCCAAACATGTTTATTTTGGTCGAGCTGCGTTTGACTTTCATTGACCGTGTACCAAGGAAAATGGTGTTATAGTTACAACAAGATCAACCCAGGATGGGAATGGACCTGTATAAACGCTAGACATTCAGATTTATTCTGTATACTGCATAACAATGACATTTCTTTCCAAACTGTTAAAGCACATACACATTGAGATGTGTTTTGAATAAACTGTCTGAGATTGTGATAGACAGAGACCTTATCCAAGACATCTTGATATATTAGGTTTTGTTCCCTTAATGATGACCTACCTTTTTCCTTGCGAATCTTGATATAGCTCCGAGCTTGACAGTCAGTGCCGTCCACATTTTAAGCGGAATAGACGGATTCATGTTTGTATTATTAAACGTTTAATCAAGATTTGAAATAAAACTGAAAACCTATTCACTGTTAAATGTTCATACGATACTTCATGAATAAACTAGACTTGTGAAAGATTTTACTGAACAAAGGACTTCATCATATTATATGTTAGAAATCAATTTTGTTCAATTCGGCACGCTTATTTTCCTTGCGTATTGGTTCGAAATAAAGTAACTTAACAAATCCCCAAAACTTTCAAACACTTGTCATTCTTATACAATTTCTAATTGAAGAAAAGACAAATCAAGTCATATTCCTTTCATATGACGTCCTTCGATTTGAAATAATCACTCGTCAATAACTCATTATCCTATTTATGTCTTTAAATTCACAATAATAAGAGCTGAAATGCACGTGTTCTTTAATGACAAAGTAATTCATCCGAATTCTTTGTTGCCAATCTGTATAAAGTTCACCAGTACCATAATAATGAAGTTTATTTCAACGTGCGAAACTTTGATATGAAAATTAAACATTTAAATGTGTACTTTTTATAACTTAATCCAAAAAACCTTAAACGTCCTTCAGAGTTGATACCAGATATTAAAATAGTGTTCATTCTTTAGTAAAACATATTTATGTTAAAGCCAGCAGAAATTGATACACATACAATTAGACGACATTAACTTACGTATCTTTCACACAGTATTAGGTCGAATTATGGCCGCTTATTCCAATCACCGATAAATAATTGGATTAAATGTAAACTGTCGAACCCCTTGGGATTGTTAAAACGTTTGACTTAAAAAACAGAAAACTAATAGGAAGAAAAAACATGACATACAAGTTGTCAATGCCTGCAGTGTTGTTTACAAAAGGTTGTTTTGTTCCATTATTTCTTCATATCTTCCTTGTTTACGTATTACACATTTGAGCAGGGGTTTTGTTTTCTGCAGTTTTTCCTTTAAAATTTCTTATAAAAAAGTGATACTATTCGGTTCATGAGTCAACAGTGTAAACAACTAAATAACATAAATACTTCAGTATAATTAATTAGATATGGCATCTCATATTTTGGCAGCGTCGATATCAACAGAATCTTTAAAATATAGATTTTTCACTATTTTTCTTTTTTTTCAGTTCAGTCGTTCCTATCAAATCCGAGGGGTTGTATCTTGTTCCCTTTCCATGTGGCATCTTTGTATAAGTCACCGATTAATTTCATCGATGTGAAATAAATCAGTTTAAGCGTAAAAAGGTTAAACAAAATAAAAGGTCTTAATTAGACAGGCGCTTTGTAGACGATAAACACTCGTGTCCGTCGCATTCTTATTGAGACATTGTTTCGTAAATTCATTATCTGGACCACACAAAGTATGTTGAATGGCGAAAGGTCATGGCTAAATATGAGTGTTCGTAGTGAGTTTACAATTCTCTCTACATTTTTCTTTGCTTTAGGAAGTCTATTTATTAAACGAAACCACCATAACAATAAACAAACCCACCTTGGCGCACATACAAGTAACGATTATCAAAGGTGTTGCCACTAAAGGAGAAATCTTTGATGAGCAACGTGTCGTTTCGTCAACACTAGTTTCTATCCGATCACAAGGAAAATATAAAAAAAAAGATATTAACAAAATGTATCGCCTGCTGTTAAGATAATTGATATTAGAAATCTTATTTTGTTAACAATTTGGCCATTTTCTTTTTAATTTTATGATTTGATTTAGCATTCCGGAGTGGAATTCTTTATCACACCCTGTCCGTTCTCGAACGTTAGTCTTTCTCTTTTTATTACACAAACAGTTTTCGAATCAAGTGGTTCAACAATGGTTTTAATCAAAATAAACTTTAGTACTGTCGAATGTCGTGGACATATTATGATTGAATGTTTTTCAAACGATGAAAATGGATTCTTAACGCCGTGTCAACTTTATTGCAGTTAGTTGACAGTTATACTGGAATTCACTAGCACTAGACCCTGCAGTATCTTTACAAAGAGAACTCAAACGAAAAACGAGGCATTGTAGCGATTCGAGCCCAGTTCCACATAGACCTCATTTTGGTATGAGCATACAATCCACTAGAATTGTTGCGTTGAACTATTACAATTTTCGTTATTAACGGATGCTATTTTGGTGTCGCACTGACTTTACTAAACATCGAATGAACCGAGTCTTGCACTTTGAACCACATATTCCATCTATTTCAAAATCCAAACTATTCAAATGAGTTTTGATGAAAAATAAGAATAAACTCGGATAGGCATGGGGCGTCTCTTATTTCTAAGGCTTCTAATCTCTGCCCGACTACTCTCTCTATCCGACTTCTAGTACCCGGGTGGTTAAAGTTGCTGCCATTGCAGACGTTCATGGTGTGACGTCATATGAAAACGAAGGATATCAGGAATTTAAACGTAAAACTATAGTAAGCGCTTGACCAAACATCCTCATCCCGGCCACATAAGCACGCTTTGCGTATTCGTTGTGGCGAGGACAATGATCGATTCGACTCACAACAGCATGGCTTAAACTTGTTTGTATCGTAACATATGTTTTATATTCTGACATAATGGGTTACCATGACAACACTTTGACCTTTACGAACGTACATCAAGTTTAATCAGGTTGCTATGTGATTAACTACGTTTCTGACACGGATTAATAGATTGTGTGTGTATCTTGGATAACCCATGAGTACAATACTGGATCTTAATTTCGAATCGTTTTCTGTAGCAGCTGGGTCTTGAAAAAATTGTTGGGACAAAAAGGGAACTTTGCCTATACGAGCATTGTTTTCCGTGTCCAACAATGGTTTGTTTGCTGAAATGGACACACGTTGCGAATGTCGGTACAGTAACGAACACTGCATTGTTTATTGATACTTGTTATTAAACAACTTCATATTCCTGAAGAGCAAGTAGCCCTTATATAAAAATGGTTTCTATTCAATATCAAAAAGAATATAATTTGTATTTAGTTCATGCTACTTTTGTCACCAAATGTTGTTTTCAATTTGAAGCAATCTATAATCCCCATAGCGATTGAATCAAATGTTTCATCTTATGAACGTTTTGTATTAATGACAAAAAACGTCATTCTAATGTACGAGGAAAAATATTAATCTGACGACAGCTCGTTGCTAGCCTTAGATTTACCGAAATGTTACGGTTCGAGCAAAACGATATAGCCCACCTTATTAAGCAACTGTTTGTATTGGACAGGTACATTTATAACTTTGTTTATAAAAAAATGAGTCGACCTGATTTTACGCTGATGTTTTATATTTATCTATTTTGTTTTTCCGGTGTTGTTTTTCAAGTTTGTGTCAGGACCTTTTCCGTATTTATATCATTTACAATTGCTTATTCAAGGATTATTCTGAATATGTTGGAAGCAAATTAAAGTTATTTATCGATATGATCGATTTATATTCATCAATGTGACTATGACCTTTTGTTTTATTTACTTTTGGTCATAAGTACTGCAAAGCAGTGTGAAGCTGACAACGGAGGTCGCAAGGAGGATCCCGCTACTCACGGGATTCGAACCCACGACATGAGGCTGACCCTTTTACCCTGAACCACTGTCTACCACGAAGAATGCCACAGTTAACAATAATTATAAAACATAAGTCCTAAGCGTAATTCGGTATGTAATTTTTGAGTTGGTGAAGTGAATTCTGGTTACATTTTAATAATGGTTGGTCATTTATGTCGAAAGAAAACAAAAATAACTTTTCTCCTTTATATTTTGTGGAAGACAGTGGTCCAAGGTTAGAGCATGTCGATCTCGGAACACAAGGCGCCGTGGGTTCGATTCCCGTGAGTAACAGGACATTCCGGGCTTGCGACTTTCCATCAAACCATATGCAGCGTGAGAACTGATTATGTATCCAGGAAGGGTCTAGGAAGGTTGAATCAAACGATGTAATGACGATATAAGTTGGCTGTTTTATAGGTTGATTTGAATTGAATGGATGCTTGAACAATCGTTTATCTATTTCACATCGGCCAGTGTACTTGTTAACGAGTGTTTGTAGTTCCTTATATGTTCTTACTTTGCTAGCAGGTGAACGTAATATTCAGAAAAACCGTGTGGGATATAAATCTTCTCGTACCGATTAATTCCGAGTTGGATAAATGGGAAATGTCATAGAGTATACCACAATGTTAAAAGGTTACATATGTCAGTGAAATTGCGTAAAGAGATAAATTGACCAGTCCAGCTGATGTTTGTACAGCAATGATGCAAAGTCTTTGAAACGACTTCATCAATAAACACGTTTTCGTACAAAGGTGACAAGATGTTTGTTTTTTTATAACATATGTTGACTTTTAATTTGAAAACTAATAACTTATAACTAGATGTTTTTGATACATTCAATATTCGATATTCAATAAATGATATTTCAATCAGATTTCAGGCGAAGTTCATTAAGTCATGCAGTCTGTGTAGAGGTCTATGCCTTGAAATCATTACTCGGCCAATTGAACTTCGTATTACCACAGTGGATGTGAGGGAGAATTGAACGTTACAAATCTTCGATTACGGGCACCATTCCATGGTGCTAATGATACAAAACAAAGTCCCTCGTTGTCATAATGTTTTATAATATCGTCTTCGGCAAATGCTTGTGAAGATGTAAAATTGTTTATTAACCATGCACGTCTATAAAGGTAGAAAACGTATTTCACGGCCGACACGCAAATTGCCGCCAAAATGAAAAACAACTACGATCATTAGTTTCCGGCATTAACGGAAACAGCCGAATGACGATGCTCGTAAATCCTCGGAACAATTCGCCTCGGGGCGGATGAGACCTACATAGTTGTGGTGACAGGTGTTCATTTACTACCGAACAACAATCAAATACGCCGTAAACACACGCTTCACAATACGGTGTATTCTTTCGCCATTATCTAATAAACGATATGTTAATAAAAAATGGAAAGAAAATGAAACGAGTCATTAATTATATCTTCATCAAACATGTGACTCTTTCCGTTTTCATAGCATACATTGTATAACTGAATGAGAAGAGGAAAGAATAAAGTATGAGACTTTACCTTTAAGCAAAATCGACTTCACTTGTTATTCGCATACCAAGATACAGACAGAAGTGGTGTGTTTTATGTGGGTTTTTATTTCGTATTTTCTATTTCCTTTTTCTATTTACAGCGATATATCCTAGAACAGACATCTGTTTCATGTCGGGAGCAATCTTTCGTCATATTGATACAAATTGATGATGTGATAAATTATATATTAAATACACATGTAGCTATGACTTGGTTCGTGAATTTTATAGTTGATAAAAAAAGAACTTTATAGTTTTTATATGTGTTTTAGATAACCATGCCAACACCATATCAGTTTATTTGTGACGACATCGTCATTTATCATAATGGTTAACCACTTGTGGCATGGTACACATGGTACCGTTTTACTAAACAGTTTACGCTTAAGATTTTGAATAAGTCTTAATCAACGATTCCGTTATTTCAATATTGGGCATAGCAATTTTGCAAAGTAACACATCATTGGAATCGTCTCTACGAGACGCTTCCAATGAGGTGTCACATTGTTATATTGTATTTTCATTGAAGATACTATCCATGTGTATCGGTTATGACTTACGCAAATACTTTCCTTAAGTTGTTTAGGAAAACGGTACCCAGATGTCTAGAATACATTTCCAGTCGCAAACATTTGCCTGAAAATGTACACTAAACATCCGCAGAATATACGGTTAGTTGGTAATCGAAGATATGTTTACACTTTAGAGATTAACGAGTTCAAAATATGAGATTCAAGCCGGTAATCTGAACGGAAATATATGCAAAAAATTATCATCATAAACATTGAGTTGATAGTCGATTTGATGAAGTAGAATTGATACATCATTAAGTCCTAAGCATGAGGTTCACGCCGAAAGTTCACCAGAAAATGTACGTTAGAAATCCACGTATAATACAACCAGTTGATCAATTGAGTAGGTTGCTAAGAATTAATTTTAGGGGCAAATTTGAATGTATGAGAATCAAGCCAAACATTCGCCTCGAAAAGTGCACAAGGCATCCTCGATATAAAGTAAATTGGTTTCTTAGATTCAATTAGTGAACAAAGTTTTATTGTAAGAGACGAAAAACCGCATGGGACTCTACGCAAGGTAATGTAAAGCAATTAGAAAGCTAGGAAGGTCTTAACCATTTGATTAAAGCACCAATGTTGAATGTGTGAGATTCCAGCCGAATTTTTTATTTTTATTTTTTTTAGAAAGTCCTCAATATGAATAGCCAAGTTAGTCTCAGATTTCATCAAACCGTTCGAACTGTAAGATTATGCCGAACTTTCGCTTGGAAATGTACGCTTCACGCCAGTGTATACTCGAATTTGTCTTAGAATTGATTGATGTATCATCAAGTTCGAATACATGGAATCCTGGTCGTTATCAGAACAGGTGTAATTCGTCTAGCTTTATAACTTTGTTTTACAAGTATATTGAAACCCGTCAGGATGTTGATCGGCCTAATGGTATATCTAGGTAAATCAATCTTCATTACACTAGAGTAGAATATCTTACGGAATCGGATGGAACTCCGTATAAACTTTACAGGGTATTTTCGGATGGAACTCCGTATAAACTTTACAGGGTATTTTCCTCTCCGTATAAACTTTACAGGGTATTTTCCTCTCCGTATAAACTTTACAGTGTATTTTCCTCTCCGTATAAACTTTACAGGGTATTTTCCTCTCCGTATAAACTTTACAGGGTATTTTCCTCTCCGTATAAACTTTACAGGGTATTTTCCTCTCCGTATAAACTTTACAGGGTATTTTCCTCTCCGTATAAACTTTACAGGGTATTTTCGGATGAAACTCCGTATAAACTTTACAGGGTATTTTCGGATGGAACTCCGTATAAACTTTACAGGGCATTTTCGGATGAAACTCCGTGTAAACTTTACAGGGTATTTTCGGATGAAACTCCGTATAAACTTTACAGGGTATTTTCGGATGAAACTCCGTATAAACTTTACAGGGTATTTTCGGATGGAACTCCGTATAAACTTTACAGGGTATTTTCGGATGAAACTCCGTATAAACTTTACAGGGTATTTTCGGATGAAACTCCGTATAAATTTTACAGGGTATTTTCGGATGAAACTCCGTATAAACTTTACAGGGTATTTTCGGATGGAACTCCGTATAAACTTTACAGGGTATTTTCGGATGAAACTCCGTATAAACTTTACAGGGTATTTTCGGATGAAACTCCGTATAAACTTTACAGGGTATTTTCGGATGGAACTCCGTATAAACTTTACAGGGTATTTTCGGATGGAACTCCGTATAAACTTTACAGGGTATTTTCCTTCAATTGAGAAGAGGCCTAGGCCTGGTTTTCTTGGGAAGTTAAGTCGCTGAAATTGTTGAATTAGGAAACCAAAGAGCTGTTGGGAGGGGTGGGGGGGACTTCATAACTTTATTGAAATTTTCAATTTGAAAGGTGACTTCTATATGACACTGTTACATTTCACGAAAATGCCAAAATTAATCCGGATAGATGTTTAAAGTTCTAACTCACAGAAAGTGTTTATTGAGAAGCAAGTATTTAATAACTCGTCATTAAAAGAAATGACCATATTGAATTTCTTCATTCGAAAGAAGCTGAAACCTTATGTTTTCGTAAACAATTGTGAAACAAGCATTCGTCATTTCAGTGCTTTGATTAAACTTGATTTATGAACAGCCAATGTGGTTGCTCTCCTTTCCGAACGGGGATTCGAACCCGGGACCCTCGGTAAAAGAGTCCGGTGCTTTTCCTCTGCACCACTTTAGTAAAATCCAGACAGAAATCGAAAAGCTAACTAAATGGGTCTCATTCTTTCCATCAGTTAAAATAGAAAACACTGTAGGAAAAGGAGAAATTGCTCACAACTTTCCAATTTCATCACATTTTGAAATGTCGTTGGTAAACTTTTTGAATTTGGGACATTCGAAAACTTGGTTTTTGGTAAAGGGTTAAACAGGTAAAACATTTTGCCAACCCAAAATACCCTTTTATCCCTGTTCGTTTCAACTAGAATCAGACCGACAACCTCGAGTATTGTACGTGTTAACCCTTTACCAAACGCCAAATGTCGTCCGTCCCAAATTGAAAGAGTTTGCAGACGAATTTTCAAAATGTGATGAAACTAAAAAATCATCTTCTGTCAGGGCAGAAATCATTATAGGAAAAGGAGAAATGTCTTCTGCAACAAAATATTTAAACGTCGTTATTGTTTGGTAAAGGGTTAAGGGAGACGAGCCAGTGTCATCAAAATCTCGTTGACCCGTGAACCAAAATAATTAGAAAGGTGTCATGGACGATACCTGATTACGGATCCCTTACAACTCTTTAATGATCTACTAGAGAGGTCAGTTTGACCAGCTGTCCCATAAAGCCACTTGATACGACAGTGGATTGGTGAACCGACCCATTTTCTCGATTTGAGGAATTGTGTGTCGGTCCAAATTGAAAGCAATGACAGACGACAAGAACGACGAGATGTTTTGTTAATGGTACTAGATAGAATTCATTGTGACAAAGTGATTAATTTCTCCTTTTTAAGGTATAACATTTTTTGATAAAGAGTTTGCCCGTGTTCCGATATTGGACGTTTTCATTAGATAAACCCGATGTGTTCAGATTGGCACTATCCCTGGAATACGGTCCAAAAAAGCTTAATCGTTTGAGAAAAGTAGAAAGAAGCGTGGTGGAGGTTTCTGAACTAGTGTGGTGCGCCTTACGCCGTTTGTTATCATAACTCGTTACCAAACGATTACATTTGGCCTGTTTGTTGCAGATGTTCTAGAAAACATTGTGACAAAAGGAGAAATTACTCTTAACGAGCAATTTCTCCTTTTCCCACAATGTTTTCAGCCCTATCAGAAGAACATTTTTTGTAATTTCATTACATTCTGAAATCTCGTCTGCAATCTCTTTCAATGTGGGACAGTCAAACATTTTGCGTTTGGTAAAGGGTTAAACACCATGCTTCTTTCTACTTTTACTATGGTCGCTAACATCAAGATGAGGAGTATTAACACATCCTAAACGAGATCCCCTCTTCAGGCTACCCGTTCCTAACGTAGTACAAATGCAACATTTACTCTTTATTTTGGACGTACGCGCGCTTATCTACTTGGCAAGGATCGGATACCTATTTAATGTTCATTGGCGAGTTTACGTGCGAGATATTGAGGAAGTATTACACATGTGCTTTTTTGAAATATTACCAAACGACACCGTTTTTGATTTTCCCAGATAGAATATCGTTAAGGATTTACAATAGTATTTCAGTTCTATCTCAGACGACGATTGTAAACGTGAAGCAGAATATTTCTCTGTTAGTTTGAAACATATAATCATCGAAGGATTTTCTTTTTAATTTTAAATGATCAACAACTCCTTTTTAAGAAATGATACAAAGGTAACGCTGTAGTCCCAAACACAAAAGTGGTCGTGATGTAAACGTTTTTATCAAGTCAATATAGTTCACACACAGAAACTCGAGGTATTCGATCAAGTTATTCATATCCACGCACTATACTATATAAGAAAGACCCACATTTAAGGCTAAAGGAACTGGGTAAATCTCAAACACAGACGTTTAGTTACAAACTTAGTTTGACACTTCGTCCTGGTTTTGATACATATTTGTGGAAATACCGATTTGCGGTAAACAAAGAAAAATGGTTCGTTGATGAAATTAAAAGTTTTTATTTTAGGGTAATGGGAAATGATACACGTGCAAAGTGAGTATTATTGAAACGTAGCTGAGTTTAGAAACAAACCCCCATGAGTGTTGATTTACGCAATACATTTTCACAACGAGTATGGCTTCTGTTCGAACAAGATGTAACTTTGTAGAATGGCGGCTGATCAGTGGCCTGGCAAATTCACTGATTCAAAATTTGGAAGGAAGACGAAAATCAACCAATCATATTTAAGAAACATTGATGTCTAGATACCAGCTCCTCCTAGTTGGAAAATGTACCGTTTCACTACATTAACCACTGCTATCATAAACGTCGCATGACGCTATAAAAACTACGCGAATTGTCACGTTGAATGAAACATAGCATACCGAAGAAAATAAGGCCGAAGATACCACTTAATTGGCATTGTTTGCGTTCTTATCAGGTCTGCCTTAAACAATTTGTCTCCATCAAATACTTGAAAGTGTATAAAAGCAATACGAAAACTTGTTCCATCGCTCAAATCTCGACAATTGGTAAAAGAACATGTTTAAGTAGAATAAACACAAAGCATTAAAAGCAAAGAGCATTCAAAAGAAATGACGTGGTGTATACATTAATCAATTAGTCGTAATAAAAGATTCGATAAGATTTACTTGTAATAAAAAAAAAAAGTAGTTTTACATCTCCAAATCGCTGACATCTTCAGAGTTGACCAAAAACGATGACAGTGATTTGATCAACTGTTCATAATGAAGGGAACATTTAAAAAAAAGTCTTAGATATCAAAACTTACAGCTTTCCAGGATGGATTGATCGACAAACGGCGTCGAAGTTTCACGGCAGTGACGACTGGGGAGGATTGCGAACGTGGCTTTTGTAACGCTGGCAACGTCGCAGCCTTCCTAGCACCTGCACCATTGGCCCTTAGCAACGGTGACTTTTGTAATGGAATATCCGTATGAACTTTAGTCGGAATCACTTCATTGGTTTTAATCTGCCTAGTCGCCTTTACAATTGGCGATGGTTTTCTATTCTGTTTCCTTGGCGAGGATTTGAAAGGTTTTCTCGCATTTAGAAATAAAGTCTTAAACATGTTGGAAGCTTTCTAACCAATGAGGAAGCTGCTAACACCTTGTTATTGTTAGAATTTGTCTATATTATGAAGCGGACGTATTCCTTCAAAAACACATACATTTATAAATGGAATTCATACTCCAATAGGTTTTTGTTACCTTATCATCTTCTCAACTTCACCGCTCAAATCTCTATAATCAATAACACATTTTACTTTTCCAATAGGTCTTTTTACCACACTAATTTATTCACCGCCTGTACCATTAAACATGTTGTAGTTTTAGTTGATAAGGCTAATATATAATCTAATTAGATATTTATCCCATTGATCACACTTGCATTATCAATTACATTCAAAGAATATTGACATATATATTCATTATATTCGTTCAACTATACTTAAGATGATTAGAAGTGGTTTAATACGTTACTAAACATCCATCCATTGTTTGAAGCTTATAATTGAAAAGCTTGCAAGTACTCAATACAACTACCATACACCATTTGCGTAAATGGTGTAATTCGTCACAGCCTAAACACAGTTATCACTTGATCACAATTAATTCGCACAACTAATTAGGATACATATTTAATCAGAAGACAAATGTGGACAGCGAATCTTGTCTATCTACACTTCTTTTAACATAATCCCCACAGAATAATAAACATGAATATATAACATCAGTGTTGATAGACTTATGAATACGTTATTGCTGAGATAATTCGTCGTGTTCCGGTCGTAAGTCGGTGACCATTCCACTCATTAGTTACGCACACACTAATTTTAACTCGACTAACTGTCCCCCGTCCCACAATGCATTGCGTGCTGTACATAAGGTATGTAGCCGAATGTAACTGGCTGTCAATGCTCCCTCCGATGTAATAAAACGTTGCCCCCTCATATATACGCCTATTCAACGCATTATACGCTGCAATATTACGAGAAATCGTTGTGATAGAAGGAGACATTTCTAGAAAACGAGTAATTTCTCCTTTGTCTAAATGGCTTCTTCCCAAAACTAGAAAGAAATGTTCTGTTTCTTTTTCATGGTTTATATTTCTCGCCTGGTATTGCTTTCATAATGGAAAAGTTACAGAAATACATATCTATCAAATACACTGTACTAGTAAGAGGGTGGAGAAATGTTAACGTGTAAATATGACTTCGTGATACTATGTGGACAAAATTAGTGGTCACTAGTCACCATGCACCGTGTAGGGGCAGATTAAAAACGTACACATTGTATTAATGTATTAATGGCAGATGACTTTGTGGCAAATTCACGACATTGTGACGAAAAAGGCGGATTTTATTGGCTCATTAGATATTGATCGAATAATCAAGTCTGTCACAATGAAATGTGCACACTGATTAAACAATTGCATTCATATATTTATTTATATGTACATGTATGTATTCGACTAGAAACTGAATACGCCTACGTCATTACAATTGTCCTCATCTTCCATATCCAAATACTCTTGTCTCTTAGTCTTTTCACTAGGTGAATTTGTAATACAAAATGTTATTATGGTTCGAAAGGAGTATATGTATATATTTTTTTTATCAAAAGCAGACTCTCATTTTTGTTGCAAGGTTGCTAACTTCGATTTCTATCTTTTAAATGAGAATTGTTTTAAATCTCTACTCTGGGTTAAACGGTTTCAAATAACTGCAACGAAACTGTGTTACATGTCCATGTATATCTCAACCACATGATTATAAAAGTAGGTGGTAAGTGTATCAATAATCTAGTTTTATAAAAACCCTATAGATCTTTGAAGTCATTTTATCATTAACTATATCAGATTTTAAAACAAATTGTATCCTCAATCTGTGATATAGTCCTTTCAACATGTACATGTATGTGTCAGAAGGTTTTTTTTCTCCAAAAATAGGTCGATTTTCACGCAAATGCACAGAGGTTATAATCGTTTCTGACAACGAGCCTGAATTCGCTTCTCTCGATAATTTAATGTAAGTAATAGCTACGTTCCTTTGCCCCATTAAATGGTTTATGTGTTACGCGTCTGTTTGAAGCAGTCATAGTAACCTATTTAACGACAGTCATATTAACAGCACTCATTTTACTCTACTTTTATGGTTGAAGTGTATTTCAGTGGCGTTAACGAAAACACATTTCTGTTAAAAAAAATCATATGAGTTTTACATCACGTCAGCTTTAAGTTATGTTGCAATATGCGACTCTTAATGATGGAATAAGACCCTCATACTCAACTGCCCATATAAAGGCTTGCCAAGTCGGATAAAACCATCGGCAGTAGGTAGGCTACATCCCATGAAAATACAAATGCATGTCTTTCATGGGTCTGATGCGAGGTTGCACTCTTTTTAAAGAGTGGTGAATACTATGTCGAAAGGGAGAGGAACTTTGACAGCACATCGCTGCACCTTGACTGACCATCATGCTAAATGATCTGACAGCATCGCATCATCATTATGTTAACATCAGTACAGACACTTCTCTGTCCATCCAATTCCTGCATTGTATGTTGTTTTGTTATAAACGACATTAAAGGAAATTAAACAATAATGGCTTAATCTGTCCATGAATAAAAGACTTGGAATTAATTTGGAAAGAAAAAGATATAATGGCTTTTGTCAAAGTAATGAAAACATGAAACTGAAACTTCTCGACCCCTGAACTTATTTATAGGCGACATCGATTAAGGAGAACAAACAAATAGAAATTATATCCTAAATTAAAAACGAAACTTTGCACTTATTGAATAAACGAAACAAAATGATAGATAGGACTATCATTAGTTCCTGTGTGGTTACAATCTATTGAAGCATACACAGTTACATGTATATAAGTGTTTAAAGCCGTGGGGACCAAGAAATATAGAATTTAATATTACTTATCTTATTATGATATCGACAAAGCCCGGAAATCAAAGCCACCAAACGAGATATCGCTAAGGCTGAAAAGGACTGTGCTCTTTTTCTCAAAATTAGGTAAAACGATGCGACAAAAGAAGAAATTGCTCGTCACGAGCAATTTCTTCTTTTGTCACATCGTTTTTGTCTTATCTCTCTAAACTGAATAGGGGTGACACAGGTGTTGACTATACATGTATTCTAGAAAAGGGTTTATAAAATGGTGTTTGTAGCAGCTGTCAAGCGTGAGTAGGTCAGTAACGTGTACCCGTTTACAAATGAGCAGGGTGTTTTACTGTACATGTAGAGTAATTATACTCTATTGCGTTAGTTGTACGCTTGTCTGTATATAACAACGTTGAATGACTAATGCCTCAAACAACAGAAAAGGAAACCGTAAACCCATTATAATTGAATCAATGTACATAATCTAATAGGAAAGGAGAAGATTTATCAAACCGATTAAATTCGTCAGTTGACTGTTATGAAGCTTAACATAAAACGATGTGATGTATCTACCTGTGTCTCTAGATTATAAACGCCTTTGTTCACAGAAGAGAACATTTGAAAGTCAAAATTAAATCTCATTGAAATAATACAGAGTTTGTGTTATTGTTAGATACACAATGAAAAATAGCTATTGAAAGCATGATTAATCCACGAAGCGCGAATGTACGTAATTATGCACAAAATATATGAGGTAGATCTCAAAAGCGATGTCATGATTTTGGATTGAAATACATGCTAATTCACTTGTATACACATTCCAAAACTAAACGAAATTATTTCGCATTAAATGACTTTTCTTTAGTGCGTATCATATAGCAGTATAGCGTTTTTGCAGTTTTAAAGAAATAGATTTTCAACAACCAGATTACCTCACATCTGTGAAGAAGAACCTTTTAACTTTTTCCTAAGCTAAATTATAGTGCAATATTTAAACAGAGGTACATTGAGGTACAGAGTGCGTTGAAAGAAGAGGCGATTAAACAGGGCTCACGCTGTCGGTCGCCAAATGCGCCAAATGCGAATATTATTTCATTCTGGCGAAAGATTTCCCGATTTGGCGAATTTGCTTGGCGCATGTTTTTTTTTCATTCAACTTTACCATTTTTTCACCTGTCCGGACATTACAGATAGTTATATCTTTTGACACACTTAACAGTTAGTATCTCCGAAAACCCCAAATTAATCCGCTAATTGTTATCCCCGTGTCAAACAATGCCTGAGGCGTGTATAAATCGGGTCTCTATTATGTGTAAACAACTCGACACACTTGATTGGTAGACTCGATGCGGTTGTTCCACGAAAACCGATTACTATTTACCGCATTCCGTCCAGTGTTTTATGATGCATGGTAGAACGCGAGAATTTAAAGAGGGTTAATTTGTAAAGTATTTTGATATTGACAGTTCACTTCCCTCGTTGATGCAACGGTCCTATTCAAATTGCGATCCTCTATTATTAATCATTCAAATCATCATACCGGAGTCTTGACGAGGGTAAAAACAAATAGACCTAAGATCATGTTTACTTTCCATCTAACTATCGGACATTTCTAAAATAAATAACAAAACTGAGAATTCAGAAATGTATAGTCTTCAATATGATTTGATGTTATCTGAGATAAAAGATTCATTTTGATTTTGTCACTCAAATCGTAGCCTTAAGTTATACCATCTTTGGTTTAAATTTGTTCGGAAGGGGGAAGGGGAATGTCTTGGCTTTTTTTTTTTTTTTAACATAATATTTTTATTGGCATTACACATTACATATTTATGACATTACAATTTTAATAAAAATGGTGAAACATAACAAACAGAAATAATTAACCAAGAGGATTTAACACATATCTACATACAACATGAAGAGTGTTTAAAATAAAGAAATTTTAATTGGAGCCATTGGCTCAGAATTTGGCTCCTACTTCTTTAATTTGGCTCCTATTTTTGCCATTTGGCGAATGTGCTGGCGCAGACTTTTTTCCAGCCAGGGTGAGCCCTGCTTAAACCTATTATAACTACACTCTGTACCAAAATGTGTCCGAGAATTAATGATTGGGCGAGTTCAACAGACAACTGTCATACGCAAAACCACTATTTGTCGTCGCTGCATACCGAAATGTTCACATGAGGTTCGCATAATGGTGTAGTAGTTTCCCCCAAGGTTTGTATTTCCTTTAAGTTGTGTGAGAAAAAATGTGGAGCTCGCACGATCAGAGGTCGTGTAAAATCCGCAACTTAAAATAAATACAAATTCCAGGAATGGTACTACACCATGATATTTCTTTTGTCGTGTAATATACTTAATCAGAGATTAGACCAATAGATCTTAACTACATTCATCGTTTAGAATTATAAAAACAATACAATATCAAAATTGTTCCATTGGTGAATATATAATGAACTAATTTAGACCCGTCACACAGAGTTTCCTCATATCGTTATACGCATTTCACCCGTCGTGTGTTATTTATTCAGCGTATTTGCACCGGAATTATCACTAATATACGAGAATAGAAGCTGTCATAACTTTATTTCATATTTTTTTAACAGCAAACACAAAACCAAGTAGGTTAAATGTTGAAATCGACAAACGTTTCACACAACCGTTCGATTAACTCTGAATTATATCCACGTTTTTGGACTTCATAAGCCTATATAGGTCTTCAATGCTTGTACCAGATCAAACTCAAATAAAGAGAAACTGTTGTCTAATTTCTAAATATGTTTTAAATTTAAAAAGTACGTGATATTCACACTCTACTGTTGTGCGATACACAACTCGATAACGCTATAGGCATATCTGTCTGTAACGGGCAATATCATTGTGTCGACCTGTTTCGTTTGTCATTTCATGGTTGAAGCATCTGACTTAACCCTATACCAAACAATAATGACATTTGAACAGTTTGTTGCCGAAGACTCTTCAAAACATTGTGGGAAAAGGAGAAATTGATCGCAACGAGCAATTTCTCCTTTCCCAACAACGTTTTCCGCCCTATCAGAAGATTATGTTTCAATTTTATCACAGTTTGAAACATTGTTTGAAAACTCTTTCAATTTTGGGAAAGTGGAAAATTTGGTGTTTGGTAAAGGGTTAAGATAATGACGATCCATACATAAGCCTGCGACTTCATCACCGTGACGTCTTGATAACCGTAACTGTCCAGTCGTAATTGGTTTTAATTGTGTAATGCCCAGGCAGGTTTATGGCCAAGCGAGAAACCATGACCTCTTCATTGTTTTCGGCGTGACCTTTATATGTCAGTGTTGTATGATGGAGTAGAAAAACAACGTATGTGTTGCACAGTGGTGTTGGGCAAAATTGGTCAACAGGCTGTGAGTTGAGCGCACCGTTTTATAAGTTTCGCGTTGTACTAGCTAGGTAATTGTAAAATTCGCCTGAATATGCCTAGCATAGATATGAGACTATAAACTCTACCTTTACCTTTTTACTACAGAATGCACTAAGCATTTGTACATTTTATATACATTTATTCTTATTCCTTATACATGGGAACGTATTTAATTTCTATTTCGTTGTTTGGTTCGTAAAGTTTGAATGAATTGGAATTTTCTGTGTGAGTTTTACTTAAACATTGCATCAACCTTATTTTAGTTTTGTGGCATTGCCGACCCTTAATGGTGGAGGAAGGCCTCATACACAACTACATATAAGAGCCGATCATGCAAGGTAGAGCCAATAACATTCAGTAAGTCTATCGTGAAACTACCTTTTATGACGATACGAATGCCGTCAACAGGGTTTGAACCGACAAGGTGAAGAGCAAATTATGTACTATAACCATTAGCCCGGGATGGCCTTATGAACAATCTGTATAGAAGTATCTATACCATTATAATGCCTGCCTCACAGTGATAGACAGGGACACGGCTTTGTCGTTTCTTTATTTCTAATACATTCAAACCAATTAATCTATGTACGCCTTATACCTCCATATCAGTTTTATTACATCTTCATTTATAAACCAGTTGGCAAATATTCAGTACCTTGCCATAAAAACAAATCAAATCGATTTGCAATTAAAACAAAGACACGTGGTCTCGAATCCCCAACACAAATTCCATGATAACACATGTTTTATGCTTACTATAGGCAGCCAAATGTACTTTTGGTAAATGTAGTTTGTTAAGGTAAAAGCGAAGATTAAGCAATCCGTGACTCACCAACTAATTGAACACCGTATCTGAAAATATGTTGCGGTAGTTGGACAAAATATTTTCTTTTTCAACGACATAAAGCATATTAGACCTTTTGAATATCAACGAAGAAGGAATACCTGCTAAACCTATGTTCTCGAAAAGTAATTAACTATCATTAAACTCCGCTTAGTAACGTTAAACTCAGAGATCTAACTCAACTATGAGTAAACGTAAACGTATCGAAGTTCAGTTATGAACTAGGAATGAACTCACATTCAACTCCTCTGCTCAAATCTAAGTTAAAGCATTGCTCTTAATTCAACCATAACGCTATTTAAGTGGTGTGATAAACGCTCATTAAAGCAATACAAAAATCCCAGCTCAACTATCTTACTCAGTTGAGTACAAGGATTGCTTTTCATATTCTTTCGTCCGATTAACACGGTCGTTCTCGGTAAACATCGGTTGGGCCGGATGTAAACCGAATAGTTCCGGCCTCGACCAATTTTTACCGAGAATAACCGAAGAAATCCGACGAAAGAATTAGTTTCAAAATGGCGGTTAAAGGGTATTCTACCTTAAACACAAAGTCATGACTTTTTCGAACGCAAGTGGTCTAGTTCTCCACGGGGTAACTCAAGAAAGGTCACATATTTTAACGATAATCGTCGGAATGTTTCGACCGGATATTTTGTAGTTAAATTATCTAATTTAATAAAAGTCACGCCAACAAATAGTTTATTAAGACCGACGTTAGCTCGACACGCTAATTAGGTCACTGTAGCCCTTTCTACAAAATATGTCATGATCATCATCGAAGGTTATGCGATGTTACTTGAGAAAATGAAAATAAGGATTTTGCTATTGCTAAATGATTTTATATTAACGAGAAGTTCATTACTTATCACAGTTGGACTTGTGTGTATATAAATTGTTCTAGTAACTGCGAAGAAATATTTGATTTAATTATAAATGAAACAAGGATTAACATGTGAAGTTGACAAAGGTTTAATACGCTGCAGACAAGCTTTGCATGTCTCATTTACAAATACAAAGCAATTAATGTGTAGACCATTTTGTGATTTACCATATATGTTTCAGAGAAATGCAAAACGTGTCTTTCACAACTGTTTATGGTAACTTAGTATCTGTTTTTTAAAAACGATTTTTTCAAATAGGTCTGCTAATAACAGAAATTACAGAATCGTGAACGCAAAAGTTGTTATCTAAGTCCCAATTTCCAATCAATCACTACAATGAATCTCCATATAAAATTCAGTCTCTAGTTAGAAAAGTACCTTCATCAACCCAATTGTTGAAGAATGTTGCACAACGATGTTCAATCCGGTGCATAGTTCTAAACCAGTGAAATGAAAATTGCATAAAAAACGACATAACCTTAGCACACTTACTGCTTTCCAAGACGGATTGATCGACAAGCGTCGCCTGATTTTCACATCTTTGTTTGGTTCCGACGTCGACAGAGACCGCTGTTTCTGTGGTAACGGAAGCGTTGCCGCCTTCCTAGCAACGGTACCATCATCGCTTAGCAACCGCGTCTTTTCCGCGGGAATCTCGTTTCCATTGGTGTCACGAAGGATCGCACTCTTATCGAAATGTTCTGTCGCCTTCACAGGTGAGGGTGCTTTCGTACTTGACGCTGAGCAAGCAGATTTGAACGGTTTCTTGGCGTTTAAAAGCACCATCTTGAACATGTTGGAAGCCAGTGTTGTTTTTTTGTTGTTGTTTTTTTCGTTTTTTATTTTTAACTTTAACACAAGTCAAAACCAAACATTATCGACCATTAACGCAAGTCAATAGTAGACACTTTCAAATCTTTACACACGTATATCAGAGACAAACACTATCGAAAAATCGACATATCTTGCATCAAACCATAAAAATCTAATTAAATCCCTTTTTCAAAACGATAACAATGACTTGTGAGTGTTGTCCCACCACTAAAAGTAGCGTAACGCCAGCAACAACACTAGGTTACACAATGGCTCAACAGCTGTATCGATGGTCATTTATTACAGATCACGTGTTACAATGCCCATCCATAATTCAATTTGATATTAGTCCATAGGTCACTCTTCGCAGTATCAATCATTTCAATGGATCACATGATAGTATACTCCGTGTCCTTTGTTACTGCCCTATACTCGAATTTGGCCTAATTCTGGACTAACTATTAGATAGTTACTGTTAAAGAAATAAGCATTATCTCCTTTATATTTTATAATGATGCATTTATTGTTTTGTGTGGACGATGTATTCGTTACAATGTTTTATGAAAGTTGATAAATCGTTGCCGTGAAACAAAAATATACATGTACTTTCGATTTTATCTTAAATCGATGATGAATGACCTTTTCCCAGTTTACATAGACAATTTGTTCATTACTAGCTTTAAGAGGATACTTTTAAACGATTGTCAAAAAGTATCGTATGTAAACGATGTAAGAAGATCATAAACGATAATAGGTAACAGTCTTTGTTAAAACTACATATCCATTTTCTTCGTTGGTTGATCTGATTCTTATTTCATTATGTTTATTTGATTAAAAAATCGAAGGTTTAGCGTTCGACTTCACTCTTGAGGCGTACGACCATGCCGCTTCATCAAACGAATTGTATTTGATGTGAGCGATGATTATACATTAACACGTTAATGCAATATGCAAATCCGACCCATCCATTAGTTGCATGTAGGTGAGACCGGAGTAATCTAGAATTGTGTCGTCCATCTTAACAAAATGTAAACATTAGTCGTCGTAAACAAAGGGACATTAAAGACAAAAAACCCTTCCCTAGATTGATTTACAGGGTTTTTCAAATGTAACCATTTTTTAACCCTTTCCCAAACAATAACGACATTTGACTACTTTGGTGCAGACGACTTTAGAAAACATTGTGGGAAAAGGAGAAATTGCTCGTAACGAGCATTTTTCCTTTTCCCACAAGGTTCTCTGCTCTATCTGAAGAATATTTTTCAATTTTATCACATTTTGAAATATTGTCTGCAAACTCTTTCAATTTGGGTTAGTCGAAAATATGTTGTTTGGGAAAGGGTTAAACAATGCGAGTAACGCGGACGATTGGATGATTGGTGCAATAGGAACGCTTAACTCGTAAAACAGCACACGGGCCCCGACTGATTCCGGCCGGCGTATTGCCCACGATGCGTACAAACCGTTTTCGCGACCATTTCTATCTCAACGATGATGTTTGACACTGAATACGTCGCCCGCTGATGTTTTCAAATGAAACCCCGAGCATCGGATTAAAATGGATACCTATCTTAATACATGATCCTTACTTTTTTTCTCTTCAATTTTTCTTGGCGTTTTCTGCTTATAATAAGAAATTGAAATTGATTAGTGGGATTTGTAAATCAAGAGATGTAAAATGTTTACTGCATTGATTGGAAGATAAGTCAATTTAGATATTAATAACGTATATTTATCATAATAAATATACTATAGAAGGAAATCATTTTTACATCACGAGGACTTGTAACTGAGTATCACCTCTGAAAAAAGGTTTGTATAACCCGCTTATACGAAGTAAAATACGAACCGAACCCTTGGCTACTGTAAGGACCTAGTTTGACCCTTTCAAAATGAAAAGACGTATTAGATATTTGTTTAAATCGGAAGATGGATACATTTTTTATAAGATAGGAGATGTGACTTTAAATAGATGGATTGTTAATATTGCTTTTGAACTGTTCAGGCTGACATCTTTATGGCTAGAATTTTTCTTTTTTAAAAAGATAGACCATTTTCGTTTGGAGTGGTACCACTATGTGCTCGAATACGTCAATGTCAAATGGACGACACCGCAAACATCATACACTAGCAAATATTGTTCAATACCATTCAAACATTATTGAACTTAATAACTTAACAACTTTGACTTGGTCAAAGTTTAGGATGATTAGAAGAGATTTACACAAGTTATGATGATAGATTTGGCTTAAAACTTTGTTTCGAAGGTCATTGAAAAAAACCAGTTTAGAGTACCCACAATGTCGGGTCAATTTTTACAATAAATAGCAGAGCATATAAACGCGTCAAATATCTCCGGATAATTTTTTAATGTGCATCGCCTATTTGATACCATGGACCATACATAATCTTTTTTTTTTTTTTAAATATTTACAATGTACATCTTTTAGAGAGGAATGTTCAGTCCATTTCATTCTACATAATACGGGGGTGAAAGAACAAAGATACACTTTTAATAAAAAGCCTAGAGTAATCGGAAATACATGTTTGCATAAATAATGGATAGATCCACCACAATGCAAATTAATGACAAGATCCAGGCAATAAATGTTTCTTCTAACCCTATTCGATTGAGGTCTCAGGGCTAGGCTATGAGGATAAGATCCAAATTAGCCATTGAGTGATTTACCCACAAACATTGTTTATTGACGCGGTTCAAGTTGTTTAAATAAAGGCGAATTTACATGAAGATAAAATCTATCGTAAACACCTATAATATTCGGACCGCTTGATAAATGATTCGCTCCTTTATGTGTTAAATGATTTGATACATAAAAGGTATAAAACTTGTCATCGCAGATAAGAATGATACAGGACTTTCAACTTAACCAATAAGAGTTAGGCTTTTTAATGAAGCTTGTACATGCATTCGTAAATAAAGGCACAGTTTATCAACCGCACATGTTTAGACTTTGCACTCTGTTAACGTCTGAAAAAGTCTGTTCGGATCTTAAGACTCAAACTTGAAACCATTTTAACAATGAAATTAATATTAAGATAGTCAATGATTACGAGACGGAGAAAGCTAGACATTCATTGGTGTTGTGTATTTGATAGTATGGCCTTACGTCACACCTACTTTCACATACATGTTCATTTAAGTTCACTCGTAAAAGAACAAAAAAGAATAAAAGGAACTATCCAGCAAAGAATACGCTTGTAAAAGCAATGGATCCGTTGCATACTTTAAAGTTTCAAATCAAACTCTTAAATACAGTTGCGACATGCCGGTGCATTTATCACGTCAAACGTTTCTTGAGATGTTTGGTGAAGTAAATTGATAGTTACACATAAACGTATAATTTCGAACATAACAAAATTGCTCGTAAACATTAAATTTCATTTGGATACTCTAAATTTCAGTTCACAAATGTACCGCATAAAAACAGTCAAATGTACAATCCTGTATCGCATTTTTTTTTCAAAACAACTTCACAACAACATTTTTTTTAACTCACGTTTTGTATGTAAACCGCAAAAAAATCCAAACTGAAATACGACGCACTAAAAACAACAACTACAAATGCGGACGAAATGCACAAATAATACAATTAAATTGTTGATAGTAGATTTTGAAAAACACGGTCATGTTTTACAGTCACGCAATCTATCAACTATTTTTCTCAATTTCGAAACAACTTTAAACACTGTTGCCGTTCACTAACTAGACAAGTCAACGGTAGAGTATAATGTGACTAGACCATAGCTTCGAGAGCGGGTAGGTTCGTCGATATACACTTTCTGTGGTAACTTAAGATTTTTTATTATTAGGTTACAGCAGACGAGTTTAAAATGAGTCGGAAACATAGTGAAAATATCATGCTACAATAGAAATTGATTATTGAATATTTACGTGGAAATCATTGTGATAAAAGGAGAATTTGCTCGTTCCGAGCAAATTCTCCTTTTGTTACAGTGATTACAAATGACGCTTGCAACCAATGACAGGACAGTGGAAAGGGTGTAATTCAATTATACGGTTAGATACATGTTGCCCGTACTTTAAGATAAGATGGTAATGTTTTGTGAAGTCTTAATTGCGTTCAACCCTACTAAATTTCTCTAATTGACAAACATGTTTTTTTTGTTCGCTCTCTTGTTTGTGTGTAGATATATCAACTTGCCGCATATGACAACCCGTAATTTGGTTAGAAAAAAGGCAACGAAACACGATATTAATTGTGTTACCTAACCATCTTCATGTCCTAAGGTTATACTGTATCGCATTCCATCATATAAACCTGTGTGGCTAGTCCAACTTTTTAACATGATCAACAAACGTTACATGATAGTATGGTGATGTAGTTATTCATAAAGGTTTTACATCGCGTCACCATCATTGAAGATATGTTGCGATGACCGACTCTTAAAGACCCCATACTCAACTACCCATGAGGCCTGGTCAAGCCTGGTACAGTAGAACCATCCTCATTCGGTATATTCCGTAAGTCATTTCTTTCACCGGGAATTGAATGCAAATAGAGAGAGGCCATACGATTTCAATGTTTCCACTTAAACCACAATGCCATGGAGGCCCCTGGTAGCATGTTAAACAACAATTTCTGAGAGACAATGGATATGCCTCAATGTAAGAAACGACAAGAGTTGCATAAAAGAAATAAATTCTCCTTTCTTCAATTTGATTTATATAGGCGTCTATAGCCTTTGCGTCAAAGTGAGATTTTTCCGAGTAAGCGATTACAACGAATACATTATATGAAAAGACGCAATAAAGAAATAGAAACAATTTCGAAGTTTTGTACCACAAAATGCCCAAAAGATTTCTTCGTATATAAGCTATGGAACATGGAATATTGAGATTTTGAATATCACAAGTCTTACAATAATTGTCGCGTAAAAACACAACATAAAAGTTTTGAGGTGAAGAGAAAAGGCTACATAAATATCTCCTTTAAACTTTAAAGTTTTAAAACTGAAACACCACTTTATCCGTACTCAAAGCACATCGATCACCTTCAACCGCGCGCGACCAAACCTTTCAATACCTTTCTAACCATTTGAACGATCGAATCCTTTCATCGAAGTGTTACAAGACTGTATATACAAGCGTGTATAGGTAAATATACTCATCCTTACATGAATGAAAGTATGTTTACGAAAATGAAAAAAAAAAAAAATGATGGAGTTATGATCATATTTCAATTGAATTGTTTATGTATCTTAACCGTGTCGTTTAATCCCTTACTCTTTGATAACTTATTTTGAACAAGCAGCTGTAGGAATCCATGAAAACCAATATGACAAAAGGATGAATTGCTCTTAATGAGCAATTCATCCTTTTGTCATAATGGTCATTATCTAATGAGAACATGGAGATGTGTTTGTTCTATCTATAATGGGTCGTCTGCATTCATTTCTGACTAGTCCCAATGTCCTATCTTGAAGAGTGTGTAAAGTTACTTTGCAAGCTCAAGTACATTTACAAAATAAAAAGGGATAAGACACGACCGTATCTCCCAATTAACAAATTACACCATGAATGTATACAGTCCAATCCGAATAACTCGAAATAGACGCGACCATATTCCTTTTTCGGTGACGCATGATTTCGTATGATCCGAAATCGCGAAATAAAACAAAAAAGTTATGACAACAGATGATCTGTTTCTTTAGAAAAACCGTTTGATACCCAACCCTTCATGGTATCAAATCGATTTTTTATATTGATCATCTTTGTAAAAAAAAGAATGAACATAAAATAAAACGTTTATGAATTCTTTTTGTGTGCGAAACTTTACTTAAGGTACACCCATAAGAAATCTTTCGTACACAGTAAAAATAAATACACATTTCATATTATGATAATTTTATAGACGAAAGGAAAACAACAATGTCCGATCTATACTGCAGGAAAATCTATTCTTTATTTAAATTTCTACTCGTTTTCAAGATAATGAATAAATACAAAAAGAAATAAAAGAATATACATTGATAGACCCATAGTCGCATATCTACTCAAGCCTTTACAATACAATTTACATCAAATAAAAAGGGGAACTTGCTCTACATTTTCACAGATGAAGATTTAGGAAATCATTGCGCCATAAAGGCGAAAATGCTCGTATGACGAGCATTTTCGCCTTTCTGGCTCAACGATTCCAATCCAATATCACAGAAAAACCTCTTTTCCCAATACGTTATACCATTCTGCTATTTCTTATCAATTTCTATCCGCCACACAACAAAGATTGGTTAATGGGCTAGCGTCTTATAACCACCATTATATATAAATATACAAAAAAAGATTACCGCGGAATGCGGCTGGAGTGGTGCGGTCTAATTCACTACATAGTTTTTGTCCACAAAAAAACCTATCGTGGTCACATTAAATGGTACACCGCTCGTAAAGAACGTTCCCAATAATAAAACAATAACTTTCACAGCTGAATGAGTTATATACACCGAATCAAAGCATGGCGGTACATGCTTACGATTGTTACGAACTTTAAGGCTGTTGAGGTTGTTGAACTTTTCCGGCGTCCTCAACTCTTGGGCGTACTCTATGTTTGGTGGTTTGAATTGGTTAATTCAAGGGAAAAATTGTTAAGGAAGTCATTGCAAAATGGTTAATTCTTCTCTCGTCGCTGATAAATTATGTTCATGTGGGAAAGCAGTCAGTGGCTTCAAAATAATATCGTGAAGTACTGTGTAGTTCTGATGAGAAAAAGACTATGTTCTTATCCTTCATGCATTCCACTCTCTAATGCGTACTAAATAATTTATCCTCCAGATATTAATCAAGCCAGGAAAAGAAGAATTCAAACGGAGTGCTTTATTCATTCCTTTCTTTTTGCCTTTACTATACTCGTCGATTTTATGTCAGACAAGAACGCTGTGTTAATAATGTTTCTACGTTTTTAAATCAATAGATAAGTCGACAAATCTCATAAAAACGTTTACAGAGGTTTAACAAACAAACAGTTCGTCAAACAAATACATGCATACTTTTTGTTGAATAGCCCATACTTTTGAAAACGCCTCCAGCAAACAACCATGCGAGAATTAGACGAATTGTGGATTCAGTTTCGTTGGTTTCTTTTAAACATAAGTCGACCACAAAACGGTATGACCGCCTAAACTTTTTTAGAGGTTTAGCATAAAAAATATTCGTACCGTTTAAATGGTTTCTAGTTAGCCCATTGAATACTTAGCCGACTATATAACAAACTAGTTAACCAATAATTCAAATTTCCAATTAAACTATATTGGACCTGTTCGATATGAAGAAAAAATGATAAATGAATAAATGTAAGAGTTAAAAGAAAGTTTCTCCGCTCCCCTTAAAAGACCAAGCAATGACATTTATACACAAAGATACATTTGACAAGTCTACATTTCAATTCCTCAATAGACGACAAAGAAGTTCTTCTTCTTTTGTAACAATGATCTTCTACACCTGGAATAATATGAACAATGCCAAAACTGAAGCGAACTAAATTATTTTGAATAGTTTGCGTATAGCTTGCTCAAAACGAAAAGGGCTCTTTTTCACGATGCTCCACGAAATGTGACACCGACTGAAATATGTATGCATAGGTGCGTTTGATTTATACGCGGTGTCATCAAATTGAACAGTTATTAACTACATGGTGATGACCAGTGAACCTCAACTTACATTTTTAACCGATTTTTTATGTTAATATTTCGTTTGACTTTTACATCGATTCAACTTTTTTATATTTCAATGTCTGGTTCATAACGCAAGGGGAAATCCTCAAAACAAATGTCTTTAAAGAGGCCCACAGGGGCGGGTCAAGTTTGGATAAACCATCGGGATTCCGTAAGTCGACCGTGAGATTAGTTGATTTACATGTATCTATGTTGATACATGCTATTTTTTTGTTGTTGTTTTTTTGGTTTAACATCGCATCAAAAGTATTTCAGCTATATTTCAATGTCCTTTTCATAACGGATTTGGGGAAGACTTCTTGTGTTACCGCGAAGAAAAGGACTGGTCAAGTTTGGATTATGTATTCAACCGGGAGCTGTTGACTAACGGAATTCCGAAGATTCTACGTAACTTGAGCAGGATATCGGAGATGTCTTTGCTTTGCGCATATTCACGACATATTGAAATTCTACATTATCGGCCTTACAAATAAGAATTGTTTGAAACACCCCCCTCACATACACGAAATAGTTTTATGTACAGACCTATTTAAATGAGGCCTAGATACCGGGCTTTATTAACAGGGCGCTGTTGGGCGAAAATTAAAACCCCGGGGCTACACGGCAAAAGTAGTCGACAACAACCAATATGCATAAACAAACCTTGTTTTTTGTGCCTGTTTGGGTTTTTGTGAAATCTATCGTTCCAAATGGGAATTGGTGTTGGTTCAAATAGAAAGAAACAACTGACTACAAAAAATCGTATGAAAAAATGAATGTTTTTTACAATGTTGAAAACATTTGGCAAAGGTACACAAAACACTCAATGGGCATATTCAAACATTGTTTTTCTTTTCTTTTCTTTTTGTTGTGTATGGTTAAATCTATAGTTGAAAACGTAGAAACAATCAATTGATTTGTGTCACAATGTTTTCCAACGTGTATCAATGGAGGTTTAATAACCGTAAAAGCTAATTGTACGAAAAAAATATTTTTGTCGGAAAGTTTTCTAAACAAATCAATAAAGATTAAATAGCTGTAGAAGCGAAAGCAAATTGTACAAAAAGAAGGAAACGCTTCAAAAAGAGCAATTTATCTTCCGTAGCAATGTTGTCCATGGCAAATAGTTTTAGGTTGAATAAATGCAATCACGTTTGGGACCCAATACCCATGCCATTGTAACGTCTTTAAAAGACGATTTGGGCTGGGGATAAAAAGTTTATATATAACATTGAGATTCGAAAACAACCGCTTAACTCAATATCGAAAGACCTTCTTTGCCCTTTGAATAATGTTTAGTATGTTATAAAGAATTTTTATTCGTCGGTGAAATCTTTAAGCAGACGATTTTGAAATCTTTAACCGAAGACTTTTCAGAAATAGAAGTGCCAAATTACTGGATTAGGAACTAAATACATCAAATATATTGAAATCGTATCGGAAAAAGGAGAAATCTATTGCAGAAACACTAAGTGGCGTCTGAAGAAAGGAAATGCGTATTTCATTCATGCAAATTCTAGTTTACAAAAGATACTGACCCTAGTGTGGGCTTTACCCGGTCCTTATCAAAGCCCGTCCGTTTATGGATAAGTTACTACGATAGATACGTCACCAATAATTCAAGAAACATTGACTGCATACCAGTAGCAATGAGAATGAAAGAAAAGGTCTGACCCAAAAGAAGGACAGCCCGCCCTAATCTTTGATGAATGAACAACAGCCTTTAATTATCAGCATTTACCAATTCACCTCGCATGAACATGAATGTAACCATCAATGTTAATAATCTGTTTTAAGTTAGACAGTTTAACATAAACTATAGAGTACAAAGAGAAGGGTTTTATTCAGCTAGTTCAGGTTATGAAAACGGGAAAAACAAATTATTTGCGAAATTAGATTTAAGGAAAACAGATATTGAGTGCAAACGCATCTAACAAACGTATCAAAGAAGTTAATCCAATATCTAAACAGCCATCCCCTGTTGACGCTTTAGCACAGAGAGAAACTGACAACTTGTTAACATGCAGTGTTTGGGAGAAAACAAATTATGACATTTTTCAAATAGTTTTCAAAGGTCCTGCCAAATTGGCTATCATGTAATCGAGTTCGTTTTTTTTTTGGGAAGGGGGTTTAGAGGTTTTTTGCGTGCACAAAAACCATCCGGTAAATAACATATTAGTTAGCACCGTTTCATAGGCTCGATTAAATCTTGTTCAGGCAAATATAATGTTTCGGTAATAAAGACAGAAGATAGTACGGGTATTGTTTTTCGATATTCAACCCTGCCATAATTTGTAGGTTTGTCTTCGATGAATATGAGTATGAATGGCTTTTGGTTGATACTTTTCTGTGTCAAATCGATTGTGTTGGCTGCTTGGAGCCTTTTCAACTCACTCTCGATGACTACTTCTTGGACACAAACCAGTACTCGTGCCGATTCGTGGGTAAGTCCCGACAATTTTCATTTCGCTTAACAGGGAGCGACCCGGGACCCTCGGTACAAGAGGCTAACGCTCTACCACTGTTCCAATGTCACCCACACATATGCCTTTTATGTAATGAAACATGATTTACTGAACATGTTTTTTTTGCAAAGAATGTTGGGTGACATCATTTTTGAAATAGAAGACAGGCAACTGATATCATAACTTAATGTATGACTCATTCTGTCCTTTCACATCAGTTCACCTCATCAAATAAAGTTTGTTTGAGTTAAGTTTTAATCACATACGCTGGAAATTGTTTTACCCTTTATACGGTGCAAACATAATAAACCCCTCATTTTGCTAGTAAGTTTTAAAAGAGTTTAGTGGATTTACTGACGTCTTCAACAATATTGCAATTATATCATGACGGAAATTCCTATCATTCGTGCTGCCAGGATCCATGCAGAAAACTGATTACCATGAAGTGCTATCTTTGGTATACACGTGTTCAAAGAAGGAACTCACAACTATCATTTTCCTCTGTACCACCAGGGTCGAACGTTTTACAGGGGTTTACGTCGCATCAACAATATTCTTAAAATTGATTTTAGGCCAGTCTTGGAGAATCGAGAAATGGGACTCTATGCATCTCGGAATGCCAAAGATAATGAATGTCTCGAAAATTAGTGCATGGTTCTACTTTTGCCACAAGTATTTCAATGTTAATCTTTCAGGCATGTTTCATCTATTGCTTTGTTTGGTTTATAGGCTAGAAAGTATGTGATAATTATGGTTTTAATGCTGCATCCTAGTCTTTACAAATGTTTTGAGTAACTAATGATCTCTGCATAGATGGTTTTAATCTGCTTGAACTTAAAAAGGGCTACATCCATCAATGTATGACACAAGTCTTGATAAAAGACAGGCGAATCAAAATAGTTTGCATTTACAATCTCAGAACGCACAAGGAATGTCTTTTAACCCAGATACTCAATAAAATAGTCTTTACAGTGTATACGGTGCTTCCAATGTGTACCAACAATATAGGACTAGGAGAATATATAGATAATCTAGAAATTTTAGCACCCCAGATTTTATTTGGCCTGTATGTCATACGCAATCCTTAATCTGACACGAGTTAGTAGAACGTATCGCATCAAAGCTTACTTTATTGAATACGTTAATCTATTTTATCAAACAAGTTCAAAGCACACGATCATATATCTATCCCTTTTATGACCCTTTCCTAAGACAACACAACGTATAACCTTATTCATTCATATCTTTCTTCATAGGGATTTTACATCGCGTCAACATTATTTCAGTTATGTTGTGATGTCCAACTCAAATTGATGGAGGAAGACCCCAAACTGAAGTGCCCATTCGATCAGGTCAAGTCTGGTAGAATCATCGGTGCTTCCTCTCATGAAATTTCAAATGATGTCACCGGGATTTGAACCCAAGCAGAGAGCGGCCATTTGATGTCAAGTTATGCACTCTACTAACTGTCCACAGAGCACTCCTAAACGTGAACCTCAACCTTAAAATATGAATCGTTGCTGGAACAAAACAGCTTTAGAAAGCTTTATTTTGGTACATTTCTTAGATACACATGTGTTAGAAAAAAAGCCACCTTTTCATCAAGAAGATTTGTTTTCTTTGTACCTGCTACATTACGACTTTTATCGTCAGAAGAAAATCACGATTGGAATAAAGGGATAATGACATATCGGTTATATTAAGACATATATTCATTTTTGCAATTAGATCCGACGAAGCAAGAGGGGTCGTTTGAAAGCGGTTGTCAGTTCATTAATACAGTTTCGAGGGGAAAACACGTTTAACAGGTGCGGTATTGCATTCTTTATGTGAGATATTTATTTACGACATCTCTATTTGACCTTTATTTGGTAGGTGATATGACTAAAGTCTTTCACTAAAGGAAGATTTGAATTGAAATACCTTATTTGTTTGGAAAATTTTCTGTGAAAATAGGTTTGATCCGATTTCTTCATATGAACTGGTTTTAATAATTTGAACACCGTTTTACTTTACATTTTATGCTTAAAAGTCGCGTTAATTCAAAACAACATTTCCTCTCATTGCAATATTGGGCAAAGCAATTTTGCGTAGTCAAACATCATTGGAGTCCTCTCAGAGAGACGCTTCAAATCACATATCACACGACAGTACTGTGTTTTTAGTTAAGGTACTATCCATGTGTTCAGTTTCGACAAACGAACATAATTGCATTATGTTGTTCAGTAACCTGGAACAGAAGACATTTATCCTCCCACTTTGATGAGAGTTATCCCCCTTTGTCACAATGCTTTAAACTGAACACATTATCAAAACATTTTCATATTGCAAAATAACGTAATTACATTTAAACAGAGACAATGTTTACACTAAATACTCAGTGAAATTAGTCAGATATGCGCCCCTTTTCTACCATTAAAAATCAGAAATATGAGAGAAGACTGAAGGTGATTCAAATATAAACCTTTCAAAGTGATAAGTCAAAATTGAAATGATTAACATGATAAACACGTTTTCTTGAAAAGTCAGCCTTAGACTTTACCAAACACCATATTTTCGACTCTCCGAAATTGAAAGAGCTTGCAGACGACATTTCAAAATGTGATGAAATTGGAGAGTAATCTTCTGATAGAATACAAAACATTGTGGGAAAAGGAGAAATTGCTTGTGACGTGCAATTTACGATTTGCTTTTTTTTTCTCATCACATAAGTAAGTCCCGGCTGATGACGGTTTGTGCAATACATATGCTTGTTCACAAATGTCTGGAAATTTGGAAGTAAAAAAAAGTAACTTCTTTTTAAAACCGTACAAAGGTGTACTATTGTATGACACGGACTGGAGGAAAGCCATAATAGTGAATGTTATTAAATCATGTCCATCGTTTGAATATGCGTGTGAGTATATGGTGTTATGTCTTGCAAATACCTACGTACACACGCATGTGCATGTGTGTTTATATGTGAAACGTATTTAAACCATAAAAAAGAAACATGCAAACATGTACAAATCTACTTTTTTCTAAGAATCTATTTGAATTTTATATGGGTTTTACATCATCTCAAAATTCTTTCAGTTATGTTGCAATGTCCGATTCCTAATAATGGAGGAGTATACCATACTCAACTGTCCATACGGGCTGGTATTACCATCGGCATTCCGTAAGTCAATCGGGAGACTTCCTATCATGAAAATACATATCCCACATTAGGATTTGAACCCTCGCTGAAAGGTTGTTTTTTTTAAGAAAGATATATCCAATGCATGTTTTCTAGTGGGGCTATTACGTGGTTACAGTAGTACAAATAAGATACCATATAGCCAGGGGTCTTCTGATTAAACGATATCATTTCTTAACAGGTAAGCAATGTTTCAATGAACCATTATTATTTCACCTTTTTAATGTATCTATCCATGCATTAAATTCCCTATCTGATCAAACCGTCCGTACAACTACATTAAACTAGGCGTTTAAACTTAACGAGAATGGTTGTTGTTTCTTGCATTGCTCCGTTGTTCAGTTCATTTGAGCTTTATTTCATTGGCCAAGTACATGTATACCAATAATATTAACCAATTAGACGGATTTAAGTGATTCCATTTATATTCATTTAGTTCAATCTGCTGCGGTAACCGTTAGACACCACCAGAAAAGAAATGTGAAATGGTCTCCAAGTGTTTTCTAACCAATATCACAAAACAGCTGTGAAATCTATGATCTTTACTTTTTGTTTTGGCATATATTATAGGCAATGGTATCTACCTAACATCAGAAATAATCATACTGTACAGTCTTCACGTCTTAGTTTTGACAATGGTTATTGACTGTGGCTTCCATTCAATATTACTAAGAAACTATACAGTGTTCAAGCTATTTGTTGAAGTTTGAGTTTGCTTTCAACTTGGACCAGTAAAAGGTTCCCCCGTTGGAGAAAGTTTTAAGGATTAACGGACGAGTCCCTTGAAACTTCTCCCGAGTCGATAGCCTTAGAAGAATGTTAAACTGTTTACTTTATATGTAAATATCTTATATAGGTTGGTTTACGTCGAATCAACAATCTTTTGGTTATGTTGCAATGTTTGGTTCATAATGATGGAGGAATACGCCGAACACTTGAAATTCAATAAGGGCTGGTTAAACCGAGTAGAACCAACGACATCCCATAAGGCATAAGGGATATGATTTAAATTTTATATATATGTTCGTGTAGAGGGTATAAAGTTCGTCCTTGCACCATTTATGGTGGTACAATGGCTATTGCTAGATACATTTTACTAGATGAAACAACAAATTCAGCAATCTCGTAGGAATTTTACAACACTATTTTCATCATCTTTCAATCAACCATTCAATACACACTTGTCCTATACACGGTGTCTGAACAATAAAACCGTTCGACAGAAACCAATACAGAAAAATCGAAAGAAAACCAATTCAAGTTCAATGCATTATTAAATTCAAAATACATAAATTCTATTCGAAAACATATCGAGTCACAAAAGCAGACCCTTGGAAAAAAGTAAAAATTCCTTTAGCGATAATGTCTATTGGTCTGTTAAAAACGAAGATGTAAATGATTTATCGAATTAACGATCTTTCGCACAGAAACAGGTTCATACTTTAAATCCCACGACATCATAATTCCTTTTTTAATGCTTTTAAAATAACAACAAACGTTGGTTTCGGTCATTGTGTCGGAAAAGGGTGTTCATTCTTTGTGGCCACGTGTTATGAACTAAGTATGGTAATCAATCAAACACATGAAGATTAAATATCAGACTCTATATTTCCCACAGTCCTAACACTCAATCAAAACCAAGCTCAACTTACAATATGGCGACCTGGCTCCAGGATACATTGACAAATCAAAATTAAGGGTAATTGAGATTCCGTCTCAGTGTTGTTTATAATCATGGTTATATCACAACTAGTCTTGTCCAAAATGTTATCAAGAGGTGAGAATGGTTAAACATCAATAAAACCAAATGAATTATCTTAATAAAGGACACATATCTAGTTATATCAAAATATCTTGAATCCGATTGGTACATATACCCCTTTTTGCCTGGTGGCAGATCGGACTCTGGCTTCATATTTTTTTTCTTGGAATCAATCTTGTTTATGTCAGGCCATGTCCCCGACTTGTTCTCAAATCAACATTTAGATTTGGCTCATTCCGTTTACCAATGTCCCGTCAGAATTATCACACGGCGTGATGCAGCGTTTGCCAGTTATAAATATTCGGCGTATTGAATTTTAACTAGTTTAAAACATTTATATGATTGTGTCGATTTCACTTCAATTATCTTAAACACTCAAGTGTTACTCAAGTGTTTCTTTATGTGCAATATTGATAACAATTTGCAATCGTAAAGCATTTTCCCAGCGTATTAAATCAGATGAATATAAATAGAAACGCAGTGATCAATGATTCATGAATGTTCTTGTAGTGTTTTGAAAATGCACAGCTGTTTCGATGGATAATTCTCCACAGGCAACAGCTGTACATAATCAAACGGTATAGAACAGTATAGATTCGGTATATGTGCATACCCATTAGAAATCTTCATTGCATGAACCATACATTCGTTCAAAACCGTTTCAGTTACGTTTACAAAACAACGAATTATGATATAAAAGTGTTATTTACAGTATTTCACCAAAACATTTGCGCATTATATAGATAAAAACGTAATTACATAATAAAATGTGCGATGCTAAGATGACAGACTGTATCTAACTTGTGATTTTAAACGTGATAAAAATGATACTAATCCAAGTAGTCAACGGTGAAAGCCATAGTGTAGACACTATTTTGTTTGGCAGATATTATCTATAGTATGGCTTTCATAAAAAAAAAAACCTTGAACGTCTCAAATACCGTTAAGGATTAAGAGCGACTTATAAAATGTCAAATATAGTTAACGCAGTTATAGAGAGTAAAACACGGTGCATGCAAATCAGGAACACATGTCATCTATGCTAGGTCAGTTAACCCATAGTCAATCTAGCGCGTGTAGAACGTGCAACGAACGATTTGACGTCACTGACAATGTTTATAGTGGGTCAGGAAGGACCCATGCGTTTAACACGCGCTAACGGGTTAACGCACTAGTTCACACAAGCATAATATCTACATTTAATAGACATCGCACCACAGTCTTACTAAAGCTCATAGAAATATAACTTAAAAACTGTTGCCACGATGCAATATCTCATCAAACAAATAAACTTATGACACAGATGCGTAACCATGACAACAGCGCGGACGTGCTGAAAGCGTCACTCGGACGTTATTAGGAAATGGACGTGAGGAGCTCGTGACGTACTAACGTAATAATTGTCACGTTGATTAGGCGCATGACATTATTTATTAATTAATCGACAGGCGCTACATGAGGAAAGTGTCGTACTTTGGTTTGACAGGATATTGCTTCTGTCTTTTTAACCCTTTTATTTAACGACAAGTTATTTATTGTGTATATAAGACTTCGTTCTTATCAAATCAAACTCCCTTTGCTCATCGATTGGTTATGACCGTTTAATGAAAATAAATTGAATAAAGTAACGTACTTAAAACTGCACAAGAGTGCATTTAAATCAAGAGAACACACTATATCTGGGTACCGATCATAACAGAGCTTAAAAAAAACAAGAGGTAATTCATTTAGAAAACTCCAAAAGTACAAGATGTAAGTCGTCCAGAAAGCTCCAAAGGAATCTCTCTAAACGACTTGCATACTGTATCGATATTTTATATGTCCTTAAACTAACACATAATTCATTTTATGAAAGTCGCCTTACACTGTATGAAATCTATAAGATACATCGAACATATCTATCGTAATTGCCTCGTCCAAATTACTCAGTAATTTCAAACATACAGACAATTCAGTATATCCCCAGCATGGGTATTTGTGGCTGGTCCAAATTGAAAGCAACAGCAGACGACAAAGAAACAATCAAGAGTATTATTGTGTTGTTGAGAAGACAAGATTATGACATGATTAATTGCTCAAAAGAAAGACAATTCTCTTTTTGTCACAGCGATTTCTTTAAACCTAGGCAATAAATGCAGTCTGCTGGGGTTTTATTGTGTAAAGCATCAAAAAGCTTTACGAGCAGACGAAATCGAAACGTTTGTTGTTTAGGTTAGTGTGTTTGAGTACAGAGCTGGGTACTAAATATTTTAAGGAATCTGACAAACTAGATCGTATCTTAACCAATATTACAATATTGCATTGTGACACGTCATTGGAAGCGGCTCGGAAACTATTCAATATTGCTTAGCCAAATAATGAAATTAGAGGGATTGTTGATTAGAACATAGACAAATCTTTAGCATAAACTCTTTAGTAAAACGGCACCCTGATTAAACACCAAACCATTCAAACGATGAGTAATGGATTGACCAATCATAGATACTTAATAAAGTTTAGTGAAGGATTGAATCAAGACCCAGGAAGTTTATAATCTAGAAGAGGTTTCTTGGAAATTGAATTGATCAATAAACTGATACCACAACCATGGCTGATAAAGATTTGTATGATTGTGTAAGATTATAGATTTATTGAAAAACATGTATATAGTGATCATTTCGCGTCGTATACAGGGATTGCAGTGTTGTAGATATCATCTAGATGACATATATACCCATGTGGCTGTGTATGATATATGTATGTTATTTTACTTTACTTCAAACAGATTTTATTAACATAAAAATTTACAAATTACAAAACAAATTAAATGACATACATTTGTTATTTTACTTTAATATGTACAAATGCCGCGTCCAATAAGTAGCATATAGGTTGAAATTTGTGTTAATCTATTTTGTTCTTTTTAAAAACGTGTGTAAGCTTTTTAATAACAAAATTCTACGAACTTTCCGGACAATCCTCGTAGATATGTGTATTATCTTTAAAAAGCATGTTTCATAACGCCGCTTTCAACAGGATACAGTTATGTACATGTAGTAACGATAGTTCACGTTTCCTTGAACAAAGAATTGTTCCTATAAGACCGTGGCTTTCCAGTACAAATTGTTCACAAATCACCAAACGAGCGCTTAAATCAATAAAAAATGGAAATATTATCCTAAGTGTTTTTTTGTTTTTCACTTAATCATATCTTCGCAAAAAATAGAAAAATAAAAAAAAACAGAAAAGGCAAATGTACTGTTTGTATATACCAATACGCGTGAATTGGGGGCGTGAAAGTGTAAACAGAAGGCTATTCCAGTGAAAACGTGTGGCCATTGGGCAAGTGCTTAATCAAGTATTCTAAACATATCGGTTCTCTCAAGCTACAGGTCCCTATCTGCTTCTTTGAAATGGCGGAAGATACAGGACTATAGTTTGTGAACGAGGATAAACGTTTTTATTCTATAAACATATCATCTAATGTCCATGCAGGCCGTATACGAGTACTAAGAATGTTTTTTTTTAGCTTCCCATGTGCCTTAAAGTACAATCATTTCGTGAATGAGAGGGTTATACGAATAGAGTGGTTTGTAGATCGATTTGTTTTTATGACGACTTAAACGGAAAATCAGTTTAAACACGGTGGACTTATTCTAGGTATTTCTTCAAACGACTTGCCCTCGATATTTCCTCCAATACAAAGGACACAAATCCTTATTAAGACTCCGGCTGCTCTCCGGGGTAAACAGCTATTGTCTGGAGCGAGAGCCTTATTGTTTGTGTTGAATTTAATTATTTTTTGAGAATTTATTTGTTATAAATACCCGTCTTTGAGACCACAAATCTATGCAAATACCTTGAAAACTGAAAATGGACTTTCAACATCAGATATGGTTTAGTCAAAATATGTTTCATACGTAGGCTTGTCGGAAATTATTATAAAAACTTATTCCTTCGACATTATTTTGAAGGTATACATGTTTGTCAAATGTACAAGAAACATTAAAAATATACATTTGTGTACAAAAACTGTATTCGTAATCGTCAAAATCGTTTTATATTCTAACAAAATATCAGCAAAGACAGGGTTTGAACTTGAACCTTCATCCCATAGCACGTCTCACACCTGATCAAGTTTTAACAATTCTGGGTAATGTTTTACTCAACAACCTCAGGAAAGTATTTGCGTAAGTCAAAACGGATCAAGGTTAGATTCATAAATGAAAATACAATAGTTCAATGTGACACATCATTGGAAGCGTCTCGGACCCTTCCAATAGCGTGTTACTTTGTCATATTCCACTTCTCATTATAGAAGTTACAGGACACATTGTTTTGAATTCACCCAAGATCTTGGGGTAAGGTATTTGGTAAAACGATTTCCCGTTCTTTATGTATATACAGTCAAACTTGTGTTAAGAGGCAAGCCTAAGGGACAGAGTAAATTGGCTGTTTAAGACAGGATGGCTGCTTAACACAAATTGATGTACACTATAAATCTAACAATGGGAGATTCTATAGTTGCTGTTTAATGCAGGTTGGCTGCCTAAAGGGGTGGCTGCTTAACACAATTTAGACTGTATAGTCTTGGAGTATCTGTTATGTAAACTTTCAGCATGATAGATGTTTGTTTTAAGTCTAATGAACTGAGTTATTGTCTTATAAAGATAATCGAACGAGGATTTTCTAGACTTTTTATCTACTCACGTATTATCTAAAGAATCAATTCATAGATTTGGAGCCAACCATATGTAACGTAATGGCTGAACAAAATCATTCAATTTAACATTTCTAAGAAAAAAGATAAGGATAAAAACCAGAAAATCTTACTTGAGAAATCGACTCGTTGAAACCTTCCTCTTACGCGGTAATTCCAAAATCATGTAAATTCATCAAGCCCAAAAGGCTTATCAGTCGCGCTTCAGACCATAAACTTGTATGCACTCCATCTCCTTATCACTGGGACGCCCCCATTTACCTTTTTTTGTACAGACGGCTTATTTCGCGTTCGTAGCAGACGATATTTTTAAAACATCGTGACAAAAAGGAGAGTTTGCTCATGATGAGCAAATTCTCCTTTCTGTCACAATGATTTCGATGTTATTTGATCTACTTCATCTTTTTGTGATGCATAATTATGCATATTCAATATATCTGCTATATATTTTGATGAAGTCGTCTATCCCAAATTAAAAGAAAATGATGAAAATAACATTCGACGGGTGGAATTTAAATCGAGCGTTTTCTCTTATCACTTCTTTTTTTATCGGGCTTTCCATTTAGCTCATTGAAAAACAACGCTTTTATTTGTACCAATTTTAATAGCGAAAGTAACATTTTGTTAGGATTTCCCTTTTTTTCTATTTATCGTTTGCTTTTAATTTCCAATTCATATTGTCGTCTGCTATTACTTTCGAGTAGTAACTAGCTTTCATATGGGGCATAAGGAAACCCTTAACCCTAAACCAAACGCCAAATGTTTGACTGTTCAACATTGAAAGAGATTGCAGACGACGTTTCAAAATGTGGTAGAATTGAAAAAGATAATCTTCTGATAGGGCAGAAAAAAAAATATCGGAAAAGGAGCAATTGCTTGTTAAGATTAATTTCTTCTTTTACCACAATGTTTTCCAATGTCGAGTGTAACAACTTAGTAAAATGTTGTTATTGTTTGGTAATATGTTAAAGAAAGGAAAACAACAGAAAATCTTTTTCCAAGCAATAAATACACTTTTTGAAGCCTTTTAAAAGGAGCAAGACTGATAAATCCAAGATAGCGTTACGTCTCACCAATTAGGCCGTGTAGAGTTATGTAACTTGATGAGGATTGACAACATCAACACGAGATATGAAAAACAGATGATGAAAGCAATGTGTTTGTATTTTAAAATCCCCTTCCAAATCGATGAAAAGCGAAAAACAATGACCTTTCACTTTATGTAATATTCTTTTTTTAAAAATGGTTCGGATTTCTTTCTTGAATCTGACAATCTGTTTGCTTAAAAAATAAAGTCATTGGCAAATCTGTTTGCCGACTCGATTGATTGAAACAAACAGAATTGAACGCTGTTTCTTAATACAAATATGAAAATTTGAAAGTATATAGCTGTATTTTAACAATAAATTACAAACAACATGTATAAGGGGATAAGTGGTTTAGGCTTTTCTGATAGTGACAAAGGCTAATAAAGGAAATATTTCTTTAATAAAGTTATATTGTTAGAATTCTTGAGGCGTGAATTCCTTACAATTACGTACCACATACTAATTTGATAAAGTCAGGTTTGTCGGTTTCACATAAAAGTCGTTAATGTTAGATTTGTAAGTTATTTCCTTTCATCATTTTAATTCATTTAACGTTATAGACCAATAAACATTTCTTAACACAAGGAGAATTGCTCCTTATGGACAACTTCTGCTTTGATCACAAAGGTTTCTATTCGATAGTACAAACAACTTTTTGAGTTCCCTTCATTTTAACGTTCAATTTGTTATGGTTCAAAACCTTTCAGAATATAGGTTAGCTAAAACCAAAACTTCTTTAATCAAAAGCTACTATCATTGTTATAACATAAGATATTATTTGATGCATCAATAAGACAAAAAGTCAAAATAGTAACATAGATTTGAAAAACATGTACTTACAATATATCCGTATATACTCGAAATAACTCGTTTAACGGTCAGAGTTTTGGTCCCCAGAATTGAAACAAACAGACGAGGTAAGTCTAAACACATTAGACAGGACAGTGCAGTGTGCTCGTTTATTTTCCGCGTATTTAGTCCACAAAGGAAAGCACTTAATTAAACCTCTATGCGCTGTTTAAGAATTAGGCAATACACTGAAGTCCCCTTTAATAACAATTATAGAGTCGATAGTTCTAGATGAGAAGTCCGGACTATAAAGTCTCGATGTCTGCCTCTAGCTAGAAAACCCTTGTCTTAATGGGCCATTTAATCACCCTATGTTCGTGCAGTTAAAACTATTGGTTAGTTGGATTGGCGTTTTACGGGATTTTCAACAATATCCCAACAGTATTTCAACAGTATTTCAATTATATCGTTTGATTACTACCTGTCACATATTTGTGCGTAACATGTAAATAAACTCGTGTTAAATTAGGCGACCTCTACAGGCGGGGGGAATCACGTGACAATGACAACGAGCGTGTGTCCGAACAAGATTAGCCCCCGGGTATTTATGCCTTTTTCACCTCCTTTTGCCAATGATAGCAACATTGTGTACACTGCATGAGTTGACCATCAACTTTCCGGTGCTGCTGGTATATGATAACCCATTCTTTATAATGGTGTTAAGTCTAACATTCGACAGAGGACTCGCAGTCGACGGGCGCGCATGTCCAAAACAGTTGGTCTTTGATACATTTTTTCATTAGATTCGTTTCCAGAAGATACGGTAAAATGAGGTGCTTTTATAAGGTAGGATGGGTCAAGCTCTCGAAAGCATTAGATAGGATATGACCAAGCCGTATCCTTAAAGGTTTAAACTTTTTCCTGGGCCATGGTTTTTTTTTTTGTCGAAGAAACAAATTCAAGCCCGATTATCGACGAAAATAAAAACAACAACCAAAGACGACCCATAACTGGTTAAAAGCCCGCGAAAGCATCGTGAGAAAATTGTAAATTTGTTTTTCTTGAGCAATTTCTGATTTTTTCATAATAATTTCAGTTGCCGTCCTCTTTAACCCTTTACGAAACGCAAAATGTTCGACTGTCCCAAATTGAAAGAAATTGCAGACGACAATTCAATACGTGATGAAATTGAAAAATGATATTTTGATAGGGCAGAAAACTTTGCGGGAAAGAGGGAAATTGCTTGTTAAGAGCAATTTCTCCTTTTTCCCACAATGTTATCTAAAGTCATCTGTCACATACTGGTCAGATGTCGTTATTGTTTGGTAATGGGTTAAACACGATCACGTTTTAGACGACTGGTAAAGGGAGAGGGGTGTTGTTGTTTGGTAGTGGGTTAAACACGATCACGTTTTAGACGACTGGTAAAGGGAGAGGGATGTTGCTGTTTGGTAGTGGGTTAAACACGATCACGTTTTAGACATATGGTAAAGGGAGAGGGGTGTTGTTGTTTGCAATTTCGATACGGTGCTTATCAGCACGAGATATCTTCAAGCGTAAATTATCTTCACATTTATCTTGCAGTTTTTCTTCAACATCGATGAAAAGAGCAATCTGTAAAACGTCGGAACTTGCTAATCAGAGATAACCTAGATATTCAGAAAGGAATGAGGTTAAGGTGGTGGACTTAGAACTCAGGGGTCCTGGGTTCAAGCCACGCCGATACCTTTGGTAAAGTGGGCGTATCCTTTGTCAGGAATCTTCAGAGCTTTAGCCTAGTGACTTGTGTATCCGGGAAAGTCGTAACATAACAGCATCAATGTTGGCACGGCGTTAAACCCAACTTAAATAATCAAACAAACGGAAAGGAATTAGGACAATTGTACTTGTTTCTTATGAGAGAATCATAGCTCTACGTTGAACAAAATAGATGATATGTTTTGATTTAAAACTGCCTCTAGATAATGTTTTAATTGCATCTTTGATAATACTATTTGAAATAATGCCTTTCCGGCGAATGTGTTTTCGCAGGAAAATCAGTGAACAGATTGGGAAAAGTGTTTGAAGAACCAGTGGGGATATACTAGGATCATGGATGAAAAGCGGGACTAAACGTTGAACTGGGATTAAAACACTATTAGATTTGGTGTTTATCCTTAATCAAACGCACCAATCAACGTATGTTTATGATTTGAATAAATCCGTGAAACAAATGCGTTTACAATACTGAATAACATCGAACGAAAGCTCAAAAGTAACATTGAACACACATTTATTTACTACATCGAACGAACGCACATAATATTTGTATATCGAATAGACTAACGGTATATGGAATGCATTTATATGCATGTATATGTCATGGAACGAATGCCATTTATCTCAGAGAGTGCACTTATCATTACACTTTATAAACAGACACCCCGTTCCATCTGCATTTTCCATTTTCTTTGTCAACATTTAAATCATCGAATCAGATGATATATACGCATTGACAACACTAGATTCTGAAACTGCACTCGATACTTAGAATACCTTAGATACATGGTTTTCAGTGCGTTTAGTTATTTTGTTTTCGGAATTCCGCCATGAGATAATTGGAATAATGGGGGTTTCCATCAACATGCTGTACATTTCATTTATTTTGTACGGCTCATTTCGTGTTCCTTGTCTACATCACTTAATTGGTTGTTACAAACAATTACTTTAACTTCTAGTCCATATACCCCATGATAAAACGCATGGACTGCGCGGATAAAATATAATTCGCTGTAACTACTTTGTAACTCAAATGTAAGTATTTGCGCTGTGAATTCTAGCAATCATCGTTTCATCAACGTGATAGGGTTAAGTTTAATCTTATTTATTTTACGTCGATTGTGACTGAAGCATGAAGCTTATTATATTCACTCGCGATGAAGGCTTCCTGGGCGCATGATCAGTACTCGCGCCGATATATTGGTTCAACCCAGCATGCTGACATCACCGCTAACAAGGATCAAACCCAGGACCATCGGTACCTGAGGCCGACGCTGTACATGTACCACTACACAACTGTCGCTCTCGTTACATCCAGAATCTCATTTCAAAATAATTATTTTTTTAGATCGCCTGTTGCTTTATGTAATTTCAATGCAGTTTAACCTAAAATTACCACGTTTAATTAGAAACGGGGAAACACCCTTTGAAGCGAATTCCTTTGTCGTTAGCCAAAACTTGTACAAATCCGAGCACGTAATGGTTCTCCTTTGATGCAACAATCGTCAATCGTTTAAATGTGGAACTATGATCAGGCCATATTATCAGCACTGGCTCATCCGAGACAGTATCAAAGTTCCTTTCGGTTCGGGGGGGGGCGGGGGGAGGGGGGCTCCGAAAGGTGTAGCCTGGAATCAGCCTATATAATCGACAAAAGCTGATTTAAGTCATCCCTTTTCATGTGGTTGTCTTTTGAAATCACATATTGAGCTGAATATACAATACTATTAAAACGGAGAGTGACACATTTACCAAGTTTTAAGCGAAGTGCACATATAGGCTGGTCGGACACGTCTTTTGTTCATTATAGAAGGCCGAATCGTCTTCTGACACATTAAAACACTCCTATGTTATAAAGTGTGCGCCCTGAATCATCATAGATACATTCTTAGCCAGTATGATTTCAAGTTCAATCGAATGGGAAACGAGTTTGTAGGGTAGTCTGTAGCACAATTATAAGTGCTATTTATTTTGATTAGTTTAAACATTTTTTATTCAATAAATAAACACCATTATATACACTACAAAGAATTAAGTGAAACGGATTGGAACGAGAGCTAAAAGCTTATTAAGTTCTTCTCCTTATTTTGATTGATTACGTTAGTATATGGCATCAATACTAATTCGGTTGATTACGTACTCGAAGCATTAATGTTGCTAAAAGAGGTATACCAAAGCTCCTGTCACGAAGAATATTTCATTGGTTAATTCCCTCGCTGTTTATCCGTTACCTATTTTTATGGGTCGAGATGATTCTCATGAGTAGCAACAATAAAGGATTTGTCTGGCGGTTTTTTTTAAATAACACGGTTAGAAAACTATGTCATAAGCTCTAATCTTTCGTACTGTAAACAACAACCTATACAAAGGTCCTAAAATGTCAAATCAATCATCGGAATTAAATTCATCAGCCTTCTGCAATTCTTTCTGGGTATTTCGCCAACAGAATATCCTATCCAGTCCAACCTTTGAGTCGTTTCAAAGTGAAAAATGCACGAATTGTTAATGACCAAAGCGGGAAACTCTAATCACTTTGCCAGGAAGGTCCCATAAAGTGCACACATATATGGTTAGTGTCTTGAGACGAAGATGTCATCGGCAAGACGTATTAGTATTTACCTGTTGAGCCGAAATCGGAACGGATAATAACCAAGTCCATTCCTTCTATTCTAATCATCCATATGGTAATAAAAAAAGACAATAAGAAAAATGAAAAAAGACAATACTGACAGTCACACGCAGTGATCACCTGATCCAGGGAATGTTAACACACTTTACTTCCTTTCCTATCATTTAATCAGAGTGTGTTTATCAAACCATACGTTGGTCTGTGTGTTATAGATGCCGTTAGCGGCCAAACTCTGTTCGCTGTGATCAGTAAGCGTTAACGAGTGGTCGGGGAGTTTAAAAATAATTGATCTGTCAGAGCGAGGTCGTCTGTACAACGTCAGAACCAATCGTTACTACTCGGGTATCTCCGTGACCCGAGAGATTTACCTCGTAAATCAATCGTAACTACTCGGATATTTTCGTGATCTGAGAGACAATCTGAACACATCGGGTTTATCCAATGAAAACACAGTGTATTTCACATCTCACGGAAATACCCGAGTAGTTCCGATTGTCTGAGAGATACACCTCGTCAGTCAATCGTAACTACTCGGGTATTTCCGTGATCTGAGACAAACACATTGTAAATCAATTGTAACTGCCCTGGTATTTCCTTGACCTGAGAAATACAGCTTGTAAATAAATCGTAACTACTAGGGTATTTCCGTGATCAAAGAAATACACCTCGTTTTTAGTGTAGGGTTACATGTTTTGTGTTAAATGTCCCGACTTACGACACATTTCATGTGAGCGTCTAAAGTATGAAGTTCAAGGTATACGGAACAACCATTACTTTGGGTCGGTAACTCATACATGATGTATAATGCAATCATAAGTTGTGACCTATTTTTATTTCTATAATTAAATTAAAAGTCTGTTTAGGTATTGCATTTGACATTTTCATTTGAAAACGAAAGTACAACGAAAATATATGTAATCTTGAAATAAACAATATGGCAGCTTACATATTTTGTAAGAGGTGTTTTCATTGGATTAACACGATTTTCAAATTACGCCAGTGCTTATCTTCTCCATCCAATAAATGCTTAACCAAACCTTTTTTATATCTAACCAATATCTACACGGGAGTAAACACTCTCTAAGACATTCTCATTAGATACATGCAATATATTTTCAAGACACTAGTGAGAGTGTTGTTCAGATAAAAACGAGGAAATGGTTTGTCATTGTTTATTAAATCAATATTTATTACGAAATCACCCCTGAAATGATATGTCAATTGGTTTTTAAAAGGTTGTCCTGGGGCCGAAAGCCCGTATATGATACTTTTATATCTTAACATTTCTTTTTTTCAGCCTCAGGGAGTACATTTGTTATTTGTCAGTTTTATTGTAAACATATTTATTGCAAATATACTAATTACAAACAGGATGAAACATATCAAACTGGTTTGAAAATCGGCCACCCAACAATCAATAGAAAAAGGTCAATGGTTGCTGACTACATGAAAAATCTCAAACTGGTTCCCTGCTGTCTACAACCTCTACTATGTTCCACAAGAATGAAAACGGGCAGCCTGCAAATTCTAAGCGATTTGATTGGTCAGAAAGCAACGTTCCAAAATAGGACAACAACAACATTGTTGTTGTCTCCCCTGAATAATTATTTTGCGATTTTCAATGCGGACAGTTCTTTATCGGACTTTAAACACCCACTGATTTGTACTAAATAGTTGTCTAAGGTAAAAATTCAAATCATTTTGAACAATGTTTCCGTGAAGGAAACTTCGCGACACGGCTAACCGTTCGTTTGAACCGGCAAACGTTCATCTCTAAGGACAGTATCCTGTAATATCTTAAAGGCACATCAAAGGTGAGACGACATATGGGCCAAAATACCTTAATTGTCCTTAGTCTTTTAGTTTTATTGTTCACTTGTTCATTGTTGAGGATCTTATGGAAGATTGTCAGTTTAATTAATTACTGAAAAATATTTGGAGTTTTTTGTATTATTGTTCATAATAGTCATGAAAATTAGTTTAGAAGTACATTGAGACCCTATTAAATAGACTTGTTTAAAATGATTTATTTTGTGCTTGAAAAATAGTTGTCTCCAATTCTATCATGTTTATCAACAACCTGTTTGTTTACATATTCAAATAACGAATTTTGATTGGTCAGTTCAAAAATGTGTGTATCAACTGTCAAGGTCAGAGGTGAAGAATAAGGAAAACTGAATTATAAAACTTGCTAATCTGGGGGTTTTCTGGTTGACTTTCACATTTAACTTGTGCTGATGGTGTTTTCTGGTGTTAACTATTTGAATCTGTCCAATAGTTTACCAAATTATATAGTTTGATATAGCATTAATCTCCTTTTATGGGCCTTTAAGTGAAACTATATTCTGGGAATGCTGCTAAAATCCTTTGGATGAAAGAAAGCGAATTCATTTCCTACCTATAAGATAGAGTTTATAAACATATCGTTTCTCACGCTGGTTTTAAATGTTATCTAGATATGTTTATATAGCGTTTATCATCAGAGAAAACGACCGATAGCAGTAAAAGCATGTTTCTACTGGCTAAGACAAACAAACATGGTCTCTGAATAGCTTTATAGTTTATACCTATCTAAAAACTATAAAGATGTGCGCTTGATAACACCATGCGTTTTTAATAGAGTTCTCCATTTTTTTTATTTCCATTGATATAAATTGAAATCAACAGTATTCAACACTATTAATATGAAAATCTACTTTTTGTAATGATTTGGGCGTTATACAAAGTAAGGATGGGGCGTAATTAAGAGATGGGTTCCTGCGTGGCCAAGTGGTTAGAATGGCGATCCTATTGCTCATGGGTCCTGGGTTCGATGCCCACTGACCCCATCTAATTTTGCTGAATACATAAGAGTCCTAGCTTAGTATTGGTAAATCAGTGAAAGTCGTATTTTAAAACAGTAATATAACTACAAACTTGTTGACATGATGTTGAAACCGTTATAAACAAACAAATACAGAGGTCATATAAGTGTCAGTTCAATGAAAAAAATTGCGATAATTTTACTTTTACCTTGACACGAATTATGCTTCAAAGAACAAGATAATTGTTGCCGAGAATGTTTATAGGAGTACATTTCGTATATCTTGGTATCTGAAACGGGCTAGCTTTGTTTCTTGATTTATGGAGACCGGACATCCGAGTTAAAAGTTCAATTAAAGTCACGCGAGATGTAACGAGATGTAACGAGAAGATAGACGCGAGTTGGTGAGACGTTTGTTACACCAATGAGGCTTTCCAATCATTGTCTTTAATTCGCGTGTTGCTGTTTTGGGGAATTCTAAAGTCGCACCACCAAAAGTAGTCTGAAATAATCAGGTTTTTTCAATGACAATGGTGTATTTCACGTGTAAGATCACAGAAAGGATAGAGAAATTACGATTGCACCGAAAGCTTGCTTATTCTCTTTTTTAAGCATCGACTTGACCAGAAATCCTGGACTTTAGTGATGCAAAGTTAACCACATGTGCTTCAATCTGATCTTACAGCCATTTACTAGCTCATTCTTGTTGTCGTCTATGAATTGTCAGCACTCGAAACAAATCAAAATCCGTTAAAGTTGTATAGTGTTATCTTGAACCGTTCCTTAAAACCGGAACTAGGTGTTTTGGGGGAATCTTTAATTAATGAAGGGTCGAAAAGTGGACTCCGTTTCTCATGGGATTCAAACCTACGGACCTTGTTTCAAGAGCCGACACTCTCCCCCTGGACCACTGTCCTCCACATGGTATGGTTCTAAAGCTGTTCTGGAAATGGTGTTCACCTTCTTAATTCTTTATTCAAAGGAATGTTTAAAATCATCAAATAGCCAAATAACTTGTGCTAGATAAATGAAAATCGACTAAAGCTGCACGATACATCGCTAAGAGAAACATAACGATAATAATGTTGGTAAAATGAAACATTGCTCACACGAGCAATGTTTTATTTTTCAAACACAATTTTCGAAACTCATCTGCTAAACACACAGAAATAGACTACTATAGATACAAACCAATGCGTAGTGATGTTTAAAGGTGTTTGTTCACAGAAGAGAAAAGTTGAAAGTCAAAATACAATGACGTTGAAACAATACAATGTTTGTATATATAATTAAAAGTAGGTATTGAAAGATCATTGAGGAAGCCACAATAGATTCTAGTACATGTATGTATAGTCTGTATGCGGTAGATCTCAAAAGCAATGTCACGCCTTTGGATTTAAATACATGTTAACTCGCTGTTTACACACTCTAAAGAATTAAAAAATATATATCTAATTTTGTTTCCAAAACATGTAACTTCAGTATGTATTATATAACTGAACGACTCTTGAGATGTTTTTAAGAACTTTTTTCCTGCCATCTGTGCACCTTTAAAAGGTTAACAAGGTTTCGCACGAGGTACATTAATCCACTTTTATGAGTTCATTTCGCGTGACATCCCCATTAACTCCGTGTTATTTACTACCTCAATTAGTCAACCCCAGATCAATAACATTGTGTGTATCTGATTTTAGTGTGGCCGTAAGGTTTGGGTAATGTTCGAAAATCGGTGAACGTAACGCGTTCATACAAGTCTCAAAAAGCCTCTTTTTGTTGCTTTTGTTGTTGTTGTTGTTGTAGTTGTTGTTGTTATTGCTGGGGGTTTTAAACAAAACACTTGTACCAATATGATTTGCATTTTAGATCAGTAAAGACCTTGGTATACTACATCACATTATCTTGACTCTTGACAAAAACAAATACGGTTTACAGTTTAACGCAAAAGATGTACCTATCTTTTGGAAACGAATTAAAGTTCTGCTGATATCCAAAGTGGATGAATGTAGCCAATTTATGATTATTCAACATGGAAGGTACTTTTGAAAACATAATATTGATATTGTTTTGTGTTGATGGACATGAATAGTATAATCTCTTTTTTAAAATATCGTATATCTAAAAACATTGCGCGTATTAGCAAAGAATTCTTTTCTACTAACTCAAAAGTAAAATTCGAACATACATACAATTCAAGAGACAAACAGGCCGACCCAGTTTTCGAGCATTAACATTTTGTTAAGACATGTCCACTTATAAGGTAAGAATCAAAGGTTCTATTGCAATTAAAACCCCATTTAGAATCCAATCGGACAAGATCATTTACATTTGAATTACTATCATTATTTGGTACTTGTCGCTTCAAAATGGACAAATTACCTTTAATGGAAATTTACTTTGTTACATTGTAATACAATCCCGGCCCATTACAATAGAGAGTGAATCAGATTGTAATCAGTATTCATTTCCCTTACCTGTATAACATGAATGAGATAACGCGAAAGAATGACAAACTTGAATCTATAAACTAACTGCATACTTTTAAAGCTGTTGTTCACAGATGTTTGGAATTTAAACGTTAAAATTTGATTTCTATAAAACTGTATAGCAACTGTACTGCTGCGCGAAATGCACTGTAGTACAACCGCAATAAGTTCGTATTCAAGTTGTTTAACCTATGTGTAGTGCAATCATGTGTATTCATACCAAAAGCGATGCAATGGTTTTAGAATCTACCACATATGGAATGTTCATAATTAGATATATTAATGCTACCAGGTTCAATTATGCTTTCAGAAGCTATGCTTAATTGTATATCATACAACAATACAAAGACTGTACTGTTTCAATGACCTTTTTTGTCGACTTTTCAATGTTTTTATCTGCGGACAAGCATCTTTGGTGAACATTCAACCAATTGTGGTCAAGTATATTTTCTATTAATGTGAAAATTCTTCCTATGACACAATGCCTTGAAAGATTCCCGATGAACAATTATTAAAAAGCACATGGAAGCCAAGGTGAAAGATTGATAATAGTTTGTTCAGTTTGAATATATTTCGCCAAATCGTCTTAAGATCGGGTATTATAATTTCATTTAACATATCTTTAGCTTTATGGGGCTCTCCGTATTTGATTTGGCCAACATTACAGAATGCTTGCTCTATTTTGAGATCTCATATTTTTTTTTTCAATTTCACATTCAAAAGGTTAATCAGATACAAGGTAACAAGAATGTAATAAAAGAAAAAAGAAAAGAATGGAGGGTAGGATAAGAAATGCTTTGAAGACATCAGAACATTTATTTTATGTTAGTACCAAAACGTATACATTAATAATGGGATTTTATATCACAACAACACATAATGCGATGCACGGTTCATAATGATGGAGAAAAAAAACGAACTTGACTGCCTATAAAGGCTGGTTAGGACGGGTGAAACAAATGGCATTCCGAAAGTAAGTCGGGAAACTACCTTTCGTAAAAATCCAAATGCGGTCACCGTGAATTGAACTGACGAGGAGAGTTACTAAGTGGTTTTAAGTTCTAACGGCGATTTTGTCTTAACACACCCTACACTAAGTATTTGCATAAGCTCAAGATTGCATTCCCTCTTATTTAATAATGAGAAAAACAATATTGCAAAGTAACGTGGCATTGGAATCCTTTTTTTCAGAGACACTTCAATCGCATTCTAATACTGTCCTTTTTCTATAGGATAACATCAATGCAGAACTAGTCTGACTTGCGCTAAAAGTTTCCATAAGACGTTTAGTAAACCACTACAATGAACCCTTACAACTAGGGGTCGAAGTAGCAAGACAGATCCAATATACTTCAGTACTACCTCCAATCAGAAAAGTTAAAATATTATAATTATTTCAAAAAGTCGTTAATCATGGATAAATAAAAACAGCTGCGTTGGAGAAGATGAACACGTTTCAGTAAACAAGGGAGGCAATCGAATTAATATTACCATACAATTCTATGACGAGTTAATTCCCATAGGGCTTTGTAGGCTTTTGCCCCGTTTTCAGTACATACCTATAAAGGGACTAACTCAGAGATATATGCTCTGGGAGTAATAAACGTAAGCAATTTGATTTGTACAATTAATATCACTAAACCAATTACCATTGTTCAATTCATTTACTTCTTTGTTACTGAAATCCCGTGTTGCGTTAAATAGTATGAAGTGAGCATTGGAGAACCTTTTTATGAATTAGGCGCAATGATTCCTTGTCCTACACATTGCGAGCTAAACATGACAAGAATGGTTGAGCATTTCCAAAAACCCACGTAGCATCGGCATCTAAAAATCACATTTCATTCTAAGTTTAAATCATTGTTTGTGAAAAAACGTTTGAATGGTTTGTAATATCTGCAATAAAAATGTTCTGTATCAGGTCGAAAATTGTCAATACTCTAATCTTAGATAGGGGTCTTCCATAACGAGCCGGGATCACAATATAACAAAACAATTGCTGATGCGATGTAGAACCCATTACAACAAACAAGTCCTACCTTCTGTTTACTGGCGTCCTGTATAACAAGAAGACCCTCGTTGTTAAAGCCGTTCAGGTCCCGGTTATAGAGGTCCCCATTGCTTCGTCGGGCCTTGTAGGCCGTCAGCTTCTGTCGTATAACGTTGAACAGGTAACCCCGTTCGTTCTGCCATACGTGTACCAGGGCTTTGTCGTGTTTTGGGATATCGTCTGAAAGAAAAGTTTGGTTGTAGGTTGATTTATCGATTGAAAGAACTTGATTAATTCTTTGATTGATAATTCGATTCTTTGATTGATCCTTGTATTGCTTTTTTAATATTCGATAGGTAGATTTATTAACAGAAAGATCTCGATTGATTCTTTGATTGATATTTTGATTCCTTCATTGCTTATTTGATAGGTTGATTTGATGCATTCAGTCGAAACATTTATATATTAAGTAAGATAAACGCCAATAAAGAGAAAATGTATTACAAACTCATTTATCATAGCGCACTTGATTTCTTTCAAATATCCCGATTAGAGATTCTGTTCCAAAATAGTGTTTAAGAGATGTACATCGTATAAATCATTCAAGCCAAATAAATTATAACATTGCATTATCTGTTTTACTGTTCTTGGATGTGGTATCCTTTTTTTACCCGGCCTTATTAACAGTAGAACCAATGAAAGTCGTTTGAATAAACATTGACAAAGTAAATCGACCCAAAACATACCTTGTAAACCACACACAGGCGTCCCATCACCCTGTGATCCGGAACATCCGCTATTGTCATCAGTCGTCGGCGACTCACTTGCGGTATGGGCACTTCCGGTTTGAATGGAAACTGGATCACGAGACACTGATGGCGGACAAGACGAGTGTCTCGGCGGTTTCGGCGGCGCCTGCTTCTTCTTTTTCGACCTTGACCTAGAGGATTCAGCCTCGTTTTCGATGCTCATGCCGCCGCTTTGATTCAGGTTTGTTTGCACGTTTATAACGGAGCCATTCGGACTAGACATAGACGAGCCGATGCTGTCTGTTTCACTGTCGCAAAAGGGACGTAACTCGTCCGCATTCACGATCACACTGTTCGACTCCATCTGGAGCACGGTGAGCCATTGCTGTAGTTCTCGATAGTCGCTCGAACAAAGATAAATGCTTTTCTTGTTTTCCTGAGAGAGTTTAAACACGTATAAATGTTTTTCGCGCTTGTCCTTCCGCATAACGTAGACGACTGCACAGTTTGCGAGGACCACCGAGACGTGCGCATGCTCACTGGGCGTTTGCGATTTGAACCCGTAGAAGCATCCCCGACACACTACACACCAGAGTTTGTGCCACTTGAGGTGGTATTTGTGGTACAAGAACCCGTGAATCGTTACGTCTGCCAGGTCGCCAAGCGTGGCTTTCTTTTTCTCGGCACGCTTCGGAAACACTTTGTCTTTGATGTCCGAAGCACGCCGAACGAGTCCGTTACTTCCGTTCTTCTTCTGGTCGTTCAGCTCTAACGACTTCGATAGGCGTTTCGATTTCTTTAACTTCGATGACGACGCACTGATGTCCATGCTCTGTGACGTCACTTCCTGCTCAATGGACGACGAGCTTATCACGCTTCCGGTTTCGTCGTTCGAGTCCTCTGATAAAGAATGTTTCTTCTTCCGCTTCTTTTTGAATTTCAGAAGACTTTCGAAACTTCCGAACGAGCGTAGCTTCTTCTCGGGAACCATCTTTGCCGGATCTGCCGCTTGTGGTACGAAATGGTGCGCTTTCACCGGCTGGTTCTTTGACACTTCATGTTCTGGTTCCCTTCGTAAATGCTTCTTGATATCCTGAATAGAATGCCGCCTAGAGTCATGCCGGACAACCGGCTGACCGCGGGGACTAGACTGGTTCCCGGATTGCTTGTAGTAAGACGGAGACGTGCACCTGTCGGCAGACTGGGGCTGGCCCGACGATTCGCTTCTCGGACTAGACAACGGTGAACCCGACAACTTCTGGGCCCGGTTCATGGAGCCCCTTGTCGGATTGTACCCGGTTCGTGATAGCCCAAGTTCGCTGGGCCCAGCGTCGTCCGTGGAGGAGATTGAATCACGACGAGTTGATGACGTCAGCTCATTTGTCGACTCCGGGTCAAGCGTGGATGCGCGTTTCAGGACGCCATACCATGTGTCTAAATCCGACGCCGACTCGAGTCCGAATAAATGCTTCTTCCGTGTGCTCGCATTGTCAATGACAATCTGGTACTTTGCGATACCTGTTATGGTCTTGGCCGGTTTCCGGGTGTGTACGCCGTTCATTGCCGTTTTAAACACCAGAGGTCGTATGTTGCATCCGGGTAATAGAATAACCTCTTCCGGTTTGTCGCTCTCCTGGCTCTCGAAAATGCAAAACAACATATCGACCACTACGCCCCACATCTTCCTCTGTTCTGATTGGTGGATGATCCATCCCACGTGATCTGGTATCGCGAGATCTGACATCGACAGACTCTGCGATAAGGATAGAGACTTTCGAGTGATGGCCTCCTGGGCTGGTACTTGCATTTCGTCCAGCATTACCGCCATCTTCTCGCCGTTGCGGAGAACCATGAAGTACCTAGATAAAGAAAATGGAGGACAGATTAATGGCAAATTTACATTCCAAATCAAAAATTTCAGTTTTGTTTTTAAAGCCAGCCTATTAGCCTTAAGTTTAAGGACTTTAACGTGACTGAACAATTGCTTTATCACGCACGGTAATTCCAGTACAGAAAAGCCTCGAACTTTTGTTTCCACACTGACCAATTTTAACATGATCCTTCGTTTTCTCAGTTTTATCATATACCATTTTAATGATTATCAATTTGAAAAAAAGAAATCAGTTTACGGTTACTAAAGATATCCTACGACAGCCGTTTATAGACCTATGCTTCTACGACCTCTGACCAAAAATTCCCCTTGATGATATCCGTAAATTAGGCTTTGTTTTCTTTTCGCAATGTAAGGCATACCCAAAATTGAGCGATGGTGTATATTAATTCTAATTTCATCGTATCATTTTGCATATCTTTCGTATGTACCAGACTGTTCTAGAACAACAACATACCGCATCCTCCAAAGAAAAGCGTTTCAAAAGCGTTTCAGTCATATCGCCACAGTTATAACATATGTATATCCACGTCCCCGGTATTTCCTCGCGAATACTGCACAATATGTTTTACATGCTGTTGACTGCCTTACATCATTAACTCTTTACCACCTGCAGACGACATTGTTCTACTTGAACCAGACGACTTTAGAAAAGCTTTGTAAACACTGGAAAAACCTTTCAGTTCTTTGTGGTATGTGAATAGATTGAAAAAGCATTGTGGATATAGGAGAAATTGCTTGTGAACAAGCAATTTCTCCTTTTACCACAATGCTTTTTGAAAGTCGTCTGCTGCAAGACTCAAAACTGTTCCGTTAGGTGCTAATGTGCTAAAATAATGATTAAAAAAGTGTTGCCAAAATCCACGACACATACTCAACCACTAAGGTAGGACATAGGTTCGAATCCTAGATACTTACTTATTCAGTTGTTCTCGATAACGTTGTACATTGACGTCATCATAACTTGGGCCCTCGTCTTCCGAGTCGCTTGTCTGAAAATACAAAAACAAAAGTTTTATCGTTTTTGGCAAATACAACTGTAGTAGTCGATATCAATTTACAGTTCCATTCATGATGTGTTAATGTACAGAACAGAACATATTTTTATAAGAACTTAAGCATGTTGGCTTATTGTTCGTAAAAATACAACTAACTGCATAACAATGAAAATAGTGTCGATTCATATATACAATTCAACTTAACAAAAAGCATTGCTCAGAAACAAGAAAAAGAATGTATCAATCAACTGCTTTGACCTCGGTATGCTAAAAGTAACAAAATATAGGGCAGTAAAACAACTTGGCCGATACAAAGAATCAAAATGATCATATCCCTGCCATATATAGTGTTATACAGAACATGCATAGTGCATTTGTAGAGAAATAGTGACTGAGTCTTATTATGGATGGCACTATAAAGGGGCCAAAATGACTATCTTATATCGAACAAAGAATGTCACCAAGCAGTGTGCCTACAGCTGTACATAAAATAGATTCCTCATCCAACATGAAGGCATACGACATGTATGTATATAGATCTTGGTAAACCTGTCGTGGTAAATCTTGATTCAATATTATCATAACGGATTAGCGTTGAATAATGTTATTTCTGACCAACACGTCCCTTTGACGTTATTAAATAACTCATGGACCATCGCTAGACTTTGTACAATGTTAGCTGTTGTTAAAATTAAAAATAGTAAACGTTTAGGATGTACGTCCCTTTCAACTATTAGTACAGTTATCTCCCGGTGACAGGTAACATATTAATGTGATAGAGCTTAGTATTTTGTTTCGACATTTGACGAATTTAAATGGACTATCTCACAATTTGAGAATTTCATCTTTGTTTTAATAAATTGTCTCGTATCAATAAAGTGACGTGACATATCAAAAAGGTTTCATAAAACCATATTACTGAAACCACTATGGCAAGTCCATATAAACGCCCCTTACCAATAATTGATAATTGTGAGACATTATTCATTTTGTCTCGGTGTTTCTCTTAAGCCTTTGGAATAAGGTAATATGAAGAAATGGGTTTGAAAACCCCATACAAAAAACCGCCTCACCTCATTGTTAAATCTTACACGTATACTTTCATAAGGTCCGAGTAAACATTACAGAACGGATTAATGATTACAGGTTATATGACGTTCAAACGCATTCCTCCAAATCAAAATATAGTAATTGGTCCAAATTGAAACCAACAGAAGACGACATAGTGTCTTCATTGTTATGTGAAAAACATTGTGGTATCAGGATCAATTGCTCGTTGAGAGTAATTTGTCTTTTTGTCACAGTCGTTTCTTTCTTCATTTTAGCGATAAATGGGTCTTACATCGCGTCAACATTATTTCCGTTATGTTGCGATGCCCGACTATTAACGATTGAGGAAAACCCCCATTCTCAACTGTCCATTAGGGGTGGTCAAGTCGGGAAGAACCATCGGTGTTCCGTAAATCAGTCGGGAAACTACTTAAATTCACAGTCGTTCCTGAAACATTCTATAACATATGCGTAAAAGTGAGGTTCATTTAGTAAGGTTGAAATGAGCTCATTTGAAGCAATTTATCAGTTGATCACAGTGCTTTGAATAGACTTCCATAACATAAACGTAAAAGGGACGTGTTTAGAAGTAAGGAGAAGGGTAACACCTCTGGATCCGAATCTAGATCAGTACGTCACAGGGCTTTTTGGCCTAAGGGCGACGGGAAATCGAAGCTTCATTGCTTGCTTCCTGGTTACTTTACCAGTACCCACGCCGCTTTGTGGGTCAGTCCAAGCAATTTTCACCTCGAATTACGGGGAACGAACCCGGTACAAGCGGCCGTCGCTCTACAACTGCACCAATGTCGCCAGCTGTAGATCATTTGTGTTATAATACAATCATGATATTGTCTTGTTTTGATTCTATTTGCTTTTCATAACATTGCTAGGTTCCCTCACACCTTTAACATGATATTTGTAAAATATGACGGATGACCGCGTTTTAATTGCCAATTGATCAAGTAATATAAGTGAACCTTGGCGTAATTTATCTATGTCAAAGGTGTAAAATAACGGTGTCCAAATAAAACACGATACCTCTGTATGGCAGGAACACCGCCTCTGAAATTCCTACAGAGCGCTTACAATAAAAATGGGGTCATCATAACACATGCTTTAACACATTACCAATAACGCCACATTGTTGCGTCTTGCAACAGACCACTCTCAAAAAGCAATGTGCCAAAATGAGAAATTGCTTGTTACAAGCAATTTCTGCTTTTGACACAACGATTTTTTAATCTTTTCACATACATGTTCAAATTAAGTCTGCATTTCTCGTCCTTTGACGAATGAACGATATTTTAGATCGGTATATTTCAGATCATAGAACCGACAGGCAAACCATAAAATATTCAATAAACTATTTTATTGCTTTCTCTTATATGCTTTTCTTTGTAAACAGGTACGTAATATATCAACCCAGATATTGGTAGACCTAATCCATTGAATGTACCGTAATCAAATCGATTTGTCAGGCGCGTGACTGCTATCATAATGTTTTCGGATTAACGTAAGATATTGACTCTAAGCTAATCCGTTTCAATTGTTTTACACCGACACTTATGCAAGTATTAAGGTAGTTTGGTATTGGGTTAAAGGCCTTATGGGTCGGTGTGACTTATCTATTCATGTATGCAGGTATTAAAACTCTCTTCAAACATGTCACGTTAATAAAAGACAATTTTGCATCTTCATTTTGCTCACAAAGAAGTACCATTCTTAACCAAATGAAAATAATGATCTGTAATGATAGTAACTCTCATGATAATTTGCAAACCATTCAAATCCAGCATAGTTATACATATCTTTATCCAAGTGAAATATGACAATGGCCATACCAACAAACGATTCATCTTTGGTATAACGCCGTTTTCAACAGTATTTTAGTCTTGTTTAGGCAGTCAACATATTCATGTATTGGTGCAGTGGTAGAGCTCGATCCCCATTAGGCGAGGTGAACATTGCCAGGACTAGCCTACACATCGGCGCTAGTGCTGGTTGAGTATCCAGGCAGAAGTAATCAAGATTGATTTTGATAAGAACCAAGCTTCCGTCTCAATCGATGTAAAATAATAAAGTTTAAACAAAAGAAATTTTCCTCCTGATTTTTTCTCGCCCATTGCGCAATATCATTTCCAAGCCGCTGACTGCCTTTCCAAATGAATGTTATTTGATTAGTGGTGAGGGTCAAATAAAACACACCACATCGCTTTCGCTAGATGTAGGTCAGATCCTAAGCCGTAACAGGAGTCAAACCCTGGAGCCTTGTATTCCAAGTCGGACATTTCACCGATTGAGTTAATGAGCCTTTGGCGCTAGCACACGAAGAAAGTATTCATATTCAAAGACAACTTCAATGTCCAAAGACAACTTCAATGTCGGCCAGGGTACCGGAGGGACTCAGATCAATCGATTACATATTTCAATAAGTCAAGTGGTCTGAGATAGAACGCTCATGATTTATGAGCGAGAACCTCTGTTATTAGTTACTCGGATGATCCAAGCTGTAATTGTGTAGAATGAAATATCTTCGTCTGGGTCGTGCGGACTATGATATTGGCAGACATTGTAATATGTGAAAACGTGTCGAATTTAATGTCCTAGGCTTCTTACCTTTGAGACCTTTCAGAATTCCCATTGACTTAAATGTTAAATCGTGGGTTTGCAAGGCTTTGCTGACCTATCATTGCGTTCTCTCGCCTAAGCGAGGGGTATCTGTAATATCAGATTTGTCCATTAAACTCTCAGTAACTGTAAGGAAACGGGCACCTTAATTGTCTCGATTTCTTCTATAGAGCAATGTGAACATGTACTAGTACAGTCCGAATATCAGTACACAACCTGTCGAACCTGACCGAGGCACCATCATTTGTGGTCATACATTCAAAACAAATATTTATGCGATAGCCAATCAAGACACACTTCGAGAGCATAACAGAACTTGAAGCATGGGACGTTTATCGTGTAGAATGTCTTGGAAGATGTATGCATGATTTTTTCCTTGTATAAACGCAATCGTATGTTCTAGCCTTCAGACTTTACCATTTGAAATATAATAAGAACCACGGTCCGTTATTTTAAGGTGAAATCAGTTTTTCAACGGAAATATAAAGTGTTTATTAAGACCTTATGTATTGTTGCATCAACCTCTTTAATGTTTCAATCTCGTAATATCACGCGTGGATATAACTAAAAATATCATATATTACAATGGTTAAGTTTGAATATCGCAGTTCCCTCTTTCATTTCATAGCTTATTCACACAGCAATACTTGCAGCAAGCGTAATTATAACATTTTTGTTTAAGCATCAAATATTCCCTTAGAATAGTTGTCTTATTCAAAAGTGACAACATAACAGAATGAGATTATTCTCATGATGAGCAAATTATCATATTGTCATGATGTTTTCTAATACCGCCTAAAACAACGAATTTCAACAGGATATATATACGCATAATAAAGGGTTTTACGTCCAAATCCGGATTATCTGGCTCTAATCTGTACCGATTAATGATGCAATCTGGACAATTAAACGTCAAACTAATCCAGGGCATTTCCTTAAACGGTTGGAAATAAAGGCAACACACTGCCAAAATACTCTGTGTTGAAAAATAGGACGTTCACCATGCTTTTTTCATGTTCTATAGACCTATTTTTTGTCATCTTTTCCTAACTGTAGACGAACTTTGTGATCAGTTCAGAGCTCAAACAGCAGCGGTCGAAATACTCTAAGTACCAAATAGGCTTTTAAATTTTGTAAAAAGCAGTAACGAAATTCAAATTTATAAACACAATAAAAACTACTGCACTAAAAAGCCAAATGGTTTGATGCGATAAACCTTTTCATTTGTCAAAGTGGTCTCTTTTGGTCTTTATACTGTGGGTACATTAAGTGAGTCGCACTCAAGAAGGGATGGAGAATACGAAATATAAAACACTGCGGCATTGCTTATTTCCTTATCATGTGCAGGTTATTATACTGTTTTGGTTATATGATTTGCCCGTTTCTTTCATTTATTTGCTTATTTTCTTTGATTGCGTAAGTGGTTTTGTTATCGTCTAACACATGAATTGGAATTCCTTTTGTAATCAGTTACATAAGAATAACTACACAACAAGTTCGTCTTTATTAGTACCCATTGAGGGTTCGAATAATCTTGAGAACCAGATTTAAGCAGTCGGACTTGCTTCTGCGTGATAGAAATTGGCTCAGCAAAGAAAACCTACTACCCAATTATCTCATTCAATTGATCAAAGACTTCGAGTGATTTATATAGTTCTATCAATATGTTCTTCATTCACAAATATTAAACGAGACGCGAAATGTAAACAAGAAGGGAAATTAAAAAATCGTCATATTATATTGATAGTCAGTAATGTATGGGTTAAAAACGCTGCAATTAAAATCAGTAAATTAGTTTAATCAAACCTGGCACGAAATGTAAACATTAAAAGTGAACATTTAAATCCTTAATGTAAAATTCATAATCAAGGACGAACATGCTAAAAAGACAGTGGTTTAAAACAAGTTAACTCTTTACCACCTGCAGACGACATTTCTTTGCTTGAAGCAGACGACTTTGGAAAAACTTTGTATAGATATGAAAATCCTTTTACTTCTGCTATTGTGATATGTGAAAAGATTGAAAAAAGCATTGTGGCAAAAGGAGAAATTGCTTGTGACAAGCAATGTCTCCTTTTGCCACACTGCTTTTTAAAATAATACGTCTGCTGCAAGACGCAAAGATGTGTCGTTAAGTGATACTGTGTTAATCATTTCTACCCAACCTACCCTGTGATGTCTTTGTAATTCCACTAAGAAAGGGAACACACTAGAATTGACCACGGCAATAGCGCAACGTGAGTGGAGTTCCACCTACTATCAAATTAATATTCCGGTTTCACAATTCACACAATTCCCTATCCCTGTCACACCGTGAAATTAATAACTTCTACGGTGGTGTGTAAACTGGCTGTGTCGTATCAAAAGGGTTTTCCATTCTTGACATACATTAAACTGAATTATCCCTTTAAATAATTAATAACGACAACAGTGTTGAATTAAATGTGTTTTTTTTCTTGGGATACATTTAAAATGAATTCTTTCTTGACGACAATTCCCACGTTGAAAACAAATTTGAAAAGGCAATTGTGTAAGAATCATTTCTGTTTCATGCATGTGGCTCTAGTGTTGACGGGTAGATAGTATCATTTCAAAAACGTTGTTGCAAGTGAGAATTTGAAAAAAAAGGATTTTGGTACAACATTATTTCTTTTGAAAATGATGACACTCCATCTAGTGTTCAATTTCAAAATCGGGTATAAGCTGTATTTCATTCATTTAGAGAATGCCAAAAGCTGCAGTACGTATGTTATATATGCTCATTAACGTAATTCTATTTCACATGTTTCTCGTATTAAAATAAGAAATAACATAACATGTGGAATATTAAAAGCATGATTTCATATTTAAACGGCATATTCTGTACCTAAATAGTTTAGTATCTCAATTGAAGGAAAACATATATAAATTTCCTAGCACTGTTTTGTTTGTATATCATATGGGTTCAACATCGCGTAAACATTGCTTCAGTTATTTTGCGATACCCGGCTCACAATGAATGGAGGAATACTACCAATTTGACTGTCCAAAAAGGAAGACCCCTTGACCAACAGGGGCTGGTCAAGCTGGGTAGAACCATCCGTATTACGGAAAACATCCGGGAAACGACCTCTCATGGTAATCTAAATGTCGTCAAAATGTGGCATCTACCCGAAGAGGGGCCATCCTGGCAGTGTTAATGAAAACTTTCATATGTTTAAGGACATATGTTGTTTTTATTTGTAAGCATCATCATGTCTTTAAACAAACATATCCAATGTCTTTAAACAGTAAACCATACAAAACAAAATAAAGATACAAACCTAGAATGATATCCGGAAAACAAAATTCTATGTAACTGTAACAACAATTCCGTTAAGAAAAAATCATTGATCCAAAACTGTTATCCCAAATCATATCACTTTGTAAATCTCTGTCACAATTATCCGTCATACGATGTTCTGGAACATATCCAAAATAAACAGTGAATATATTATCACTGAAATTCATTTACATAAATGACTAAGACTAACTTTGCGATACCTTGACAGAAATGCCTTCGAATTTAATTTGCCAAAAACACTATTAAATACATTAAATCCTCCTATATCAAACTTTGTTCACATCCCTACTATTCTTGAACAGTTAAAGAAACTCAAAAAGCACCAACGTCAAACTTATTCAACCACCAGATCTTAGTAGGTGTCCTAATAGAACACAACACAAATTTCTTTTATTTTCATAAACACACCCGAAACAAAAATAATCCTTACGTCGAAAAGAAAAGATTTACAATTATGACCGTAATATAGTATTGGGAAGGCCTTTAAACCCGCTAGTCACTCCAAGCTATTATTGGAAGAAATACACTTAGACTAAAAAGGGTCTTATGTTTTGAGCGATAAAAATCTCCATACAAATAATCAATAGTTACATCGTAATTGTCAAATCAAAAGGTCGAATCCCATTCTCCTAACACACTTATAATTTTTATTTTTTTCTCGGATCAGTTTATTCCATATTAACTGGCCGGTTCTTGGTTTTGATTTGGAAGATTAAAATAACACATAGAAATACAGTTAAAAAACCCATTCCTTTATGGGATTGATCACTGTCACCACATTTGTCACATGACGATCTGCTTAGAAACAAAAATGGCGTTTAAAGATTGCACCCTAGAAATCATCAGTGTGTGCTTTATTTGTAAAGAAAACGAAATAGCTTTCAATTTAATTGACCAGAAATCAACCCAAGAAGACAGTATGACTGTACTATATCAACTAGTATATCCGGTGATAGACGAAGAATTAAAACATCATTTAAAATTCAACCAAATCTGGACAAAATCTTGTAATGGCTGTGATCGATGCAGGAGAGATTACTGTGAGGATTATGAGAAATACAATGGCGATATCATCGTTAATGACAACACAACATAATTTATCAAAATTAAAAGGAAGGAGGTTCCTAATGTTTGTCTAGAAATCGAAAGAAACACATATATCCAACAAAACATAGTATAATGATATAATCACTAGCGATCTAATGACCAAGACATCGCAGTTGAAAATAGCTTGTCTTCTTCAAAGTGTGAATGAAGTTGGTTCGGATTTTTTAAGCACAAACCCCCTTTTTAAAATAAAGTGTATCAATGAAAGAACTTGGTAATGGTAAGAAGACAATGCTAGTGATGAGGTTTCAAATTTAAATTCCAAAGTTAAGGTAAATTACCCATAATCCGCTATTTTCTTTCGTCGGATTACTTCGGTCGTTCTTGGCATACACCCGTCGGGCCGGAATTATTCGGTTTGATACGTATAGTTCCGGCTCATGCCGGTGTAAACCGAGAACGACCGAAGTAATCCAACGAAAGAATGCGTTTCAAGCTTATTATTGGTATTCTACCTTACCCCCCACCCCCACCCCCACCCCACCCCCCTCATTGCACATTACAATCAATCAATACCATCAATACCAATAGTTAATCGGTGAGCTCTGTCTCAAAAGCACTTCCATTCATTATTTCGTTTCTGTTTAGTTCATTCATTTCAACTACGTATATCATCTCAATTCAAATGTATAAAAATGTGAGCGGTGACATTGACAAAACTTTGGCCTTCTTAAAATAATATCGTTGACAAATCTCCCTTACGATTTTGTCTCGGTACCCCTAACTTTAGTAGATATGCGTTAAGTGCAGCTGTAGATCAGATTGTAAGCCTCGTATAGGCTAATCCGAAGCGGAACCTTACGCTGTTTGAACCGGGTTGATACAGAAACACTAGTGATATTAAAGGAATAAAGCCCTGCTTGAAATGTTAAACAAACGACACTTGCAGTGATATGTCAGGACGGTCTTTTACTGCAAGAAGCGCCCTCATTATGGATATATTACATGTCTAATATGCGGATCAAATCCTTGTGTTAGACAGTTTGTTGTTTTTATATCATTTATGGATGGATTTACGCTTTATTAACTAGGTTCAAACATACAAGTAAAAAAATGAGTGAAACAACCGAAATACATCGCTGCTTGAAATGTTAAACATAAGTCACTTGCTGTTAAGCATCAGGATGGTTGGGGTTTTTTTTTCGCAAGAAGCCGCATCATTATGGAAAGATTACATCTCTAATACGCGAATCAAATCTTTATATAAGACGATTCTGTGTTATATATCATGTGTGGATAGGTTTACGCTTTCTGAACTAGGATAAAATACAAAATAAACAAACAATGATAATGAGACAATAGGAATACAGCACTGTTTGAAATATTAAACAAACCAGATTTGTCGTCATACGTCAGGACGGGTTCTCCCCGCGAGAAGCGTCATTAAGATCGCCATAATGAAAAGATTACATGTCTAATATGCGGATCAAATCCTTGTGTAAGACGATTCCGTGTTTTTATATCATTTGTGAATAAGTTTCCGCTTTCTTGGAGACGTTATCAGATGGATATATCAAACTAATCCGTCAGATCAATATATCATTCCGACGTAGGTGACAAGTGTCCTATTTACTGTTTGTTATATGTATGTTTCATGCTTGTTTGTTTGTTCATTTGCATGTTATTATGTCTGTAAGAAGTTCACCGCCATTTTCATTACATCATCACTGCTTCCACAGATCTTGTTAATATCAAATCATGGCACGAAATTATTTCCACTGCTTCCATGTGATAATTACAACATTTACCATATTGATGTAAGCCCGAAGCAATGGATCGAGTTACTTACAGTTTAAAAAAAGATGAGTCTACATTTGAATATCTCTAAAGAAGCTTGTTTACAAATGAGATCATTTGAAAAACAAAACAGAATGTCATTGAAACAATACAGTTGTTGTATTGTTCACAAACGGATGAGATTGTGGAAATTCCTAGTAACAAACGGGGGTAAAATGATGAGTGTCTTGTTTACAAACCGGGTTTTTAAGCGAGATTTTTTTTCAATTTAACTGAAAATAGGTGGAAACTGTACTAAACCACAAACCCAAAAGTAAAACTCACCGCAATACATAAGTCGCATCCGTCACATTGTGAAGATGGCACGGCTCGGTCTCCATACTTTTCAAAATGTCCATTATCAACGTCCGTTCTAGTTTCCATTTATACAATTATACTATTGTTGCCTCCCACAAAAGACGAAAATGGATACTTTTTTGTACTTCAATTTTTAAACAACAAAACAAAAAATCCAGCTTGTTCCAACAGTCAAAGGAAGCTATTATGTACATTATGTTAATTATAATATACGATCAATAGAGAATGAACCGTTGCATGAGAAAATAAACAGTTGTACGAAATAATTAGATCTGTATCGCTTTAAGTTTTGAAACCAGAGTAAGCCTGTGTATATCACAAAGACTGATCCAAGTCTGCAATAGTTGCTGCAAGAACATTATAAGGTCATGTCAAAGATAGATACGGTGTAGGTCGGGTTCGGACGTTGAAAACTCGGTTGTCTGATCTTAACATATAATTAAAACGACGGACAAGGACTATATGTATATGTATGCCGGTTATACGTGTATCAGTAGAGATATATGGCGATTTCAATATACTTCACGCTTGCCTTTCATTCAGTTGTGACATTCTTCTCGTTGAAATCAATTTAGTTTTGAAATACTCGTAAGTGTACGAGATAACATTAAAAGAAAACCCGTCACCAAATGTTAAATACAGGTGTATCGAGTTGTTTTTGTGAGTTGTACAAGTCAGAATCAGCATCATGACCAACAACAGCTACTTTTCCGGTTTTATCCCCGAAATACAATTTGAGCTCTACGTGTAGAGATGGTCCGCCCATACATTACGGTATGCGGCAAGTATTGTCTTCGTTTAAATAATTCCGATCGTATCGCAAAAGGACCGTCCTTTGTGTTACGACATATACAGAATGTTTAAATCAGTTATCTATACTGATGATTTGGTTCAAGGCTGTAATAAGGCCTTACATTTTGTGAAGGTTTTAACGTAATCTTGCGCTAATTTATCGAACCCTACTGCCGCATGGGGATTCTTTCAAAATGATAAAATGGCCATAAACTAGGATCGAACATTGTGTATATGGTTTCAAATCCCCATTGTCACTTCCTCTTCACCGCGGTTCCCCGCTAAGCAGTAAATACTATTGATTGTAATTTTGTTTTTATAACTGGAGTTTAACACCGCGTCAACAAATCTAGTAACATTGCGAACGTTAAAATAAACCCTTAACTTAACTACTAGTAAGGACAACCTTAGATGGATAAAACCACCGGAATTCCGTTAGTTAGGCGGGAGACTACCTCTGATGAAAATTGAAGCCTACCAGTATGGTTTATGTATAGTAAAGGGTTATTCTCGGACATACCTTACCAGCGTCACATGATGAGAGTGTTGACCCATTTTATAATCTGGGTCCAAGACACTTTTACCAATTTCAATTTTTTACCGGACACATGGTTTACACAATCGTTTGAACGGTTTTCTAAATCTGCAACTTAAATTTGCTACATCACAACTTCACGTTTATGAAAGTGACCTCTTTTTAATCACAAAAGACATTTCAAGAAGATTGAGAATAAAATATGTGAAATCGTCATTTTCGAATTAATTGAAATATATAAGTAATGGCATTTAAAAGAGATTTTACACTTGCATATCCTTCAAGGTTCAAACCCGACCTTCCATGAAAGACTCTGGCTCTTTAACCCGGTTGTTAATCTGAAAGACAGCCAAATTGACTCATCCTTCTGAATTACTTAAAAACATGGTCAGGAATGCATTGTGTTTAAATCGTGTGTGGGGTGTTTAAAATGAATCCTTAAAATCCGAATTGGCACCATGCCTTACACATAGAAAAAATCGTGTCAATTTGATAGCGATATCATTGCATCTACGTTACGCCCTCTCTAAATCAATGAATTCCATGCTTTCAGATCTGGATTAGACTGTTTCACGATATTAGAATTGTGACAGGTCCAAATTAAAACCATCAGACGACAGCGAAAATATAACAAGAACAAATGCATTGATCTATAACATTCAAATGAAATTATCAAATCATCGAATTACAAGGGGATGAATTGCTCATAAGGAGCAGTTTTTCCCGTTCTATAGCGGCTCTTTAAGTCTTTTACAACAAAATTGAGTATAGGGGGAGTAAAACGATTCATCAAACGTCAGACGTTAAATCGGTTAACAAAAATACCGATTAAAAGACTATGGCGAGACCCATTATTCTGATAAATAAAGAATTGGATTTAATACCATTTTCAACATCATTAAGTTATATACATATTTCCACACTTAAATCCTAGTACAATGCCAGGAAGAAGTGTCTTACCCACTGACACCAACTGTGGAATAATTGGCACCCATCGAGCTGGGTCTTCTAGTCGAAAACCCTCGACACTTACATTTATACCACCACGGGTCCCTTAGAAAACTTTTTCATTTTGGTGTATTATGTTGGTCAACGCGTTTTAAGTTGTATTAAGGCTTTCCCGAAATCATCAATACAAAACAAAGGCTCTTAGTGTCTTGTAAAATAACACTCCCATGAAGCCAAAGGTCTCGACTGGGACCGAACCATGGACGTCTCGGTTACAGGTTCAACACCTTAACCACCTGCCCTAGCAGGAGCCACGAAAAGTCAGTAGGAACTCGAAGATTTTTGAACTACGTTGACCCATTATTCAATTGGATCATTACAACGCCTTGTGATTGGTAGTCTGTTTAAACATACATGGATGAATTATGTATTGACCATTCGGAAACCAGACTTTCAACTCTATGCATGTCCAACGTTGTATAGATCTTGTTGCACATATATTTTTGTGTGACACAATACGGTAATGGAAACGTTGTTGATTATCACCTTATTTTTATTCAGTTCACGATTGTTTTTAACACGATTTCACATAAATGAGATCACGAGACTTCCAAACTGAGCAGATTAAAAAGAAGAAATGGTGTTTACATTTATATGATTGACTTGGACACGTTTTCGTTTCTTCATTACGTAGTAGAAAGCATTGTGACAAAAGAAGAAATTGCTCATTACGAGCATTTTCTTCTTTTACCACAAACCTTTTTTGGTGGGTCATTACAGTTTTAGTATGTCCAGGCATGTCTAAGCTATACCATGGCTTTGCGGGAAATAATGGTCAGCCATTTTACAGTGTATTTAACACACGTATGAAATGAAAACAGATTAATGTGGAATCATTAACATTTAGTGTGGCTACAAAAATGGTCGTTATCTTTATTGGCCACCACGTTATTGTACTCATAGGTTAAAAATACGTGATCAAAGAACGGAAAACAATGTTTATCTCAGATTTGGAACATTTCGTTAAATTCATCCTGGTTTTAGTCAATAAAACTTAGGTGAGTCAGAAATTGCCACTTTGGAAACAACAATAAATGGGTTAAACTCCTTAACACAGTAATATATTTTCTCTCAATCATACGAAATTGAAAGCATGCATTACGACAAAATGTGAAGCCCGAAAAACTTTATACATTTTAATGGATAAAAACCACCGTGTAAATAGAAGAAACTACTCGTCACGAGCATTTTAGCCTTTGTCAAAAAGCTTCATTAACACATAGCCGGGGTATGTCCAAATCAGAGAAAGTGGAACTCTAATAATGGTCTCAAACTGTGTCAAAGGATTTACAACAATATTACGACCTTCCCGGGAGTCCAAAGTGTTAAGTGCCTTGCCACAGATCACACCCGAGAAATTTGGCCGCACTGGCAGGGATCGAATCGGGACCACTCCCTACAATTTAAAGTCCCCTACCTTGACCACTGAGCCAAGCCGTTATACAACTATATCTTCAAATCTAACCTCGTCGTCCATTTCTCGCGGCGTGGTGTCATAATGTAAATGATATGTCCAAATCGAATATCCCTACATTAAACAGTCTATAGATATCAATGGTTTATGACCCGTTCATTTATTCACCACGTTCATACAGAAAGCGACGTGTGAAAACCATTCCTTACATATAGGTGTTTGTTTAGGAACTATCAAACGTCCAATACACCTGTATACAAGATTCAGTCTAATCCGTATTTTAACGAGCACCTACAATATAGGATTAACTAATAAGGAAGTAAATTAGAGGAATACGCCTCCTAACTAGATCTTTGAAAAGCTGATTTCTTCGTGATCCTGTGGTCATCGCCATCATTTCTAATGCTTTAAACATGTACATGTGATGATTTGTTTAAGAATTACTTTTAAAGGGTGTAAGTAAAAGGCCATTGTCACACTACCTTATCTAAAACACTGACTTTTGTAGAAATAAACTAGATAGTCGTTAAGAATAGCGTTAAACCTCACATAAAAACATATTCAATTATCTGATATTATCACCTTTGCTATTATTCTTTTTTTTTTTTATAATAAACATTTTTTCATCTCATAATGATATAACAAAAATAAAACTTCTCCTTTCCCAATAATTTTCTTTTTGATACATACTTACGTCGTAAAGTGGGTTCGTTAGTAAAATCTTACATCGAAATCCGATTCCATTGTTCAAATAACACAATACAATCCGAAATTAACACACTACAATCCGCAATTAACACACTACAATCCACCTGCCGAGCGAACAAAACGAACGCAGATGTACGACAATCGTGGAATGGAGTATTTGTTATCCAAGTCCAGGTTTAAATGGGACTGTATATCTTTTCCTTCACTTTTTTTGCCAATACTACCCCCCCGAAAATTAGATCGATAAAAACCGAAACGTCACTTGATAAGGAGGTGAATGAAATGTTACCAAACGTATATAGCTATAAACGATTTATTTGTATCACTCAAATTGTTAGATTGTCCAATGTTAACTACTTTGGTAATAGTTTTATACCGTTTTCAACGTTTATCTGAGGTAGACCCCGAGTATTTTCCGCAACTAAGTTCGGGTATTATTAACTCACTGCAGAAATATACAGCGGTATCCGAGCGTTTTCTCTTTAAAACTTTTACGGAACATCACACGGACGAGTGTCCTTTTCAAGAATAAAAGGGGTTTTGAAAAGGAGAAAAAGAAATCGACAAAGCGTTTACCAATTCCAGAGATTTGTTAAACAAACGACATAATACAGAGGTTTATAAGGTCTTTCTTATAACCAAAGACCTATGAAACAAAGATCCTGTTCCTGATACTGGAATTCACGGTTTTCCCTATCAACCTACTGGCAGATGTGTATCTGTGTTTCTTAGTACTTTCATATCATAAAATAGCCTTGTTTGCTTGTTTTTTGGTCTTTGTTAACGCCAACATTATGACAATTATATTGCGACGATCGACATATAATTACAAAAAAGAAGACCCCCGTCTTGGCCGGTCCAGCCAGGTAGAACTATTGACATTCCGTAAGTCAGTCGGGAGACTCGTTTCGTCGTAAACAATCGTAACTACTCGGCTATTCCCGAGAACAGAACGGAACATATTTTTTGTTTTACGACTTGTACATAGTACATCATCATACATACATAGCATGAAAAACAAATATATCACATGGTGTATGAAAAAAGATACATATCATTAGGATGAATTCAAAAGAAAAAACAACAACAACAACAACTATACAATTGAATTTCTGAGACCTGAGAAATGATGGTGTATTCATTGGATAAACCTAAATGGGTTCAGACTGAACCGTATTATAATGGTTACTGGACTGAGCTAGTATGATTATAAAAAGAAAGTTCTAGTATACAACGTGAACACGCGCATTCTGGTGACACATTTCAAAATTGAAAGGAACACCAGACGTACGTTAAAAAGTAGTGCCATCAAATAATGATGTTTGAGGTGTAGCAAAGAAGTAATTGTGACAAAAGGATAAAGTGGTCCATATGAGTAAATCCATCTTTTGTTACGACGGTTGCTTCTCATATCTTTCGAATAATCGTTTGAACAAGTTCATGCACTAAGTACGAGGAGTTTTACGGGAAGCAACATTCATTGGAAAGTAAAAATATACAATCACAAGCAAAACATTACGGAAGAGTGCGCGCGCATATTAACGTTAAGTGAAATAGACGTGTCATACACTTATCGGCTGTCAATCAAACGTTATCGGTAAAAAGGTATTCTCTCCTCGTGCTTATCTTAATTAGTGATTAAATTAACAATTAGAAACATGATTTTATTTTACTATTCGCCATTTTGTTCTGTCAAGTATTAATCGCTCTGTCGACAGCGAGCTTGATTTTGAATAAAAGGGTATTGAGTTCACTTCTTGGCCAAACCAATGTCATTTCTGCGTTTCAATCAAGCCAGGAAGGCATGAGATGTTCTATTTATGAGTACGTGTGTAAGTTGAGAAGCAGCGAATGTGTGGGAAGAAAAGCATTTATATTGTTGAGGAAATACAGGTAACATGCATAGGTACACGTATTGCCTTAAATAACCAACATACTTTTAACTTCATTAACAGTCCAGCTAGAAGAGCCTTTTTGTAATATTACCTTTTCAATGTATTCCAATTGATTTCATTAATTTAAAGGAGCACATATTGTTATAGTAATTGCATGTTAGAGAGGAAAAGTGTGTATCAGAAAAACGTGAACTTAGATGTGAACGGAAAATGGCAATCGGAACTACTCGGGTATTTCCGTGAGCTGAGAAATACACCTCAGATATCATTCGGAACACCTCGGCCATTTCTTAAAATAACCTCGGAGGTAATGGGGAGCCATTTTTGAAAGTAGGTCAGTCACTAGTCGGGGATTGCCGAAAAGAGCCGATTGACAAAATATGAAACAAAGATGTGTTTATATGATCATCTTTAATGAAAAGGGTAAAAAAACCATTCAATTGTCATAAATAACCAATTTGTGTGTATTTAAATACATATTTAGTGCTTGTGTGCATTTTGCGTTAGCCGCCGGAAATAAGGCGAATTACCCCAGGATTTCTGGTGTATTCATGTACTGCCTACGAGGTATATCTGCCGACTTGTTACGGGGATTGCCGAGTAGATACGATTGCCCCGTCACAAGTAGGTAGATATACCCAAACTCCTCACAGTGATCTCCTTTTATGGGGATGATCACTGCCATCACAAATGTCACATGACCACCTACTTAGAAACGAAAATGGCATAACAAGATGGCGGCGAAACTAAAAAATTGTAATCCATTAGTGCTTTATTTATAAACAAAACCATTTTTTTTTTCAACTTAACTGGTCAGAAATCAATACAACAAGATATTGTTACTAAATTAACTAAGATATCCGGTAATCTCTTAACAAAACGGCATCATTTGAATTTCATCCAAATCTGGATGAAAAATTTTGTAGTGGCAGTGGGCGATGCAGCGTAGCAAGGGGAGATTACTGTGAGGAGTTTGATATAAGTGTCGAGTAACAATTCTTCGGGGTAAATCGTCCCAGATATATAACACATTTCAAAGCGTCCACGTTAAGTAGTTCAATGTAAATGGAAGTGTTTAACATCCTTTCAAATATTTTTCATCGCTATATCATACGAAATAGCGGAATTATAAGTTGTGACGTATATAAATGTTTCATTGATAAAAAGGGATTTTTAGATTTCACATTCAAGATCTGTTTATGAAAACGAGAGTGAAGTGACGTCATTCCACGGGAAACAATATGTCATCGATATTATGTTGGAGGTGTTTTCATTGGATAAACCTGATGTGTTCAAAAGTCCTACTTTTAAATCATCTATAGTTCTTTGAAACACATGCATTTCTTTATTCATTCACAAAAACAATGTTGCCTTTGAGATCCAAGCGTAACACTAATTGTGCCAACTTAGGCGCGAAGTTATGAATTTTTGTGAGATATATCCCAGTAGTCTAACCTCTGTGTCCATTAAGTTACACTTTGATAATAGAATGTGTACTTTTAATTGTAGATTATTTTGATACAGAACAATCAATACATCTGTATGTCTGTCGTTGTAAATCATAAGACATGATTTACTTTGACCTTGTAGAGTTTGTATGTTTATTTGTAAATTGTAATGACAAGAAACTTGTAAGTTTTACGCCGGAATAAAATATTCATTCTTGTATCCTAACCACATGGCCACTGAAAAAAAGCGAGTTGATTAAATTAAACTGTGACAAGCACACGTCTTAAGACAAAAAGCGATTAGATTAAATTAAACCGTGACATTTATTGACAGACATATTGTCTCATTAATAACAGCGGTGAAAGCGTAATGTATACCAATGGGCACGATAGGATCAGTTACCTATCGAACCACCGACCTAGGGCTTCACGGTTCGATGGACGACACCGGATATGTCAACGCGTTTCGTTTGTGCTACCCTTTCTTTTATCAAAACCCTTCGTTAGATCCCTGGCGAGGTAGGAAGGCCGGGACTAGCCGACAACTTGGCGAGAGTAATGTTAATGTAAACAGGAAGCAGTCATCGAGAGTAAATTTGACAAGCTTCAAGCTTGTGTTACAACTGATGCTGAATGAATGGGTTTAAAGAATATTTTCTTTTATTGTTAGATTAGATGTCATGTTGTCTTATTTCAGTATTTCAGTCATATCTACGTAGTATGGAGTAATACTTATTTGTAGTTTTAATTACAACAATGAAGTGTTTGAAACAATATCTGACATGTTATATTTCCTTTAAGCGAAGTTGAGTAATATCAACAAATACCTTTTCAGAGTGTCTTTTGACAGGAAGATTTTCTGGGCTAGAGTTTTAATGGCATTATCAACAGTAGATAAATCATATGGCTGTGGTAAATGCGCTAATTAATCTTAACTATACACAGGAAAGAAAACTAGCCGTGTTGGGGCTCGAACCCAGGGACCCTGCTAAAACGTTTATCAGTAGTTCTGAGGAAACGATACATAGAACGTTACCTTATTTATGGAAGAGTTGTAACCACCAATTAGACGACATCACAAGCAAGAATTGTGATAAAGAGTATATCTCCTTGGTAGGCTAAATGTTTTTTCCTGATATCACAAACATGTCCTTTTTTAACAATGGTTCATAGTTCCTCGAAGAAAGACAAGCTGCAATTATACCATATATAGTATAGGATGGTGGTTTCTTAAAGTCGTGCCAGTAAGATGGTACTGCAACATTTCAGATGCACAAAAGCTCTCGGAGTTTGAAGAGGGGTCCTAAATATTAAGTGAATACCCGATCAAACTTAAAATCTAAGATAAGAATATCAATTTCAATGTATTATTCTAACATTATTGAACCATTCTAAATGATACTCAAACACGGTTACGTTTCTGTTTGAAGCAGGAACTATGTGTCTATTTCAGCCTAATCAGTTTGAAATATAAAATAACACCAACGACCTTACACCGTTTAACCATCTCGTCGAACGTGCCAAAAACATCACTGTTTCGAAAACCTACGTCGTAAGCAATGGAAGGAACTTAGTTAACATATACTGTATATATTATTGTATCGAATATACGGACATGTTATCCAATTCCAACATGATTTAATCAGTCATCTATTGGAAGAATAAATCAAATCGAAGATCTATTGAGAAATTGGGTTAATTGCATAAGTCCATTTAATGGGTATTAAACGGTCGTTTGATACTGCATACTCATGCATCATAATATGATCATAAACTATGATATCAGAAACTTGATCTTGCCTGCGTGTAGATATCATCCAAAAGGTGACACTAATAACAAACAAAACAAAAACACGAAATATCTACAGCTCTATACATGCATAGCTTTAAAGTTATGAACGGTGGCGTAATTAATAACATCAATAAGACGCTATTACAATATCAATATTATAAAATACAATTGATATTTCCCTAAAAAATAATGATTGCCTCAATACATCGAGCGGTTGATATATTGTTTGTCTCATCCTTTAGACGCTTTAACAATATCAATATTATAAGATATGAAGGAATTTTCCCACAAAATACTCAGTTGATTATATACATTCAACGGTGGAAAATTAATTTTCAATATCATTTAGAGGCATCTAAAATATCAATGTTTTAAGATATAAAGAGTTTTTCCACAAAATAAAACTCAATAATTAAACATATCAAATGGTTGAAAACAGGATAGGTCATGTGTTACATCATTTAGATGCTTTTAGAATATCAATAATTGGAGATATCTGCGATCTTTTTTAAAAAAAAATACTCATTGATTGAACGAATCCGCGTGTTGAACGATATTGCAAAGGGCCATAGTTTTACAAACGTGAACTATTCCTCGTTACGACTAACTCGGATGATACAAACTGTAACTGTGTGTAAGAATGAAATATCTACGTCTGGATCATTCGGACTACGATATGACCCGAAATTTGTAAACCGTTTACCAAACGCTAAATTTCGACTGTCCAAAATACAAAGAATTTGCATATGACATTTCAAAATGTGAAGAAAAAAGTAATCGCTTGATAGGGCAGAAACCATTGAGGGAAAAGGAGAAATTGCTCGTTAAGAGCAATTTTTTCTATTTCCTTAATGTTTTCCAGAGTCGTCTACAACAGACTGGTCAAATGTCGTTATTATTTGGTAATTTTTTAAACTAAGGCTTAAGGGTAACCCAAAGATAGAACAGTCTGATAATCGCTGATACAGATTTATGGGTTTGTTTTATTGAATTCCACACATAGAAACATGGCGGCCTCGAACAATCGAATTGGACCACAAACCCTTTGTATTAAACCCTTTTATTAACCGCACATACTGAAAGAAAAATATCTATTAAAGTAGAAAATACAGATGGATCAACACGTCTAAAATGACGCATATCTGGTTCATTTAGAATTTAAAACGTTGCGATGGAAAAAGATTTGGCTCATCATGAGCGCATTCAATGATTTCGAAATGTACCTGCAATATACCTGTAATAAGTCGTGTACATGTAAAAATGTGAATGATGATTTTGCAAACGATGGATGAAGCATCTGCATTTGGAGTGAACAGTTTTAAATTGGGGCGATCAGTCTCAAACGTGCATCTAAAGTTGAAGGCGACAGTGGTGCAGTGGTAGGGGACTTGTACCGAGGATCCCGGGTTCGAATTCCCGTTAGCCGAGGTGAAAATTGCCGGGACTAACCCACGGGTCGGCGCGAGTACCGGTTATGCATATAGGAAGCAGAATCGAGAGTGATTTATCTAAGTTGCAAGAACTTGTTACACAATTGATGTAAAATAAATAAATTTAAACTAAAGTTGGATCGAACAGTTTGAGACGCATAGCTGAAGCTGGATACAGATTAAGACGTGCATTTGCATTTTGAAAGAAACCATTTTGATGGAAAGAGGAACCAATATGACATATCGAAAGGTTTGTGACGTTTTTCTCAGCATTTCAAATAACTTCGTTTTGTGCAACAATTAAGATACAAACGACTGTAAGGTTCGAATGAGGGAAAAGCTTTAAGGCGGTTATCTAGATTTATCATATTGTAATCTTCAATCTTCAGATCTTTATTACCCTTTTTAAATATGTATTCCTTTATTATATACACGAATATAAAGGTATGTTTGATATTAATACACGAATATCAGACTCGAAAACTTGTGCATTTACATGAATCGACTATTATTCCTTGACTGGAGACAGTATGTTACAAAACACGAACATTTTCCTCTTTTTGTCATAAACGTTTTTACGGTACCAATAATTGAAAACAACAAGGCACATATTTAAATTACGGTGTTTTTATACCTCCTCTACATACATGTATTCAAAGACCTATACATGTTAAATGTTCATTATGTCTTAAATATATTCTACCATTTCGAAAGTATAGAAAGGGGTTGATAAACTATACAATATAGAGTGTAGATTTATAAGATTAGGGTTTGAACGCTAAGGCACGTTTTTCGTGTTTGTGTGAAAAGGAAAGGCTGCGAAATACTTCACCTTCGCTGATAAAGAAAACAATCAATCGGTATCAATCTAATCGATATTACGAAATCGAACGCTGTCTAGGAAAATGGACTTCCAAATGTTTTTCTCTCTTTCTTTTCTTCAAAAATGATATATTTGTGTTGTTTGTATGTTTGTTTGAAAATGTAATCTTCATCATTTGGAGGAAATAAAGATATGAAATGAAATAAATGGTCAAATGGGCGAGAGAGGTGCAGTGGTAGAGCGTTGGCCTCCTGTACCGAGGGTCCTGGGTTCGGATCCCCGTTAGGTGAGTTGAGAATTATCAGGACTAACCCTCAAATAGGCAAGAGTACTTGTGAAGTATCCATGAAGCAGTCATCGAGGGTGAAATTAAAAACCTTCAAGCTTCGGTCAAAATCGATGTAAAATGAATAAGTTTAAACTTAAATGGAGGAGGATGACTTTTTGGCACTATGGTAATGATGAGTATAATATATATAAAGCTATATACAGAAAAGTACTGTACTTTGCATACATGGAGAGCAGTATATATGTCTTGTTTTGTGTGAAGAGACCAATGTCCCCGGAGACTTGAGACCTTATGTCATATACAAAGCCTTTTTATTGTAAGCGGACCCCTCTACAGGTATATAACAAAATAAGTAGTTGCTGCGTTTGCATGGAAGAGGATGTTTGTTTTGTTTAATTTGATTTTTACATCGCGTCAACTATTGTAAAGTTATATTGCGAAACACCACATGATGATTGAAAAGAGTTATTGCACATCGGCTGATTTTATCTTTTCAACAACAATTTTTTTAAGTCGTCTGTCTTGTTCTATCTGAAGGAAGTGTACTTGTAACGATTCCTCAACATTTTGGACAAAAGCTTGCTCATTCGGACATCTCTACATACTTCCTTAGCGATTATACGGCCAAAATACCTCGGATACAAGGGTACGACCGTAATGATATTTATTGAAATATTTAAAAAGAACAAGATACAAACTCTTAGATGAGCACGGTTCATTAAAGCGGGCAAAATAAGGGAAGTAACCCAGAATTCGTGACAATTCAAACCATCGGAGTAGTATCCCTTTTAGAAATTATTTTTGATACATTCATGAAAATGTACGGGCCTAGTGGTTAGAGTACAGAACTTGAAATCACATGGCCCCTCTCCGAGTCGGTTCAAATCCTGAGAGGGATATGGATTTTCATGAGAGGCAGTCTCCCGACTGACTTACGGAATGCCGATGGTTCTACCCGCCTTGACCAGCCCTTATGGGCAGTTGGGTATGGGGTCTTCCTCCATCATTAAGAGTCGGGCATCGCTACATTACTAAAATAATGTTGATGTGATGTTAAACCCATATTTAAAATGAAATGTAGGCTACATGCAGTTTGATGAATCATACGTTCCTTTTAATCAGTCTTAACTCACTCACCCCATTCCGCATAATCAACCTTTTGTCTCAGATCTATAGAAACCAATGTGTCAAAAGAATGAAATGCTCCTCATGAGCAATTCATCCCTTTGTCACAATGGCTTCCATCTTATGTTACTCGAGATGTATGTTGTCATTCTATATTGTTACTATCACTTTGGACCAGTAACTGAATACCACATGGTGTAAGATAAATAAGCAACATGCATTAAGGAAATTAGTGCATGCAACACAGAAGGAGAATTTCGCACAACCATGGAAGACATGTCTTATCATTTTAACATTAATATGTGAATCTACGTATTACATAATACAGGTTGTCAATTCCTTTACTTTATTGTATAACATATTTAGAAATGAGAGTAACATAAGATTATCACAACTTCAATGGAAATAAAACATGAACAGAACAGAACAGACTTTTATCTAGACGTGACCCCATTTGCCTGGTGAGACGTGTACATAAATAACTACTTCATCAATACATTTTGTTCCCTATTGGAATACACGATTTTTATTTATTGACATTGCTTAGCATCTTTCTGCCAATGTTACCATCTCCCATCGCTGTATGTCTCCTATAATACTTAGAATTTAACGTTGAACTATAAAGTTTTACCTAAATTGTGATTTTCACATGACATTTTCGGACATGTTGTTAAATGTACACGATAGAAATTTTTTCTTTTCTCTTTTATTTTGAATAAACCCTGAAAAGTTCATTGTGTTCCGTTCTAAAAAATATCTATAAAAGAAAATGACAAACTAAATGGCTGAGAAATATCATCTTTCTCCTTGTCTTGTCCACACTTTTTTTTCCTCCACTCCCCCTTTTCAAAAACGGCTCATTCCTTATGAAGAACTATTATTCATGCTTTTTTGTATTTTTTATTTCTACATATATCATTATCTATCTCAAACCACGTCACGAAATTCTCGATTACGTAATTGTAACTTTCTCTACGAAACATATTTTTGTCACCGCTGCTACAAGGTAATTGAGAAACCAATGTGACAGAAAAGACAAATTGCTTTTAATGAACAACTTATAATTTAGTCGCATTGATTTCTACCAGACTTTATTAAGAAGAGTATATTATGTTACACACTTCTTTTTCAACAGCTGTTGCTTTCAATTTAAGCCATTCACGTATTGTCATACTTAAATGCTCGTTATAGAATATAGAGCTACAAAAAAAACTATCTATCATTATCAAAATGTTATAAGATGTTGTCTGTCCAATCTATCAACGGACATAAACGCGTTATCGTGCATGTGTCGACCTGGATCAAACAAAACACTTCACATAGAATACCTATCTGGAATCTTCACATCATGGTCATTTTGAAAATGTCTAGTTAACGCTTTATTTAAGGTAGATTTGTTCAAATGTTCTTCAGTTGGAGGGTTTCGGGAAAGATTGAAAACGGTCAACTGAGTTACCTTATATAAGGTAGAATACCAATACTCCTCCATTTTGAATCTCATTCTTTCATCGGATTACATAAAATAGAGATATAATGGAGTAAGTGGTTTATAGATCTAGCTCAGCACCTATCGATTACGATAAGTCAATGATGTCGATATCATGGGCTCATCATGGACACCATTTCACGAGAGATCGTAATGTACTGTTTCTCAAGTTCTCGGTCATTTCATAAACGTAAACGAGGAATTTATTACTTTATTAGGTCAACTCCTCCCTTTGTATGAACAAGGCCAGCTTAAACAAATCTCGATATATCTAGGTGAGACGAAGAAGGTGGAGGGTCTTTACCATCCTACAAATACTATCCGATATACGTATAATGTAAACACAAAGACCCGGGTCTTGAGTTGGGTTTTGGTTATTTGGACAGTCTTAGAACTCGGGCAGGGAGAGGGTCTCTGGTTCGAACCCAACTGGTATCTCTGGGAGTAAATATTGGCAAGATACATCAAAGGCATAGTCTAGTACTAGCGATAATAATACCGGACCCCGACCGAGATTAACCAAAACGTCAGTAATCTGTCGACTGAAATATTTTCAAAATGGCGGGTTATGGGTATTCAACCTTAAGGTATTTCAACCAGAGTTACCTACCTTACAACTATATTCGTCCGTCGAATACCCGCTCGTTCCCGAGTGCGATCGTTCCGTTTCCGGTCGTGATCGGTTCTCGTGACCCGTGCTCCTACCGCGTTGTCCTATGGTGAACACGGGTCTCGAACTCCTGTCCGGGGTGGTGCATCCGTCCACACGAGGTTGCCACAGTTCAGACTGTGATATGGCGACAGGCGGGGAGCTCTCCAAGCTAGACTCGCTGGTATTGGTGCGTAATTTATTGCGTATAGGCTTCTTTGGGGGAACTGGCTTCTTAACATTTCTATTGGCTTTGGTGTCTATTGCCACATCTGCTTTTGATTCATTTGATTGCTTTTTAGTTACTCCACTATCAATTACGCGTCTTTCATTGTGACTATCAACTTGTTTTTTTATTTCACGTGTACTTTGGCTCACTGTTTTCTGCTCTAATTCGTTTCCAATTTCACCGGCACTGATAGAACTATTAAGAAACCGTTGGGTTGCACTTGACTCATGACCAGAAGCAATGCGGTCGTTCGAAAATGAATCGGTCAATGATGTAGCCGAAAATGGAGGATTTCGTTCCCTTTGATACTCCTCTTCTGTGGTACCTTGACCACGGTTGCCAGGGCAACCAGCACCTGATACATTCGGCAGTATATCCAACTTATTCATCTGTTTCCGGAAAACGAGCCTTTTCTTCCTGGCGTCCATAGTTCTGACGTAATTGCTCCGGTTTTGTCTGTGTATTACGTCATCATTGACGTAGGTGGTTTTGGCGCGCGAAATACCGGAAACCGGTGTGGTTGACCTACTTCTGCTGTCGTACGAGGAAGTCTCGCTCACTTCCGCTGAAATGTCGTGGTCTGTTAGGGTCTCGGACGTGCTGGCGGTTTCAGCCTCCGTTTCACTCCTAACAGGGGTTGAAGGTTCGAAATCATCCTCCGGTGGGTCGTGCGAGTGGCGTGACCAGTCCCGACCTAGTCTACTTCCAGTTCTCCTTACTCCCGGCACCTCTTCGATACTGGATAGACTTCCCACGGTGACGAATCTGAAATCGTCGGAAGTTGATGTTTCTTGAAAGCGATGGTTCCCAGTCTGTTTGTGTAGGTGTGCGTCGGTTGATGACGGGAAGAATGGGCGCGGGGAGGCGGTACGGAAAGTTCGTCTATTACTTCCATACTGCGCCATCTCGTAGCTAAGGGAATCCTGACGTCGTCTTTGTCTGTCTTCCCGATTTATACGTTTTTCTTCCTATTGATAAAAGACATAAAATACAATAATACAATAATCCTGTTTGTTGCCAGTGTACAGTATATGCATTGCATGTTTTCGACATGGGCGAACAAGACACATACTGACATTAATACCATAGTACTTAACTATGGTATATATGGTATAGTAACCATAGAAATTAAGGGGCATCACTAAGATTAAGTAGTTGCATTAAATAGAGCTGTACTTAAAGGCACATAAAAGGAGATTAATGCTTTATCAAACTATTTTATTTGGTAAACTTTTTATCAGATTAAGTTAGATATCACCAAATAAAAAATATCAGCAAAACTTGAACGTGAAAGTCTACCAGAAATAACCTTGATTAGCAAGTTTAATAAGTTTTCAGATTGCCTCATTCTTCACCTCTGACCTTGACAGTTGATACACAAACATTTGAATCGACCAATCAGAATTCTTTATTTTGAATATGTAAACAAACAGGTTGTTGTTGAACATGATTGAATTGGAGACAACTATATTTCAAGCACAAAATAACTTATTTGAAAGGAATCTTTTTAATAGGGTCTAGATGCATTTGTAAATTAATTCTCATGACTTTTATGAACATAATAAAAGAACTCCATATAATTTTTCAGTAATTCAATTGTACTTATCTCCTTTGATGTACCTTTAATAAACATGCATTCTATGAAAAAAATGAGTTTTAATATAAAGGTGTCGAAAATCTGACATAATTTTGTGTAAATGTATATTAGTTTGGTGAATATTTTCCTATCATTTCTGCGAGTTTAATTTTCTAATTTCATGATATTCGAACAGATAACCAAAAACATGAAATATATTCCCAACTGCATTTACATCCTGTTTGAGGCAGAAATCGCATATTACAAAATTGAAATCATTATTTCGATAAATTACTTTCTTTAAATTTAAAGATTGTCTTGGGCATCTTAGATTGGATAAATTACGACGATAGGTAAGTATTGTCTCGTTGAATATGCTTATACGTTTAGTACAGACAGAGAAAGTACTTTTTACAAATTTGCAAAGATTGGGGTATTATTGTTATGTTGAAACTTATGAATGAAGTTGAAACAATGGAGCTAAGGTGCTTCGCCCACTCTTTCGTTAGGAAATATATGAATTGCACAGTCTGTCCAATCGGACTGAACGTGCTTGAGGAATTAACCAGGAAATAATGCATAAATATTTTATCTAACGGCAACGAACGTGCAAGAAAGGCCAAGTAAAGCAGCTTTTATCACTATTCACTGGCTGATAGTTTTATTTTTCCTTGAAACATATTAACTGTATTTAAATATTCTTTCTATGCCAAGTCAAGAAGATGCCATTAGCGTCTGAGCCGACATTCGTGTCTTGCATTGATTCAAGCAAAATCATTCTCAATTCTAAGACGATGCACATTACACAAATATAAACGATGAACGACACAGTGCAGACAAGGCAGTTTTCAATTTGTCTTTGAAATTTTCAAATACAATTGCAGATCTTTCGAATCAAGTAACAAAACACGCTTAAATTATTGTTAAACCCTTAAAACAAACAGAACACATGCAATAATCTTTTGACAATCCGCTAATATCAAAATCTATCACTTTTTAAAAGTCGAAACAAAATCAGACGGACTTCTGTCGTAAATCGGTAAATAAGAGGTTCCGAGACACTGCGATTGCACTGGTTATCAAAACGTTAACGATGCTGTGTCACTTTCTTCACAACTTGCCTTTATTTCGAACGCAATTTGTGAAAACAAAGGTTAAAGTGCATGTCATATATAGCTTAATACCTATTAAAACTGATATAAAAAGAATCTGCCGTTTTTCGACAAGTTCCCTGTACCGTATAACTTCCTTTCGATTTCAAACCGTTGTACTTGCGTTATTGTTTCTAACGCCAATCCTGACAATCATTTAATTCTTGCACAGTGTAAGATACACACATGTAATATACCTTCACTCAAAGATGTATCGCGAAAAATGTTTAACCCTTATAGTGCTGGAACCGACTTCATGTGCATGCAAACTGCTTAGATCCAGGCCAGCCACCAATTGAATTGGCAGCTGGCCTGTGATCTAACCTGTTTGCTACTCAGAGTGTTTTTACCTCATCATAATCAAGAAGATATACAAGGCTTTGAAACGCAGAGAGCATAAATTTTCTTTAAAAAAAATTACCCAGCATTCTAAGGGTTAAATCAATAAAGCCTATCACATAGGATAGGGCTATCTATAGATATCTTTTTTCACCTGGTGTAGACATTAGATTATTGTCTTCTTATCAAACGATGACCCGATTTTACTCAAGAGGGCTTCTTCGAGTCGGTATATTGATGCGTACGTTTTCTTTCCCCCAAGCATTTACCTTTTAAAGGTACTTGTTCACAGAAGAGAAACTTTGATAATAGAGATAAAAATGTCATTGAAACAAAGCCGCTTTGTAGTGTTGTTTGATAAACATTTTAAAGTAGCATTTGAAAGTATAATTAATTTAGGAAGTGTAACGAAGAAAGGAAAGAGTTTACTTTGATCCTAATAGAAGTATCAACATATTTAAGTATGTTCAGTTTATATGCGGTAGATCTCAAAGACGATGTCACGCTTTTGAATTAAAATACATGTTAATTCACTCCTTATACACTTTAAAGAATCGAAGTCGATACATTTCTGCTTCCAATAACTATTCTCCCGTGAGTATCATGCATGCACAGCAGTACATCTTTGTTTTAAGAGGCCCCTCTTTAACTGTACATTGAAGGATTATTTAGTCTAATGCTATCTAAGTACGGACACATGTAAGTCATAAATGTTCTACGGGAACTTTCTGAATGTTAGGCGTCCGTATTAAGCCGTCAGGTGTTCCATAAACGATTCTTTCTTCCTATAGTTCGGGTACTTGATTCCAGATCAAAAAATCTACATTTCTCATGGTGAGTCACCATTAAATGATTTGAATATTGTTGATGTGATGTAAAATCACAAATCGTACCGATTTATTATTATGACGTGTATCGTCCTTTAACCCTTAGAATGATGGGTAATTTTCTAAAAATAGATTTTTGTGTTGTCTTCTTTCCAAAACCTTACATATCTGATTAATTTTGATGAGGAAAGATGCACAGCGCAGCAAACCGGTTAGATCACAGGCCAGCCGCAAAGTTACTTGGCGGTTTGTATAAGCATGAAGACGGTTCCAGCACTATAATGGTTAAAAGCATATTTTACCCACATTATGCGTCTTGTCGAAGTTTGCATGGATTTTTATCTAAATTGATATCTATTTCACTGTTCTTTGTGTATTACAAGCGAAAACATTCGCATAATCCTTAAGAATGCATGACAAAGCTCTTAAACGTATGACACTATTGTACATCCTCCGTAAACGCTTGGTCCATAGAACATGATTCAATAAACATTCCAAATCCAACTAGTGATACAACAGCCTTACCTCTCAAAATCGTTCAACTTTGTAGAATCAAAGGTCAAGTGAATCAAACATTGAAATCCTCATTTGATGAAACAACACCATATCTTCCTTATGCATAAACGCCAGAATGCTCCTTATTTCATAAAGATGAAAAACAATCGTATCCAGAAACAAAAGAACTTAGTTTAAACCTTTTGGAATACCGTCAACGTATTATCTATCCCAGTTCAAGTGAATGGAAATTATTATTCTACGTGTATATCCAACCAAATATACAAATCCATATTAATAACCGCGATCTATTCTGTTTCCGAAACATGTATCGAATGATAGCGAACATGATATATCCAGCAGTAATCAAATCTTTATAATATACACTGTACTTGTATGTGTTCATTCAAAAATGTCTTTTGGAATTTTACAAACCCCGATACTATACACCGTACATCGAGAGTTCAGCGATATACTAAAGTAAGGTTTTTTGAGTAAATCGATGGACTTAGGATAGTTTTGCACTAACCTTTTAGCTATATAAATTCATGGTCATAAAGAATTGATAGCGTATTAAAAACAAACATGATACATGATTCTTTATGAAGAACACAGGAGGTATTTTCAAAGTCGAAAGATGGGTTTTTAATGATCGATTAATATATTGATCGATTTTCTGTTGATTGATTTTTAAAACTATAGATACATAATGTATTTGATGGATATTATTTAGAAACAGTTGATCAACTAACTACTTTGTGATTGAGTGACGTCTTCATTGATCAATTTAATTGGACTATTGATTTGTTTAATGAATGATTGCTTGCTTTCTTGCTTTCTTGCTTTCTTGCTTTCTTGCTTTCTCGCTCGCTTGCTTGAATGATTTATTGATTGAATGAGTGATTGATTGATTGATTGATTGATTGATTTATTGATTGAATTACTGATTTACTGATTTATTGATTGATTTACTGAGTGATTTACTGATTGATATATTGATTACTTTATTGATTGATTGACTTATTAACTGGTTAACTGATTTACTGATTAATTGATTTACTGACTAACTGATTATTTCACTGATTGATTTACTGGTTGATTGAGCATAGGTTTATCGTAACGTTTTCGAAGATTCATTCTGACAAACTATCTATTCCCTTTCATGAAGGTTTTTTAACATACGATTAATGGCTTTCTATTATGCATTCACATTAAGACTAGATAATCAACTCGACCCACTCCATAACTCGAGCAAGTTGTAAAAGAGATCAACGAAAACTTTTAAAAATGGCCAAACCATTCATTGACCATTTTCGTGTTCGTTAAAATGGTTCTCGAATCATTGCGATAAAGTGATGAATTGAGCATGAAGAATATTGTATCAGGCGTACATGTTAACATCTCAATGATTATTAGGCGATTCGTAGATGAATTACCGATAATTTGTATAGGTACACTGCAACCTTGATATAACAGAAATAGTATTTGATTTGAAATAATTCATAACATATGCATACATCAATGCAATTATGCTTCAATGCTTCTTATCTCATATCTATCAAAAATACAATGATCTTATTTTCTAATTTGCCTAAGTAACGAAAATACAAGAAACATGTATAGATGCGTAACCACCTTAAGGTAGAATACCCATAATCCGCCATTTTGAAACTCATGCTTTCGTCTGATTACTTCGGTCGTTCTCGGTATACATCGGTCGAGGCCGAAACTATTCGGTGTAAAGCGAATAGTTCCGGTTACGACCGATATATAACCGAGAACGACCAAAGTAATCTGACGAAAGAAAGAGTTTCAAAATGGCGGAGTATGGGTATTCTACCTTAATATAACACACGTCCTGTTTGAAATGAAGAAAAACATACCTAAGGTATACTCCGATTCAACTGTTCCTGTTACTCATATTCCCCTTTATAAAAGTTTCAACGTTTTAAACGAAATGCGTTTTAACAATTTGACCGCTTTTTGGCACAACGCAAATCGTTCGAATTTTATCAATATATACCCAAGTTCATCGATACTTCAAAGTTCATCGATTTATGAATGGTTGATTATCCCCAATGAGGTGCCGGTGATCGGACGCAAGTACGGCCTAGGTTTTATTTACTTACGTTATTAAATGTCGAGAGATTTACAACTCTAGACGTACATAAATGAGCGCCCCCTTCACTCGTCCACAAACAAAACATCCGCTGAGTTAGGGGAAAGGCAACCCCCACAGTTGTTTTGATGAGATGTTAAAGGTCATTCTATTATAGTGTCACCCCTACTGAAAGGGACAGCCCGTTTTGGCTTATGAGACATTTTTCACTTTCCACCAAGTACTTCCCCACTTCTATCACTTTGCACTTTTATTTCTTTATTCATTTGTTTCGTTTTTATGTTTGTTTATTTATTTATTTATTTATTTATTTATTTATTTATTTATTTATTTATTTATTTATTTATTCATTCATTCATTTACTTATTTATTTATTTATTTATTTATTTATTTTTTTATTTATTTATTTATTTATTTATTTATTTATTTATTTATTTATTCATTTATCTATTTATTAATTTATTTACTTATTTGTTTATTTATTTATTTATTTATTCATTTATTTATTTTTGATCATTTATTTATCTATCAATATATTCATCTATTTATCTATTTATTTATTTATTCTTGCATTCATTTATTCATTACAATCTTTTTCTACATCTTTATATTCATCTATTTCTACATCTTTATATTCATTTATTTTTTATTCATACACGTATTTATTAATTCATTATCTTATATATTCTGTTTCATCTTTTATTGAAACTTTATCTGAACAATTGATTTGGATGTCTATCACATCTTGTGCCTATTGGTTTATTCATTTAATGTTGTCCCTATACAGTGTACAAGTTTACTTTCTTTTCCAGAACACGTTAATGTCCAACTCATCCTTATAAGCACAAAAACATGCTTTTGAGTTCAAAACAAAACAAATAGCCCAAAAGTTTAATAGGTCAAGGCGTATTTATGCATAAAGCATATTTCTGTAGATATAGTATAAACAATCTAGGAGGATTGAGATAATTTATACTTTAGGCTGGGTTGATCAATGCCATAATGATGTCAATGGGTGCGTATCTTGTGTTTAATTTGGGGAATGTTCACCTCCAAGGGTGCATTTTTTTCCATTTGGAGGCATAGCTCTTTCTCAGTGAGTTTCTCATTCCGAACGTAAATCTGTTAATTTGTTGATTGATTGATTTATTTATTGATTGATTGATTGATTTAATTGTTATACTTTATGGTCAGCATGAATTCTAAAATTATCTGAATCAATTTCTCTCTGTCTTTTTCATATCACCTTTTTAACACATACGCATAAACGACAAAAAAAACTGTTTGATATTGCGAAGGGATTGAGGAATTCGATTCGCAAGCCTTGTCTATTTACATAACATATATTTTGAATGAAACGCGGCATTGGATAAAAAGAACGTGTTCTGAAATTAATATTTTCTATAACACCTCCTTCAACCTTCATAACTACCTGACTGAAATTTAGTAATATCTGTTACTCTTTTCTTGAGACGATCCAAATTGAGCGGGCTTTCAGCTGGTATACTGTAACATTGCTTTTAGTGCGATGAAAGAGAGGTGTCAGCGACTATGAGCAAACTGTCATTTCGCCAGCCGGGAGACTGCCTCATATGAAAATCCAAATCCACCTATAGTTTAGTTTGAACCAACGAAGAGAGGGGCTGTGTGATTGCATGTTAAATGTTCAACCACTAGGCTAAGGATGTCCTGTTAAGATATTGAAAACGATTGAAGTCAAAAGCCCAGATTGGTCCCCCTCACTTTTACATGATGAGACAGGACTGGGTGATTTTTGTTGTGTAAGGCCCGTTTTCTATTCAACCCACTTGACTTAATAATATTTTCATATAATTCGAACCTGGTTTTCAGAAAATGGGAAACTAAGATACATATTTCAAACCTATTTATCTAACAACTTATAGTAATCACTCTCGACTCTGCTTCCTTGGCACATCACCAGTACTCGCGCCGAATGTGAATTAATGGAAGGTCACAAGACATTATCCATCACTTATGGGATTCAAACCCGCGACACCCGTGTCCAGAGGCCAACGCTCTACCCCTGGACCTAAACGCTCTAAATAGATACATATAATGTAGAACAGTGCATCCATCTTAACCATGTTTTCAAATGCATATTTCCATAAGGAGACTTATCTTCAATACGGTTATTTCGCACACATGTACAGTTATAGTGTATGTTTCGTGAATGCTTTGTTCTAAAAAATACTTGATTATTCTGTTTCAGTGCAGATGAAATCAACGATCTGATACAAGGGCTTGGCTTGCTTGCTTCCTCTATGTGTAGAGTCGTATTAGGGGTATTGTTATCGTTGTGTTGTGAGTTTTCCACAGTTTATTCAAAGGGACTATCTCACAAGTTGAGTAATCAATACATATCTTTAAAATGAAATGCCTTCTACGGATAAAATCACATCACAGATCTATACGTATGCATGAAAGTAATCCGTAAGCCATAAAGCACTGAAAGACATCGAAGCCCGTTTCACAAAAAAACCATCAATTTTAAGTAAAAAATACAAATCTCTTCCAATCAGTGTCAGACCAAACATTCTATTCATAAAGAAACGAGTCAATCCCTCAATAATAGCAGAACAGTTTAGAAATGATAATGTATGCATTAAACTATTTGCTTTTAAATAACCGCGATTAAAATGACGCGATCCACAAAATAGCATATTGAAGTTTTCAAAAATAAATGTGGCATATGCCTCATTAAAGGAGGACTTACGGACTGTTTGGTTTATTTAACCGAAGACATAGTGAGATTGCACTGTTTTTGATTGAAGCATGAAATGCACAATTAAGTGTAATGCCTATAATACTTCCACAGTCTTTCGGGTGAAAAATCGCTGACGAAGTTTTAAGAGGTGTTCGAATGCGTTTGGAAAGCTCTTCAAGCTTCGTTAACATTTGTACGTCCGTAATAATGCGGAACCATTACACGGGTGTTTGAAACTGTTTGAATATATATTAAATCACAGCATGTATATGCAACCGTAAAACAGGGTAATTAATGTAAAATTAACAAACATATAAGGGCGGATAAAATGGGATGCATATTGGCAGATAATCTCAAACTCGACACGAATTTCGCTTAAAAAGAGAATAATGCTTTGCCTCAAAACCATCTGTTGGCAGGCGTGGCGCAATCTGATATTAATTTACTTGTCTGTAAATGCCAATGCTGTAAATACAGATATTTGAATTTGTCATCCCTGCGTAGGCTTTAGATATTGAAAACAGTCATTTGGATGGAGAGATTACTGGGCGACACTAAAGGAGAAAACACAGTCAATATAAATCGATAAACTGACACCCGTGATATATCTGAAATATCCTATAAAAATACTGCGTAAAATTCTAACGCAATCCCAATTAATTGATAGAAGAATTCATGAAAAATACATCACCTTGTTCGACGTTCGGTTATAGATATTTGAACGCATATTTGGGGTTTAATTAACCGGAATGATTGAATGTAAGTAAATTTAATCTCGCACCCTTATTTCATTATTCGCTACGAGAGATATCTGTGCTATTTTATTGCTAGGTCAAACACGTGTACCACATGAGAATTGTTTAATCCGCGGATCAGACCTCCCACGGGTGCAGTTTGATCTGAGGTATGGCTATACATTAAACATACTGTAATATTAAATTGTTAATAAGCGATTAAAATTATCTTCATTAGGACACCTATATAATGCTTGCACAACGTTTCGGATGCAAACCTGCTTAGAAATGTTGTAATGGTGTTCCGAAAATCATTCATTCACCTCCGTAAGATTACGACACTTGTCCTTGCCTCAGTGGAGCCAATTTTGTGCTATGGATCACATATTTGGGGATATTAATATGTTGATAGGATAGAAAAGGTTCATATAAAGTTCTGTAAAGAAACTATGCTTATTATCTTGTAACACATGTGATTTCCTAGTTCTAGGTGAATGTGGAAGGTTACCACTATGTATAACATATATGTCGAACTGTGTCAAATACTGGTTGCATGTAGTAAGAATGAATAATAACAGATATCCTAAGCAGTGCTATTTCATGTTATTTCGCATGGATGAAACTGGTAAAACTACATGGGCTACATATGTAAAGAATCTTTTATTTTCTTATGGCTTTGGACACGTTTGGATAGTACATCATGTGGGAAATATTGATGAATTTTTAAAGGCTTTTTCTCAGAGAATTAAGGATTGTATATACAAAAATGGTTTGCTGATCTAAATGAGTCACAAAAAGCATTGCACTATAGATATTTTAAATCTATGTTAACTCCAGAATTATACCTTAATACTGACCTATCCTATATACAAAAAAGACATTATCTAATTTTAGGTGTTCATCCCATGATTTAATGGTTGAAAAGGGTAGATATTTAAAGATAGAAAGAGAGCAAAGATTTTGCCAACTTTGTAAACAACTAAACTTTAACATTATTGAGGACGAATATCATTTCTTTTTAGAATGCAAAAGTTACCAACTGCTGCGCAATATGTATTTTGAAAAGTCATGGCTTAGAAACGTAAATCAGCAAACCTTTTATTCTATTTTGGAATGTAATAATAAATCAAGTATATTCAAAGTATCAACATATATTGTAAAAGCCTTTAAACTTAGACAAAATCTAATTGAAGAACTATTGTAATGTATTTGTTTGTGGATTGTAACTCTTGTATATGTATATTATGTTACTGTATGTTGTACTATGGGCCTATGACCTCTGTACCTGAATAAACATGTCTATGGTAACGGTTATGTTTATGACATTTTGCAATACTGTAATCAATTCGGCATTTTTGTACAGATGACTTTTATGATTATCCTGTCACTAGTGCAATTTACGGACCGATAATTAGGTGCTGTAATACAATTTTTGATAGCTGTCACTGTATCATTTGATTGATGTGCAGGCCTAGCAGTATTCATGTTCCGTTTTTTTCTTCATTTTCATTTTTTTTCATTTATATCGGTAACAGGATAAATAGATGAGATGCTCGGTGTCTTGAATGGGAAAAGATATCATGTTCGTTTCCGGATAATTATCCATTTCGCTTAGCGGAAAGCATTCCTAAGCCTTGTCCGATAACATTTCCAATTCAATACAACAATCATTCATTCTCTGCCACTCTTCAAGCCAACTGGTGTCATCATACGTAAAACTTCCATTATGATTTAAGCGTTCTTACCTTCAACCGCATTCTATCCTCCCGTATCTCATTTTCCAAATCGTGCAGGATGTTTCGCAGAATAACCAACACCTTGTCCTCCCCGTCATCTGTGACGTCATATCCGGTGAGAGACGGGTTAACGATATCATAACGAGGCCGGTACCCGGGAGGCGGATTATAGGCCAGAAGCAGTCTCCAGTCCACTGAAGTAAGCGTCTTGGAGCGTTTGTAGTCACGTGTTAGATTGGGTGGTGTGTGCAGAAGAGCGCTCTGGTCACCCAACGAGATACTCCTTTCCATTCTGATAAATAGATCAGTCAGTCTTTCTTGCTAGTACTGTTCATAATAACACGTTCCAATCTCTTAATAACAACAATTTATACATCTGAAAAGTGGAATCCACACAGCTTTCTTGTAACTTCAGTTGAATTTTGTTAAAATATCCTAAGCGACATTTCGCTCAAGTTTATACCGACGAATATTCTAAGATTACCCCGTTTAGCATACCAGACTTCTGCACCCGCTAATCAAGATGTCCTTACACAATGGACATTGCGTTCACAACATGTTTATTTTCTGGTAAAGTAACTTGTGTTGTAGTAAGTTCTTAAAACATTATCATGACCACAGCTACATTGACAGTTCTTCTAAGCATAGTTTTGTGTTTGGACATCGTTTTAATCTGATAAAGGCAGTTTCCTGTTTGTTATTTTTTATTTTGGAATTTTTCTCTTGAGTTTTGTATAATTCCAAGTTGTTGTTTTTATTGCTTTTTGTTTTTTAAACCAAAGGATCTTTTCATTTTTCTCGTAAGGTTCGTATACATGTATATTCCACTTGGTGTTTCGTATTACTGTTGTTTTTGTCAAATTACTCAGTTCATTGCCCGAACGGATAAACCTGCATGTATACCTTGATGCGTTTGACCATCATTTCATTGCGATAGCTTATTTAATAGCCGGAACATAATTCTCAAACCACACACTCTGTTAATGTAAGTTCGAATTAGTTTGATTTTTTGGTTTACGCGTATTCCACACAGTGTCCGTTGGATGTAATTAACTCTTTGATTGTTTGATAGAAACCAGGACAGAATCCAGAAGACAGGTGAAGTCGGTGTTTTTACCAGCGCTGTTGGGCATGGTCTGTGTTCTGGAAATAGAAAAACAAAACTAATTATAAGCTGGTCATATAAACACACTTTTCAAACCATTTCTTCATCTTGAACATATGGAAAAATATCGACAATTTAACAAAATCGTTAATAGCTTTAAGATATCACGTATCCAAATTATGAGGGCAACTTATGTAAATCGACATCCTTTAACTATGAACTATCTATTATGCTAATAAAACGGGTGGGGCTATATGCCTACGCAGTTAGACATCAACTTAAACGATGGAAATTACATAATAATTATGTCATAAAAATATTTATCGAGATCTCAAATGGAATAAAACCATGCAATAGCTATATAAATCTCGCATTTAGCCCTATTCCTATAAAATATCTTAACGGCCTAGGCCTGGCACAAAAGCATTTCCGGGTCATTGAAGCCCCAAAAAGTAGTCATTTGAAAAAAAATAGGTATTGGAAAAAAAAGTAGTTCTCAAATGTTAGAAATCTAACTTTCTTTGCATTTATGATGGAAATCGTTTTAAATTCATTGTAACGTTATGTATGTATTTAACCCGATTCAGAGACACTTAGTTATTATAAAAGGCGAGTAATCAATTCAAAATTTTGAGAAGATATGCGTCGTAGTCGTCTCCCTTTCTGGGGTACCAAAGATAGTCCAATCTGAACTCATCCGGTTCATACAATTCATCTCTGACAATAAATTGGAGCTGGCCATAGCGCTTTCGTTTAGAAACAAAAATGCTTAATGTAATATCTTATAAGTCATTTAAATTGACTATGAAAACAAAAATATACCAAAACTTGAAATTTCACTATAAAGTATGAATTAACGACCAATAAGAGAATCAACGATTTATCATGATGCTCAACACTTCAATATACATTGCACAACTCAACATGGACGCTCACAGGAAATTAGTGATTACCCGAGGACATATAATACAGTGTTTTGTAACCCTACACCTATGTTCGAGGAGTATTTCCCAGTTCACGGGAGTAGCCGAGAAATAATGATTGGGCAATAGTTCTCTCCCATCAAATGGGTCGTAAATTCCCTACGTATATGAAGGAAACACACATTTTTCGCTGAACAACGATGATTCATCAGCTCATGTATGGTTGTCAGAAACACAATACACAATTAGAAGTTGGTATTGGAGTCACAAGAACATCAGAATGCTTCAATGTGTATAGGTGTGTACAATCTATATGCGTTAGATCTCAAAATCGTTACAACGGGGTTGAAATTAAATACATATTAATTCACTGTACAACAAATACTTAAATTTTAACTCATATCCCTTTCAATGATCACTTTTCAGCCTATATCTTACAACACTTCATTTGCTATAGAGTTTTGACTTGCAAATTTCCGGACATATGTAAACAAGCACCTTTAAGAACAATAGAAGATGCACTGTGATACAATATCAAGGTCATTAACTACATATTATATACCACTCTTCTCTGATTAGATAGCATCGATGTCAAATGAACAAGTTCAAACTAAGTACCCCAGTAAAAACTTTGTGGTATTTAGGTTGTACCATAACCAACGAAGGTTTTGGAAGTGTTCGAACAATGATATATGGGGTTTAACGCAGTGTCAACAATATTTCAATTATTTTAAGACTTTCCTTAATTACACATGTACTAGGCAGTAGATATTCGATGTTACAAGAGTATCACCTCAACTAAATTTGAAGCAGGAATAAACATGGGATAAAATGGTACAAACATTATTGATGCTTAGAATGCAAGATCATAAACAAATTGATATATAATAATAATTCCTACCGACAAATAGTATGTATCACGTTAAAATCCAGGCTTACAAGTTAACATCCTTTTGATTAAGTCCAGATTGCATACACACCAATTCCTTGTTTGATTCGCTTTCATGTACATCTCATACAAACAATACCTTAACTGTTCAACCCGTATGTTAATGCAGGGATGTAGGATTTCGTTCACATATATCGTGCACAATTAAGTGTCTGTCCTCAACATTTCTACGGTATTAAGAAGATTTGACCTACGTCAGGCCAAAATGGGTCTTAACCCTTTATCAAACAATAACGGCATTTGACCAGTTTGTTGCAGACAACTCTGGAAAACATTGTGGGAAAAGGAAAAATTGCTCGTAACGAGCAATTTTTCCTTTTCCCACAATGTTTTCTACCCTATCAGAATATAATTTTTCAATTTCATCACATTTTGAAATGTCTTCTGCAAACTCTTTCAATTTGGGACAGTCGAAAATTTGGTGTTTGGGAAAGGGTTAAAGCACACCATGAAGAACGCAATCAATAGACTGCTCCTAGTGCTTATATCGTCAGAGAACATTTGCTGTTTGTTTGGGAATACATGTTCTTATTGTATAAGCGAGTTTATAGTTTTCTTAGAAAGATATCGTGTACTCCTATTGTAAATATTAAAGCAAAGAAACATTCCACAATGATTAGTACCTGATTTACTTATGGAATTAACACTTTACCCCCAAGACTCATTCACAATCCTGCAGTAGAATGCTCTGAGCTCGTTATAAAAACCGGAAACCTACACGTTTCCCACTCTTACTTAACTTTAATTAAGTTGTAAGGACAATTTATTTCTCCTTTCTTTGACAATTGATAATTTTTACCAGCAGCAGACAATTTCTATCAATAACTGTTTGGTAAAAGATTTGATACTAGATATCCCCCCCCCCCCCTTTTGTCGACAGCGGTCGGTATTTTGTTGACCAATAACACTTTCGCCATTGATGATAACCGCTGTGTCAATAATTGTCCGTAGAATTAACCCATTACACTACTCAACAAAATTGTGGCTTGAAACGTGACAGCAGACGATTCCCGTGAACGTTAAATACGAAGAATCATATTTGCCTGTTACAACAAAGTGGAGAATATTTGACAAAAACCATACAACTATATACCTAAAAAGAATAATATTCTATTCTTGATAGCGATTATGTTTAGTCATGCAGGATGCAAGGCAACAATTGGATATCAGAAGTAGCAGGCGTGTTTAAAGGTTGATTTTCACAATGACCGATGTTTTCGTGGGGGGAAAAGAAAAGGGAGTTGATAAAAAAGAAAATGAGTAAAACAAACTGAAATTCTGCTCATGATGAGAAAAGTCGTCTAGCGTCATAACGGGTCTACGTTTAGTAGATGTCTATGGCCATAGATATCGTTTTACAAATAATCGTTTGTATAGTAACAAACACTCTGGGGATATTTGCGACGCGAATTACAATGAACTAATCCCTATCCCTGGTTTTTCATAATTAATGCAGAAATCGTTTGCAGAAAAGACGTTTAAAGCCGTTGCTTTATTATGGAAAATATTAATCCTTTACCAAACGCCAAATTTTCAACTGTCCCAAGTTGAAAGAGTTTAAAGACGACATTTCAAAAATGAATTGAAATCGGAAAATAATCTTCTGATAGTGCAGGAAAGGCTGTGGGAAAAGAAAACATTGCTCATTACGAGTAATTTCTCCCTTTCCAACGACGTTTTCCCGAGTTGTCTGCAACAAAGAGGTTAAATGTCATTATTGTTTGGTACTGGGTAAAGGTGCATTATATAACTTAACTAGTATATTCATGAATGGCATACCAGTAAATGTCAATGGCTGGTCGCCATTTAACATATGCACTTACTACATATCAATTTACATAAGTACATTTGCAGCAGAATAATTTAAAAACCCTTCGTACCAAATCTTATACTTTTCATTTAGAGCAGTTTATATTATTCACAATAACACGAAGTTAGGTAAACTTTTTAATACAATTTTCCCTTTTTTGTACGTTAGTTTAACCCTTTACCAAATGTAGACCTTTAAGAATGATCCAAGTTCAATGACGCATCTGCAGGTGGCTGCAATAAAACCAGAAAACATTTATTTCCAACGCCAGCACCGAGAAACCAGTGTGGCAAAAAGGAGAAATTGCTCATGATGAGCAATTTCTCCTTGTTGTCACGCTGTTTTCTTAATAGTCTGCCCCATGTACGACTAAGTGAATGGTTATAGGGGAATGGGTCAATGGAGAGGTAAACGTTCAATCGTAACTACTCGGGTATTTCCGTGACGTGAGAAATAAATGGTTTTCATTGGATAAACCCGACGAGTTCGTATTTGTAATCGTTGTGTTCAATAACCAAAGGACTTATGGTATCAGAGTGAGATATGAAAGCGAGAAAGGTATTAGATGTGTAAACATGGGGGATCTCATAGCATAATAGTGATAGCTTAGTTGATATTAGTTGGATTCGAAAACGTTTAATCAAAAAGACACATCTTCGATCGCTGAATATCAAAACAGTTTATAAACGCAAGAAATTTGGATAAAAATTATGGGTTAAAAAGTAATACTTGCCCATTTGAACAATTTATTATTTTTCCTTAGTATATGTTAAACAATCTCATTTGAATACTAACATAATCGTAGACCATATATAAAAGGGGTTGTTTGCCAAATATTTTAGAATCATTAAATTTAGCGTATCATTACCTGTACAGCTGTTGTTCAGTTTTAAAGAAATTGAGTTTTAACTATCAAAGTTCCTCATATCTGCGAATAAGCTCTTTTAAACTCATGTCGGCTCATGTCGGTCTATCTTTTATTCACAAAATCTAAGTTATCGTCGTTGGGACTCAATGGTTACGATAGATTTGTAAACGTAAGTTCAATCAGGACAGGACAATAGGACCAATGAAGAACTTTGAGGCTAGTGTGTGGAACTCTGACGTATTGTTTTATTTGATTGTTGTTTTAAGGATCCCGAACACCACTCAGAATGCGCCCCCTTCCTCCAACTCCCCTTTTAAGAGGGAGCGGAACGGTCATCAATAGCGAGAGCCGAGCCAGTGTCGCTACCGGCAGCTCTTGCCCGCTTCGCGCTCAGAAGGGGACGCTGTAACTCGTCCTCGTGGGGTTCGGTCTCGTCAAGTTTGTCTGACGACCTTGCGATACATACTATAGAAATGATCCCTAAGAGTATGATCTTAGTGTGTTTGAAGGAAACAGGCGGTACATATAGAAAAGATGAATTCGTTTGAAATAGGCAAACACGTGGTGACAAATCAAGAACATTCAAAGGCAGATTTCATTTTGTTTATTACATTGTCTTCATATAAATTTTAACTCAAACAGTTTTGAAATAAAAGATAAATTGCTGTTAGATTTGTAACATAGTAAGACCCTGCAAAATAACGGTAGTGTGTACATTGAGAAATATTAATTCATTCCACGTAAAACCTCCCTTTATCAATCGAAATGGCCAAATATACCATAGTGGCTTCCCTTTGTATGACCTTCTTTAACATCTGGGATGAAACAACGATCCTTTTGTCACAATATATTGGTGTCCACTAGTATGACCTTTTTCCATGTTTGAAATGAAACAACTATCAGTGTGTCGACATATTTTGGTTTCCCTGTCCGTCTTCAACATTTAATATGAAATAACAATACTTTTGTCACAATATTTTGGTGACCTCCTTCATCATTTGAGATGAAATGACTATCCTTTCGTCATAATATTTTGGATTCCATGTGTATGACCTCCCTCTTCATTTGAGATGAAATAAATATCATGTTGCCACAATATTTAAGCATGAATTATCCTCCACCATAAGCCTAGCGGAATTTTGTGCTCAAGTAAAAAACTCAGGCCATTTTGAAAAATATTCTAAAGATGTCCTCGAATAACACATGGAGTGAGCTATGTTTCTGTGTTGGGAATTAACACCGTTTTCAACAGTGTGCCTGTCATGATGTCGCCAATCATAACTTCTCGGGTAGTTCCTTGATCTGAGTGAAACATCTCGCACATAGGTGTAGGATTACATAGTTTGTGTTATGTGTACCGGCCAATAATTATTTTCCTGTGAGCGTCCACGTTTAGTAGTTGAATGTAAATATGGAAGTGGTGAACATTAGTTTAAATCATTATTTTTGAACGATAATTGTTACATCAAAGTGAAAGAATAAGTTGTGATATGTGTGTTTCCTTCGTCTGATTAAATGGCTATTAAGAGAAACAAATTTAAGTTTCATTTTTGAACCGAAAGTACAATGAGAGCGGTCTTTCCTTATTATGTCAGATTTTTTCATTGGATACACCCGATTGTTCCAGATTGAAAATGGCTGTCAGCGTTCTAATCAATAGCTGTAGAAGACTCACACCAGTATTGCATAACATTTGTGATTTCAAATTACCGACTGCTTTCCCGTAATAGATCTCACTAACCAAGACCATCTCATAATCTCATCTCGACCAGGTAAAAAATTGATTTGCCTGTGCCAGTGTATTAACCCCTTCCGGAATTTCCATGAAAGTGTCGTTAGACGAGACACTACAGAGCCCTGTCTTGTATTGTTTACATGATGTAAAACCCAATTTGATACATAAAAACAAAATCTTTTCAGAAGTGGTCATATGAATATGTCAAAATATTCTTGGGTGACGTTAGGGCTCATTTAGCTTGATGACAAAAATGAGCATTTGATAGAGAATTAGAGAGACCGACAGATACTTAAAGACAGACTAGTCGGCGATCAGGCAAAAACATTTCCCTGTGTTAGCTACGTTTTATCTTCTCTTTAGATTGATTGTGAGGTTTCCGAACACCACTCAGAATGCGCCCCCTTCCTCCAACTCCCCTTTTAAGAGGGAGCGGAACGGTCATCAATGGCGAGAGCCGAGCCAGTGTCGCTACCGGCAGCTCTCGCCCGCTTCGCGCTCAGAAGGGGACGCTGTAACTCGTCCTCGTGGGGTTCGGTCTCGTCAAGTTTGTCTGACGACCTTGCGATACATACTATAGAAATGATCCCTAAGAGTATGATCTTAACTACCATCGATAATAGAGTCTTTTTAAATAAATAGCTATATGCAAATGCAGTAGGGAAATCCATGGTTCAATTTTTCTTTTTTTAACACAAAGCAAACAATGTTCATTGGGTTTTGTTTAATTTTAATTTCTTTAATTCAATTAAATTTTAAAAATAAATAATAATAACCATGTTGCTACCATTATTTTTAATAAATTGACTTTAATTCTTTTTAACTCCCTTTATTTCTAAAAATAAATGAGGACTACTACTGTTTGTTATTTCCCTTTAATGCTACCACGTGTATCCAAACACGTTACCACGTGTATCCAAACAAGTGGTGATATGATGAAAAGTGGGAGCGGTTAACCTCTTTGCCTAGAGTTCGTGCTCCAGACGATCAAATAAACTATTGTGAAAGTAAATTGAAAAAGTTAGATATCTACATTGTATTGTCCACAAAACTTTTTTTTTCGAAACTTCTTATCGAGACTTCAAAATGTCTCGACAATATTTTCTCATCTCTTCCCAATGTTATCCATCATTCATGCGGAAAAAAACGGCTGCTTTTCCATATCAATAAGTTCGTTTGACTGGTGTTAAACGTTATTTTCAACATGATATCAGTCATATCATAGCGGTCGGCGTACATATGAGCTGTGATAAAGATATTTCCTCGCTTAGATCGCACACCATTTTTCCGACTTAGTATGGTGTTTACCACAAGTGTCAACACATTTTCAGTTATGCCACGGCTTTCCTAAACGTACCAGTACTAGGTTAGGGCTGAGGAGTTACATGCCAAAGGACACTACCACGCAACCAGGTGTCGGTGGGACTCGAACCCGGGTCTCCGAGTTCTTAGTCCGTAACCTTTACAACTGACCAATGACCAGTCCTTTCCAAAACGCTGACTGCTTATCATCATGATATGGACATTTTTGATCAATGATAAACTTGTATGAATCATGTCTTCGTGGATTATGGACAATGATAGTAATGTTTTTAACGTTTATTACTCGCAGAGCATAAATCTCTGAGTTAGTCCATTTAACCAATGTTGGAAGTACTATCGCTAGTCAGGAACTTGAACACAGGTCCTTTGTACACAGCACGACTGGGCTACCCAGGCGCTGTCTTGGTTATCTAAAGCCCACTTAACGTTGATATGCGGTAAAAAGAAAATCAGACTGCTACACCAGACTGTATTTGATTAATAGTCAAGCTGGCAGATTTAGATATGTCTCTCTGGACACCAGAAGAGTTTACCCTTACGCATACCGATTTTTAATATTTACAATGTTTCAATGTATTCTGTTGTTAGCATGATAGAGTCTTTAACCCGTTTAGAGCTGGAACCGACTTCATGCTTATGTAACCAGGTTAGATCCGGGCCAGCTGCCAATCAAATTGGCGATTGGCCTGTGATCTGACCAGTTTACTACTCTGGGTATCTTTCCTCATTTAGAATTAGCAGATATTTAAGGTTTTGGAAAGCAGACTGCTCATAAATCTGATTTTATAAAAATTATCCAGCATTCTAAGGGATAAATACAATATCTTCTTCGCTTATGTTTTTCTTTTCTTTTTACTTTTATTCTGTCTAAATAAGATTGGAGTATAAATACTGTTTCATACTCTGTCCAATGCGCTCAACCGGTAGCGTATTCCACTTGGAATACAGAAGTGCTAAGTTTGAGACCCTGGCTAGGCCAACATTATTTTCTTTGTCTAATAAAGTCAATACGACTTGCTGAATTCGTCTCTCACTTCATGTTTATTATTATTTTTTTTTTCATGTTAAAAAGCATTCTGCAGCTTTAAAAGAATAATATATAATTGTAAATTACTGATGAGCAAACTGCAAATTTGTTGGAAAATTTAAGGACGGTGGGTAGAGGGTCGGCCTCCTTACACGAGAGCCGTGGGTTCCAGTGAGTAGCGTGTTCCGCCTTGCCGCCTTTCATTAATCCACATTCGGAGCAGAATCGAGAATTATTAATTTATGTTGTAAGAAAACTTGTTTCACAATCGATGTAAAATAAATGAGTATAGACATAGAAAGGCGCGATGCTCGTCGCGAAATACCTAAAATACGGTTGCAAACTGTATTAATCCATTACCAAACAATAACGCCATTTAACCAGTATGCTGAAGACGACTCTGGAAAACATTGTGGGAAAGGAGAAATTGCTCTTATCGAGTAATTTCTCCTCTTCCCACAATGTTTTCTGCCCTATCAGAAGGTTATTTTTTAGTTTCCTCACATTTTGAAATGTCTTCTGCAAACTCGTTCAATTTGGGACAGTAAAAATATTGGCGTTTAGTAAACCAAATCCGCCGAAATGAAAAGATCCATGATTCCTGATTTTTATTATGTGACGCATATTGGCCAATCAGAGCACAGAACCGGCGAGATCATCTCTGAGTTGAGCATGTACATGTAGAATAGAGTTTTACAACACCGGGGCCTTGGACATTTGATAACCTCATGTCAGATGGAGGTGGTATGTTGGGGGAGTCTGACATGCTCGTTAAACATGCTCTTATTATCAGATTAGGCCAGCACGATCTATGTAGGTCTATGTGGGACTACATATGTATAGTGTCAGTTATTGTGTGGTGAATGATTCCATTTATTATCAAAACTGTCCGTTGGGCAGTTATGTTTAACCCTGTTCTCCCAGCGCACCTATTGAACTCTAAAAAGTTATGTTATTTGATTAAGGAAACAAAAGTATATCGCATTTATAAGTTCGCTGTGACAGCTTTACACAAGTTACGAACCAAACAACTTCCATATACATTGAACTACTTAAAAAGGACGTCAACCGGTAATATGGTATTAGCCGGGAAACATAACACAAAATGTGTAACTCTACACTTATATACGAGTAGTTACGATTGATAGACGAGGTCTATTTCTCGTGTCACGGAAATACTCGAGTAGTTACGATTGATAGACGAGGTTTATTTCTCGTGTCACGGAAATACCCGAGTAGTTACGATTGATAGACGAGGTCTATTTCTCGTGTCACGGAAATACCCGAGTAGTTACGATTTGGTCAAAATTTTGCCATGAATCAATGCAACCGATCGGGGTGACGTAACTAAAACAGTGTCGCCATTGATGGTAAACCCCATACGAGCAAAAACACATTTCCGGTAAACACTTACTACATTACACATCACGTGTTTGTATCTACCACAGAAAGTCTGGAGAAATCACTGTGGCGAATGGATAAAACAGAATCTTATCATTTGATCACAGCCATTTTGCAACAAAATGTCTGAAAGATATTCGATCATATCACTCTATTGTTTGTCGTCTGATGTGGCTTTCAATTTTTCGAACAATAACATATGTGTATATGGGGAGATGTTTCAACCCGGGAAATCGTTTTCAAGACCGAGTTAATCTAGTATTACATCTTAGAAAACGGGCGTTGTGCTCTATAAAACAGCGATTCTTTGTTTTTTGTTCTGGTGGAACCAACCGCATTGGATAAAAGGTACCCTTGTCAACGCTAAGTTCTGACTCTCTATGAATATGTTTCATTTTATTTCACATAATGCCTTTATTTAATGCTTCAATAGTTTTTCGGTTTTTTGACAATGCTCAGTCGGGAAATGATGGGGAAAGCCATGGGGCCTGTGTAAGATGTGCCCCTTTTCCTCCTTATATCTATGTTTTCGATGAGATCTTTCGTACGAATCTTTGTGATAAACCCCCAGTGTACAACATTTTATGCTAAGATATGTTCCAAACAGCACTCCCGCTGAATGCAATATTGAGTTAAAGGCACATCAAAGGAGAGGAGTACAAATAAACTACTGAAAAAATATATGGAGTTCTTTTATTTTGTTCATAAAAGTCATGAGAACTAGTTTAGGAATGCTTTGAGACCCTTTTGAATAGACTCATTTAAAATAAGTGATTTTGTGCTTGAAATATAGTTGTCTCCAATTCAATAATGTTTATCAACAAACTGTTTGTTTACATATTCAAAATAACGAATTCTGATTGGTCAGTTCAAAAATGTATGTATCAACTGTCAAGGTCAGAGGTGAAGAATCAGGAAATCTGAATTATAAAACTTGCTTATCTGGGTTATTTCTGGTTTACTTTCACACTTAAGTTGTGCTGATGGTGTTTTCTGGTGAAAACTATTTGAATATGTCCAAAAGTTTACCAAATAATATAGTTTGATATAGCATTAATCTCCTTTAATGGGCCTTTAAGTAACATTGCAAAGTAATACATCATTGGAATCGTCTCTCCGAGACGCTTCCACTGACGTGTTTCATTGCAATATTGTACTTTTATTCAAGATACTGTTCATGAATATCAGTTATAACTTGCGCAAATATGTTCCCTACTTCGTTTAGTAAAGCGCTTCCCCGGTGATTTACCGTAAATCTATTTAGCATTGCAGGAACTTTTGCATATCGTAAGTCAGCCGCGAGGCTATTACCAATACAATGTAGTGTTAAAGACAAAGCAAAACTCGTCAAGAGCAATTTCTCCTTTTCCCACAATGTTTTCCAGAATCGTTTGCAACAAAGTGGTCAAATATCATCATTATTTGGTGATAGGTTAACGTTATAAACGGCGTAACAAGTAACTTAAAGGCACATTTCGTGAAACAGCGACGCTGATATAAATACGCCTGGGAAAGTATAAACACCAGTGCATGTAATTATACATACGTCAGAATTGAGACTTGTCAATTAGCGGGCGGGGCAAAAATCTAAAAAAAATTAAAATAATAAAAGATAAAATGAAAAGAAAAATGGAAATTCTTTAGTAACTAGATTATACAGTTCCAACCTCCGAATTCCATCAGTCAACAGGATCTTCCCTTGACCCTTTGATTTATGCTAATGTGGGGGAATTTGGCCCCTTTTAAACGGAATTCTAAATTGAAAATAATGAACTTTAGGGGTCATATCAAGGAATTTAGGGTCATTTACTATATTAGTTTGGTGGTCAAAGAAAAATCTGAAGCCAATCGAACCAAAAGAGTACAATTTGACGTATGCTTTTTACCATGTGATGTTTTTAGTGGGTGGTGTGCAGTGGCGGAGGGAGTATTAACTTTACACTTTACCTATGTAACCTAACTCTGATCCAATCTGCAGCCATTTGTATAAACAGTTTAACCCACGGTTAAATCTTACCATGGGTTAAATTCCTGGTTAAAACGCGGTAAGCGTTTGTATAAAACTCGCAGGTAACTTTAACCGCGAATTAACCCAGGTAAAAGTAACCAACCTCTAGGACCAAGGTAAGTTGTTTAACCAGAAAAGTTACCTCTTTAAATATGGCCGCCATCTTGAAAATTCGGCCCCGCTTCAAACGAATTTTTGACGAAATGACCGCCTACTGACCAGCTATGGGGAAACAAAATTACGCAGACCCTCCAGTTTTTCATAGAGAAGCTTACGAGACATGTGAGACCATTGTTTATTGTTTAAATCAACGAAATTAGATTGTCGAAAAAGTAACGAGACATGGCCCCTGTTTAGCATGTAGACATCAACAAAAGATCTTGTATAATGGTGCCTATTAAGCACCCCGCATTAACAGTAACAACTTCATTTGCGTTGTCTCTTAAGTTTAAAGTTCTCTACTTTCACTTTTGATAAAAGCTATTCCCCGCCTTGACCAGCCCTTATGGACAGTTGAGTATGGGGTCTTCCTCCATCATTAAGAGTCGGGCATCGCTACATAACTGAAATAATGTTGATGTGATGTAAAACCCATATAAAAAAAAAAAAAAATAAAAGCTATTCGATTATCAATCCGGTACATTTTATTGCGTGGGATTATCCTCTACCTTTCGAGGACTTCCTGCTGAAAACGAAACAATAACAAACAAAAACATTTCCTCGTAACGCCGTTCATGTACAATCATGTGAAGGTAGGGAGTTGTAGTCCAGCTCTAATTTAGAAAAAAACACATGTCAGTGTTTTATTACCATTAAAACCAGTTTCCCCATAGGATTTTGAGGAATCTCGAAATTCGAAGCACACCAAGAACACAAAACTATGAGATCATGAAAAGTCATATTGTGTTTGTTTGAGATTGACATAGTGGCAGCGAATTTGAGTATTGTTGTGATTTATGGTTATTAACAGATATGGAGAAAGACCACAAGCTTAACTGCCCTTAAGGAAGAACCATCTCCATTCCATATGTCAGTCAAGAAATCTGTTTGAAAACCCATATGTCTTCATTGATCTTAACCCAGACAGAGATGACAGGGATCTTAGTTACATACCATTTTGATAAAAGGAGAAATTGGTCTTCAAGGAAAGTCCTTTAAATAACATAGTTTCCTTTCGCTTTCAAAGATCCATTATGGCAGAGCTATCACTTTGACCAATCTTTAAACTTTTGTACATGTTACCTGAGTTCTGTTCTAGGATCACATCAGAATACATCAATTATGAGAAATGCCCTTTCGACTATAAAATTGGGAATAAAATGTAACATTAAAGCAGCTCATGCTGAGCAATTTCACTTATTGTCACAATGGTTTCTAAACCATGGTAAAACAATGAAAGGAATGGTCTAATCCTATATCTAAGATCAAATACTTTTAAGTATTCCACTTTTGAAATAAGATATATATTTGCTTTTTTATGAATTGATGTTTATACTTTATATGGCAGACAATTTCCTCCAAAGCTCATATATAGTAGATCAAAGACATGGTCTTTACCTGTTTATTTTGTTTCATCACATGTTACATATGTTTAAGATAGATCACATGGCTGATGGAAAAAGGTTTCTTATTTTCAGACTGACAAACGTGTTATCTCTGGAGATAGTTGGTACACATGCAGACCCTTCCTTCATATCAAACGCTCAAATCCAGGTAAGACTGATTCTACGAATTTGGCATAAGTACTTGTGAAACTCAGATAAGCTGTAATATAACTGAAAAAATGTTGACACAGCAATAAACACTACACAATACTGTGCAGTTAAAACACTGAGAAAAGAACGGTAGTCAACAGTGTATTGATTATAATATTTATTATAGGTAATTTTATACAAAACATATCTTTCCACTGTATACATGAAACTAAATGACAGACTTTACAGAATTCCAAATCTAGATGATATCTCTTGAGGAATAGGTAAAAAAAGTCTCTAAAATGATAACACCTAAAATAAGATTATACTCCATGACTCCTGCTCACTCCTGTTTAACTAACAATAGAATATATGGCATGTTTTCATGATGATTTTTTAATTTTTATACTATGTTTGAAAGTTTTAAACTGAATTTTCAATGAACATCCTCCTTTTTTTCAGATGCAGCACAGTATACAGTGTCCAGAAGCTTACAAAGACCTACATTTATCAAATTTGCTTGTACAATATAATTTATGATAAATTCTACAAAAAGGATTTGTGTTTAGCATGGTTTATTTATTTATATGGACTTTACATTGTGTCAATATTTCTGAAATGTTGTGATGCCCAGTACACTTAAAGGAAGAAATTCCCCAAACATGAATGCCCATAAGGGTTGGACAAGATTGAACCCTCCACATTCTTCTTGTCAGTCAGAAGATTATCTCATGAAGATCCAAATGCAGTCACCAGGGATTTGAGCCCATGCAGAGAAGGGTCATGCAATTTCAAGTTTGTTACTCTTAAGCCACAGAGGCCCCTAGCATGCATTACATTCCCTCTATTTAACACACAATGTAGACTGGAAGGAAAAATGATATTGAATTATGTTGTCTACAAATATTTCATGAATGGATATTGAAATAACTTGGAAATGTTGTCCAATTTAATACACTCTTAGAATAGTTTTCCATGTCTACTCTAGTTTCTGCTGTCCTGGAATACCTGCTTTCTGCAAAATCAAAAATATAAGTAGATAATAGAGTACATTTGACATGGTTAGAGGGAGTGATACAAACAACATGGTTAAATACCAACTGACCTCATATATAAGGAGGAATACCAGTATTTCTTTTGACTTAATGAAGCTCAGGCCCAATTAAGAAATGATCTTTGTAATGGAACTGTTTAATATGATATTAAGCAAAGAGACCTTCCAAAGACACAAAAATATTTCATCATAGAAACCATTGTCAGTCACAGAAATAGTAAGATATCTTTAGAAATACATGTACATGTATGTTTGTTCTCATATTTGGGTATCTCCCACAATCTTTTCCTGTGACAAAAAAGGAACAATAATTGATCATGATGAGCATTTATCACTTTGTTATAAGGGCTATTTCCTGAAGATTTGTTTTACCCTTTTTTAATTGGGAAAAGAGTTGTAGTAAAGGCATTATGAAGAATAATGGTATTTAGATAATCAAAATACATTTACTATACCTGAGATTGACAGAGGGACATGTGTTTTGAGTCGACATTCATGTATGGTCTGTTTCAGTTACTGAAAAGCTGAAATTTTATAAAAACAACTTCTGAAAAATGTAAAACATGAATTGTTTGAGAATGCTTTCATTTACTACTTCATATTATATATGCTAACCTCCTTTGTCACAACTGCAGCAGAAAAATATAGAAGATAGTGTAACAAATTAAGAAATTTATTTCCATGAGCTATAATGGTGTTCACTTTTGTTCCAATAGTTTCAATGCAACATCTCTGTCGCATCACTAATGAAATGCAGAACTTATACTCTTTAATTGCCTTATAAATCCTGTTTTAGTTTGAACCATTCATAAACTCCCTAATGGAGTAATAGGATGTACATTGAAACGCATGGTTTGCCACAGCTGTGTCAACATTGTTTTATTACCCCTTCTTGGGATGCAATGATACCAGGCAAAGACCTAATGTTTATTAGATCTTTGTACCAGGCTAGGACTCGGAAGTGTTTTGTAAAAGGATATTCGTACAAAACCAGTGGGCTTGAACCCAGAACCCTTGGGTAACGAGTCCATCACCTTGTCCACTTACACAGGTCCCCCTGTGGCTCATGATGTCATAATGTTTTGAACACATATATACTGTAACCAAGGACAATGTGTCATATTTAAAATCCACGTTTCGTACTTAGTATATCATTTGACATACATTGTACATGTATAAACATGAACAGGCGATCGTTTGTTGAGGGAAGTGTGGCGTGCGTGGAAAGACAAATTACTTCATACCTCAATTGTTAGATAGCTTTTACAGTGATGATTTGGAGCTAAGCTACCTTACGTAGCTAATACACTAATTCCTTATAGTTTTCTGTTGCAATCATCTCTTCCCCATTCACTATTTGACGACGAGCATGTTTTGACAATTGTTAATTCATCTCTAGGGCTGTTGTCGATAACGTAATAAGTACAGTTGTGTACCTACTCGAAGTGTTATTTAGGCAAACCATAATGAACACTAACTCGAATGATCTAAGCTGTAACTGTGTTTTTTTTTCTTTATATGGGTTTTACATCACATCAACATTATTTCAGTAATGTAGCGATGCCCGACTCTTAATGATGGAGGAAGACCCCATACTCAACTGCCCACAAGGGCTGGTCAAGGCGGGTAGAACCATCGGCATTCCGTAAGTCAGTCGGGAGACTGCCTCTCATGAAAATCCGTCAGTCGGGAGACTGCCTCTCATGAAAATCCATATTCCTCATCAGGATTTGAACCCACGCCGAGAGGGGCCATGTGATGTAACTGTGTTGCGGAGAATGAAATATCTACGTTTGGATCATTCAGACTAAATAAACAATCAATATTTACCTTTCACCTGACAGCTTTGCGGGAAAATGACGTCACGATTGTGTTGCATTTTGGGATTTTTGGTAACTTTAACCGTGGGTTAAAACATACCATTTCGGGTAAGGTTACCGTTGAGTAAAACGCGTTTATACAAACGATTTAACCGTCGTGGTTACCTAACCGCGAATTTAACCGTCGGTTAATTTTAACCGAGGGTATGTTTTACCATCGTTTATACAAATGGCTGCTGTAAGGATGTAAGTGTGTGATAATGAAACATATACGTCTGGATCATTCGCACTAACGGAACTCGGAAGGCTTGATTAATTGGCATTGCAAGCATTGATATGAAAGTAGGGTTTTTAATAAAAATAGAGGGGTATCATACATCTGTAATACGTATGGAATAACGCACGAATGAGGCGAGTTCTATATCTAAGGGTTAAACCAACTGTAATAGATTAATCAGTTTGACGTAAAAGTGGCATTTCCGAGATGAAGTCTTCGATCTGAGACGGTGACACCCAATCATATAACCTCTTAATACATCCGCTTAATAAAGATCTGAAAATAAGGATGCATGCTGATCTATTCAATTCGTTCTATTTAAAATAAAATAGTCAGGTAAGCACGATGGTTTCAAGTTTGACCAGATATACAATTAATAGTTCAAGTTACTTATGCTCTTTTCTTAATATTAAAAAGTCGACAATTCGATCATTAAAGCTATATAAACTTCAAATACATATCAATGTATAATATGTTTGATCTTTTAAGGATTTGATTTGCTGCCGACAGCATAGTCAAATAGATTAAAAAGTTTATTCCGGGATACCGAGGTAATTTCGCATATATGACTTGTTGCCCCCTCGCTTCGTAAAATATAGACCACCGGCGTATCAAAATAAAGCTCATAAGAAATTATCATTTTTGAATACGAATTACTAATAAACTGTAACATCAGAACCATATCACACGGACTTAACCTATTTCCCCATGCAGACATTTTCGACTGGTCCATAATGAGCGTAGGACGACTGTTGTAGCATTAAAGATATATTTTTTCAAGATGTGCATGTACGAACGAAATCGCTTCAACCCTTTACTGAGCGCCAAAATTTCGACTGTCCCAAAATTGAAAGAGTTTGCAGATGACATTTCAACATGTGATAAAGTTGAAAAATAACCTTCTGATATGACAGAAAACATTGCGGGAAAAGGATAACTTGCTCGTTATGACCAATTTCTCATTCACGTTCACATGATGCTTTTATAAGAGTGAATACTCTAAGGTTTGTTTACAATTAGCGATGAAACGAGGTCAGCCGGGAAATTGGTGGGCTCAAAATTTGTGAAAATAGCCCTTTGAAAAATATATAATATGTTATATTGTCATGATCCTGTGGTTTTTCGCCATGTTTCAACATTTTCTTTCATAATTATAACTATTATTACCCAGTTTCACAGTTTTTCTGAGCGCTAGTATATTTTTAAGTAACTTAGATTTTAGTGGAAAAAACGAAATCTCTACACATTGTATATGAATTTACCTGTCAATATTATGCGCATTCATTTTGGACCTCCCTGGACACAGCGTAAGCGGAGAAAAGATGGTAATTTTTGGTAATTTGACTATTCCGAATTATAATCTCAATAAACTTGGAGTATTTTTACGACTACAAGTGTCGTATGTAAATAAATCTAGATAAAACTTTGATATACGAATATAAATACACAATTAATATCTTGTTAAAGCAGTTAAAACTGTCAATTAATGAGAGAAGTAAATATTTATGAGAGTTTTTATGACTTAAATGATTAATCTGAAAGATTGTCAATCTCGGTTAAGGTAGAATTCTCAATATCCGTCATTTTAAAACTTTTTCTTTCGTCTGGATACTTCGGTAGTTCTCGGAATGCATCGGTTGTGGCCGGAACTATTCTATGTTAAGGGTATAGTTCCGGACGAGACCGCTGTATACCGAGAAGAATTTAAGATATCCAACGATAGAAATAGTTTCAAAATGTCGGATTATGGGTATTCGACCTTAAAGTGATAAACGTTGGACTGAAACCGGTATCAAAGGTTTCATCGGTGTTTGTCGTGTTAATCTGGAATGAAACGAGATAGTTACGGAAACTCACGAAGTACGTCGGTATACTTCGTGAGATTTGTTCAGTATGGAATATTTGCTGTTACCTTCAATCTAGATTGGTCAAACCATTCGAAGTGGAGTACCGAGGTAATAAATACCCATCGCCAAAGGGATTTAATTTAGATCGATATCGATTTGTTCTTTGCTTTGTGTCGATTGATTTGTTGAGATAACCCATTGTCATTGGACCTTTAAATGAAATACGGCGGTGTTGTATGTCTATAGTGCTGCGTTATACCAAAGAGCCGTCGGTAGCGTGTTCGACGTAGAAAACGGGCGTAAAGAGTCCGAGACCCGGCAGGGACAATGTTTTTTGCGATTTTTGTTTAATAAAGTCGATGCGACATTGTTTATTCGTCTTTCTCTACTGAACAATAATGTTTATGCGGGAAAGCAAAGGAAAATTGTGTACTTAGTACATCATCATACATACATAGCATGAAAAACACATATATCACATGGTGTATGAAAAAAAGATGCCTATCATGAGGATGAATTTATAAAACAAAACAATTGAACTTCTAAATAACAAAGCTTCCTTAATGTATATAGCAACTCTAAACCGTGTATTTTTATTTTTCTATTTCAAAAGTTCAATAAATTTAAGCATATTTGGTTTAAGTAAAATTTCTCTGTATCCTTTTTTTACCGTTGATTATAAGAACAAATGTAGACACAAATAATGTAATATTCATCTTCGATGTTAATGAATCACAACATATTCAAGATCGTTCATTTCTATTTTGTTTTATTTCGTCAAAACCTCCCTGTCTGTATTCTCAAGGATTGCGATGAGAATCTAATTCTAGAGGGAATAATTCTTAAGGAGTTTTGCAACACGTCTAAATAAGGTTCATATTCAAAATAAGTCTTAACCCATTGCCAAACAATGACGATATTTGTTTGTTGCAGACGACTTTGGAAAACGTTGTGGGAACGAGGAAATTGTTCTTAACATACAATTTCTCCTTTTCACACAATGTATTCTGTCCTATTAGAAGATTATTTTTCGATTTCATGACATTTTGAAATGTCGTCTGCAAATTCTTTCAATTTGGGACATTCAAAAATATGGTGTTTGGGAAAGGGTTAAAACACTTGTTTTAACCCTTTCTAGCAGTGAACTGTTTTCAACGGTAAAGCTGGTGAGGAAATGCAGAGGGCATGAACAGGTGCGCTGTTTTATCAACTTGCGACACAAATACTCTAACCCCTTAGAGAGGTATTCGATATCTTTTGATGTTTTAAAACGTAAAACTAGAAATTTGATCGACGATTCGTCATTTGTACAGCCATTGTGATGGAAGAACCCTTACACAGGCTTGGACTCTTACGTCTTTACTATTTTTTTTTCTGTACGTCAGGTCTAAAGACGCTCAACTTTAACAAAATTACCAAAAATAACATAAACAAAAGAAACATAGTTTAAACAAAACAAACCTTTCTTCAACAAAACGAACCTAACTTTGATAAAGAGAACCTAACATTAACAGAGCAGACCTAATCGAAGAAGAACAAACCTTACGTCAACGACACAAACCTATTTTAAACAAAACGAATTTAACTCAACGTAACACATTAAAATCAAACAGAACAGACCTAATATACGAAGAACAAACCTAACTTAAACAAAACAAACCTTACTTAAACAAAGCAAACCTTACTTAAACAAAACAAACCTAACTTAAACAAAACAAACCTAACTTAATCAGAACAAAGCTAGAATTCGGGAAATAGAGATTATTGCCTTAATATTCTGACACTTAAATTACAAAATGTATGAGGCCTCCGGTACATAACATAAACATGTCACTATTTCCATGACATACAGTGTGTGCGAATATAAAGCAATTACGAAACAGATATCTGCAGCTGGTATTTTAAAACCATGTATCCAATTTAGAAATATATGATAGATAAAGGATTTATCTTTATAAGTCGATAGTAATGTGACACAATGGAATCATCCATAAGGAATCATCGGTATGTCATCCTGCTCTCTATTCTTACTTGAAATGAGATTTATTGAACATAGTCAAAACATATCAGGCCAAAAATACAAAACACATAAAAGAAATACTAAGTTGAAAATATAACATTGTCTCGGTTTTTTACCTCTTTTTTCTCCCTTCTTTTTTCTCTCTTTCTTTTTCTTTATTGTCTGTGTTTTTTCTTTTCATCTTTTCTCATAAAGGTATACAAAGAAGTGAGTAGCACACTCGTTTAATGGCATGAATGGTTTTGTTACAGCGATGACTGCTTCTGGTGCAGAATGGTCATTTCATACCGAAAGGCCCAAGAAGCTAATCGAATTAACAAACATAAAATTATTCAAATCGGCGAAGACACAATTGGCGAGCTGTGGTTAATGTTAAAAAGTTACTTATTCAAGTATCTTTTCTAACATATGTATGGCTATCTGTTAAGTTTGTTCTTTTCCCTAATTTCGAGTTTTGTCTAAATGAACATTACTTAGCCAAGGGCAAGATTTTCATTGACATACATTTCATATTTAATGTTAAAGAAAAATGAGTGTTTAATACTTGCTTATGATCTTCTCCACTTCGGTTCTTTTATATATCATATCACTTTAACAATACAACACATGGCACCTGTTAACCAAATTATTTTCAATGCACATTCAAATTACCTTTCAATTATCCTTATATCAAACGATAGGTGTGCTAATAAATTTGACATATCAATTAGTTGATATTACACAGCTCTCGTAATAGAATGTTTTATTCGAGAATAGGGTCCTCTGCGGCTTCGTGGATTTTATGGTAGAATACCCTTAATCCGCCTATTTGAAACTCACTTTGTCATCGGATGACTTCGGTAGTTCTCGGTTTACTTCGGTCGGGGTCATGAACTTTTTGGTTTTTGGTTCAATGCGAATAGTTCCGGCCCAGACCGAGGTATACCAAGAACAACGAAATCTGACGAAATAATGAGTTTCAAAATGGCGCTATATGGGGATCGCACCTTAAAGTTAAATTAAAATACTCGTTGGCTTGGAAAAAACGTTCGGTGATATAGGTTAGGAAATACGAGGAAATAAGACATGTTCTTTGATCAAATTACGGTTGAAAACGGCGTAAAATCCCCATTATAATCAACTTAAAATCAGCCATTCTTGAGAAAAGATTTCAAGCCCCTTATTTTTGTTCTTTCCTCTCGGTTAAACGCCAACCCCCACACCAATCAACTTAAAATCAACCACTTTTAACCAACAAAATAAAGACTCCTTTCTTGGTTATTTCCTATCTGTAAAACGAAAACCTAAAATTCTATGCAAATTAAAATCAACCTATTTGACAAACAAGTTTAAGTCTCCTTTCTTGGTTCATTCCTCTCGGTAAAACAAACATAAGTCGTGATACGTGTTAATTAATTAATGACATTTTTTGAACAGGTCAAACAAACTACTGTCATTAAAGTCACTGACATCCGTGCTGTCCAACCACATAAACACCTGGGATCGTCTCTTTTGTTTATACACGGAACGTCCTTCCGATGATTCGGTCTAAACCTTTCAGTTTTATCATGTCCCCTATATCTGAATTTGTGATAAGTTCATAGTTATGACAAAAACAGACGACAATTGTCTTGTTTGAATATGGAAAATGCAATTGTTTTCTGATATTCTATAGCAAACTTTTTGACAAAAGGCGACGTTAGAATCATTTGCAGAAGAAGCAATTTATAAGCCATTCCCATAATATAAGAATTGGATGTCGGCTTCAAATTAAAAGCAATAACAAATGATAACAGAAGGTATTCTTCCTGATCTTTTTGTAGAAATCATTGTGACACATGTATTAATTACTAAATTAATAACCCATACCCATAATATGGGCTTTTGCTCCAAGTTAACAGCAATAGCAGACAACAAAAGGTCGTATAAGAAGCAGTCTTCCTGATTTTAAGGAGAACCATTACGACACATGTATTAATTTCTCAGTGAAATCGTTTTGTCACGGTGTGTTCTTGTGACGTCTGGTGCAAACGTGGAGAGGTTATAAGGTCTAAGCGGCAAATATATTAATACGAATTAAGATGATCTTCTCATGATAAGCATTTTCTCCTTTTCGACAAAACAATATCAATGTTAAACTTTATGTATCAATAATGACATTTAAAGCTTAAAGCATCGACACTAACATATATGTAAATTGATAATACTGTCAAAGCATAGACTCTGAAAAAGTATAAGTAATTGATAAAAGTGTCGTCTGCGGCAAATTAGTCGGAAAACGAGAAGAGTAAAATGATAAAGCGACATTGTTTATCTGATCGTCCATATTAATGTGATTCAAACAGTCCATTTGTTTAATGGTATCTTGATGGTGGAGCCATGTTGTGAAAAAACGTACCAGCTCGACAAAACCGTGTTCCGGAATAGTATATATAGTCCATATTACCTGATCTGGAACTTAACTTCAAGACTTTCATTCACACGTGTGGACTTGTGTTTTTGAGGAGAAATTGGCGATGGTATGTTCAATGGGTTAGCGTTTTACTAAACATTTTACGCTTAGAATTTGTGAAAGTTCAAAACAATCTCCTCCCTTATCTCAAAAGTAAAATAAGCAATATAGCAAAGTAATATACCGTTGTAAGTGTCCTGGAGAGACGTGTCACATTACAATGATTCATTGTTTATTCATGACGCTATCCGTGTTTATCAGTTTTTACTTAGGCAAATAGTTTCCGTTAGTCGTTTAGTAAAACGGTACCCTGGGAGTTTAAACTGACTATCTCACAAAGATTTCAATCATTTTGTTTATATAAAAGGACTTCTTACCGATGAAATGGCAATAATGACTCATATCTTTACATAAATATGGGTTTTTGTAATGACTCTTACACCATTCATAACCGTCTGGTTAATATGTACCATATTTGTCTTGCAGACGTGTAAACTGTTATAACGGTTTATTGTTGGGAAATGGTCTATGATGTCCTGTCTGCGAAATCATCGATGGGCGGTTAGAGAGTATGGTATCTAGCCGACGAAATAGATCGACACTGTAATCATGTAACGTTAGCACGTTGTGTCTGAGAGTAATCCTCTACAACTACATATACACGGAATTTTTATCAAAGTACTGAAAGGTACAGACTGCTCGTTTCGCAATAACTTTTCAATGAAACAAAAGGTTGTCAGTATCTTTGAAATGAAGAAATTGGAATGGTCATTTGTTTAGTGACAACGAATGGATGAATCATATTTCTAACGTTTGTCACTCACAGCCGACAATCTGTGAGAAGATCCTTTTAACTGTCATCTTCAACAGTAACTCTGGTATAGCATTTCAATCTGTTTTTCTAGTCGAGACCATGACCCCTTTCCGCGTGGGTTCATATCGTGTTGACGGCATATGAACTTTCATTGGAGGTAGTCTCCCGACTGACTTACGGAATGCCGATGGTCAGGTTTTGTATCTTCCTCATTTATGAACCAGGCATAGCAACAAAACTAGAATTATGTTCACACGATGGCAAAACAATGCAGACCAAAATACAAACATCAATGACCGGTTAAAATTGAAAGCAAAATCAGACGACAATGATAAAATGTGAAAAAATCATTGTTTCTAACCCTGATAGTGTTGGAACCGACTCCATACTAATTCAAACATGCTAGATTCAGGCAAGCAACCAATTAAATTGATGGCTGGCCTGTGATCTTACCTGTTTGCTTTTTGGGGTATCTTTCCCCATCCGAATTAAGCAGATATTAAAGATTTTGGAAAGCAGACGACACACAAAATTATTTTCAGAAAATTACCTGGCATTCTTAGGGTAAAGGTTTGTCTTAGTGATCCAGACGTAGATATTATTTCTACGAGGTAACAGTTACATCTTGGATCTTCCAGGTTAGTTTAAAGTAGAAAGCTCTGAGACATAACGATACATTGCTCATCACGAGTGGTTTCTTAAGTGATTTGCAGCAGATGCGGTAAAGATATGCATTGAGCGTTAGGCGTTAACCCTAATAATCCTGTAAAGATAGACTTTTGTGTTGTCTGCTTTTCAAATCCTTACATATCTGCTTAATTTTGTTGAGGAAAGACTCAGTAGCAAACAGGTGAGAACACAGGTCTGTCGCTAATTACTTGGCGGCTGGCCTGACTCTAACATGTCTGCATAAGCTTGAAGTCGGTTCCAGCACTATAAGGCGTTAAGGAGGGCATCACGGTTTGGGCTGTTCCTGTAACACATTTTAACTGTTTTAAGTAGAGGCGTGTTAGTTTCATTAACCCATTACGTTCGTAGACGACATCCCGCTGTTAGAACGGCTCCAGTGTTTTACTTAAAGCTGCTTGTTCACAGATTTGAGGAAACTTGAACCTTAAAGGTGAACATCTTTAATACTGTAAAGCTGTTTGTTCACAGACGTGAGGAAACTTGAACCTTAAAGGTGAACATCTTTAATACTGTAAAGCTGCTTGTTCACAGATTTGAGGAAACTTGAACCTTAAAAGTTTATTTCTTTAATACTGTAGAGCTGTTTGTTCACAGATTTGAGGAAACTTGAACCTTAAAGGTGAACATCTTTAATACTGTAAAGCTGCTTGTTCACAGACGTGAGGAAACTTGAACCTTAAAGGTGAACATGTTTAATACTGTAAAGCTGCTTGTTCACAGACGTGAGGAAACTTGAACCTTAAAGGTGAACATCTTTAATACTGTAAAGCTGCTTGTTCACAGACGTGAGGAGACTTGAACCTTAAAGGTGAACATCTTTAATACTGTAAAGCTGCTTGTTCACATAAGTATGGAAACTTGAACCTTAAAGGTGAACATCTTTAATACTGTAAAGCTGCTTGTTCACAGATTTGAGGAAACTTGAACCTTAAAGGTGAACATCTTTAATACTGTAAAGCTGCTTGTTCACAGATTTGAGGAAACTTGAACCTTAAAGGTGAACATCTTTAATACTGTAAAGCTGCTTGTTCACATAAGTATGGAAACTTGAACCTTAAAGGTGAACATCTTTAATACTGTAAAGCTGCTTGTTCACAGACGTGAGGAAACGTGAACCTTTAAGGTGAACATCTTTAATACTGTAACGCTGCTTGTTCACATAAGTATGGAAACTTGAACCTTAAAGGTGAACATCTTTAATACTATAAAGCTGCTTGTTCACGTAAGTATGGAAACTTGAACCTTAAAGGTGAACATCTTTAATACTGTAAAGCTGCTTGTTCACAGACGTGAGGAAACTTCAACCTTAAAGGTGAACATCTTTAATACTGTAAAGCTGTTTGTTCACATAAGTATGGAAACTTGAACCTTAAAGGTGAACATCTTTAATACTGTAAAGCTGCTTGTTCACAGACGTGAGGAAACTTGAACCTTAAAGGTGAACATCTTTAATACTGTAACGCTGCTTGTTCACATAAGTATGGAAACTTGAACCTTAAAGGTGAACATCTTTAATACTGTAAAGCTGCTTGTTCACATAAGTATGGAAACTTGAACCTTAAAGGTGAACATCTTTAATACTGTAAAGCTGCTTGTTCACAGACGTGAGGAAACTTGAACCTTAAAGGTGAACATCTTTAATACTGTAAAGCTGCTTGTTCACAGACGTGAGGAAACTTGAACCTTAAAGGTGAACATCTTTAAAACTGTAAAGCTGCTTGTTCACATAAGTATGGAAACTTGAACCTTAAAGGTGAACATCTTTAATACTGTAAAGCTGCTTGTTCACAGACGTTCACATCACTGTAAAGCTGCTTGTTCACAGGAAACTTGAACCTTAAAGGTGAACATCTTTAATACTGTAAAGCTGCTTGTTCACAGACGTGAGGAAACTTGAACCTTAAAGGTGAACATCTTTAATACTGTAAAGCTGCTTGTTCACATAAGTATGGAAACTTGAACCTTAAAGGTGAACATCTTTAATACTGTAAAGCTGCTTGTTCACATAAGTATGGAAACTTGAACCTTAAAGGTGAACATCTTTAATACTGTAAAGCTGCTTGTTCATAGACGTGAGGAAACTTGAACCTTAAAGGTGAACATCTTTAATACTGTAAAGCTGCTTGTTCACAGACGTGAGGAAACTTGAACCTTAAAGGTGAACATCTTTAATACTGTAAAGCTACTTGTTCACAGACGTGAGGAAACTTGAACTTTAAAGGTGAACATCTTTAATACTGTAAAGCTGCTTGTTCACATAAGTATGGAAACTTGAACCTTAAAGGTGAACATCTTTAATACTGTAAAGCTGCTTGTTCACAGACGTGAGGAAACTTCAACCTTAAAGGTGAACATCTTTAATACTGTAAAGCTACTTGTTCACAGACGTGAGGAAAATTGAACCTTAACGGTGAACATCTTTCATACTGTAACGCTGCTTGTTCACATAAGTATGGAAACTTGAACCTTAAAGGTGAACATCTTTAATACTGTAAAGCTGCTTGTTCACATAAGTATGGAAACTTGAACCTTAAAGGTGAACATCTTTAATACTGTAAAGCTGCTTGTTCATAGACGTGAGGAAACTTGAACCTTAAAGGTGAACATCTTTAATACTGTAAAGCTGCTTGTTCACAGACGTGAGGAAACTTGAACCTTAAAGGTGAACATCTTTAATACTGTAAAGCTGCTTGTTCACAGATTTGAGGAAACTTGAACCTTAAAGGTGAAAATCTTTAATACTGTAAAGCTGTTTGTTCACAGATTTGAGGAAACTTGAACCTTAAAGGTGAACATCTTTAATACTGTAAAGCTGCTTGTTCACAGACGTGAGGAAAATTGAACCTTAAAGGTGAACATCTTTAATACTGTAAAGCTGCTTGTTCACAGATTTGAGGAAACTTGAACCTTAAAGGTGAAAATCTTTAATACTGTAAAGCTGCTTGTTCACAGATTTGAGGAAAATTGAACCTTAGCGGTGAACATCTTTAATACTGTAAAGCTGCTTGTTCACAGACGTGAGGAAACTTGAACCTTAAAAGTTTATCTCTTTAAAACTGTATAGCAGCTGTACTGTTGTATGATATTTTGTGGAGAATATCCATTGGAAGTGAAATAGTATCGTATTTATGTACTTAGAGCCTGTATACAATAGATATATATGTATTCAGATCCAAAAGCATCTCGGAGATGTGTAACTTTGCAATATTGCTTATAAAAGTATTGATAAAAAAAGGTGTTGTTTTGAACTTACGCAAATTCCTGGCATAAATTGATTATTTATGTATTTCATTAGAAAGACCTCTGGATATGACATCGTCAATCAATTTTTGTAAATGACAGTACATCAGAAATTCCACTTTATTTTATCAAATTCTCTGTCATGTTATTTGCATGGAGAGAAAAAGATGGACTTTTATACGATAAGAGCGAAGAATATATATCGCTAAGGCTCTAACAAAATGTCCCATCGGGAAAGAATAGAACTAACGAAATGGCATTGCTACATATCTATATACGATACTATGTCTGAAGAGCGCCGATTAACTGCATAAAGATTATTTTCCAATACACCATACCCTTTCTATGACTCATCGAATGGCAATTATAACAATAAAGACGATAAGTTCATTGACGAATTTAACAATTAACGAAATACCAAATAACCTGGGCACGAGTCGATAACGTATTTTAAAGTCTTAACTCAGAAAGGAAAGTCATCACTCTTGATTATCATTGGTCTTTTCCTTTACTAAGTCAAATGTTGACCAATCGAAGATGAGCATGACGGTTGGCATAAGACTGGTAGATAACAACGAATCGTAAAACATAGACGAGAGTATGCTTTAGGTGATTTTAAGTCCAAATATCAAGACGTAGATATTTCATTCTACAGTTACAGCTTGGATTATCCGAATTATGAGATTACTTTAGGTCAGATTGTCTTTGCAGTAAGTCTTTGAGGCTTGGTGTGACCTATATCGGACAAGATTTTTACGTAACATTTGCTTATTAAAGTTTTCGTCTCAAAAGAAGCCCTCTAAAGGAGATGAATCCGATCCATCTGAGTGATGAAACATTCTTGACGAGGACACATTTTACCATAAAACATCAAAGATTTAACCCTTTCCCAAACAACAAATTTTCGACGGTCCCAAATTGAAAAAGCTTGCAGACGACATTTCATAATTTGATGGAATTGAACAATATTCTTCCGAAAGAGCAGAAAACCTTGTGGGAAACCTTTTCCAACAATGTTTTCTAAAGTCTGCAACAAAGTCGTCAAATGTGGTTATTGTTTGGGAAATGGTTAATCAAAATTTCATTAACATTTACTCGTATGTATCCATTCTTAGATAGCTGTAGTAGAAGCCATAAGAAGCCATTGTGACAAATACATAAAATGCTCGTGATATCCCGTTTTATATTTTCTATAACGGCGTCTTTAAGGTAAGATGCTGGTTCACAGATGTGAGGATATTTGTAAGTTTGAAATTGATTTCTTTAGAAATGCACAACGGCTATTTTGTTATATGATAAGCACGGAAGATTAGACATTGGAAGCAAGATTTGGTCGTTTTTAATTCTTTAAAATGTGTTTAAAGTGGATTAACATGTATTTTAACCCAAAAGCGGGGCATCGGTTTTCAGATCTACCGCATACAAACCGATCATTCTTGAATTATTTGACACTTCCTGAATTAATTATGCTATAAATAGCTACTTCTGATTGTACATGTATATCAAAATACAATCCAAAACCTGTATTGTTTTAACGATAGTTTATTTTGACTTTCAAATTATCGATTCTGTCAATAAAGACCTTTAAAGAAATCCTACTGTTAAACTGCCGTTTGGTGATGCTATTATGTCGGGCTAGTTCCATAATGTGTAATGGGTTACATCCTTCTCCGCAATACTTCACATGGACGCATCTGTAGCAGGAGTGATTAGAAACCGCTGGGACAAAGGTCTAAATTGATATCGTTGAGTAATCTATCCTTTTATTACAATAGTCTGTATCAATTACTATAGAGAACATTATCTATTGTTTTTGGTAATTCTATGTTGTAGCTTTTAAAACTGACAAGTGCCCAGACTAGAGCATTGTCCTGGGGACACAAATGCCGCGGGTCCGAATCCCGTGAGTAGTGGAATCCACTTTGCCACCTTTCATTAATCCATATTCGGCGAAAGTACTTGTTAAGTATCCAGGAAGCAGACTCGAGAGTGATTTATCTAAGTAATAAGAACTTGTTTCGCATTCGATATAAAATAAATAAGCTTCAACTAAATTATAAACATATCTCATCATGCAAACCCATTCATTTCTTATATTAACATAAATTCATTTCAACAAAGATACGAGGAACTTGTTTAACAAAATAATTTGCTTACGTTGTAGCTTTGAAATCGGACAAGTGTAAAGGAAAATCCCAGATGTATAAAAGGGTTAAACCACAAATCTGTTCAATGCTATTGAAACACATGGTCAATGGATTAGGAAGGAATGTCAATCAACTTTAATCGGTAGGTATTAATTAATTAGGCCAATGTACTTCTCGCTGAACGATTAATGGTGCCTTAATCTTACATTGAGGAATGTGTCTTAAACAGAAGTAAATACACGGGTGTAGGCTTAAAGAGCGGTCAGGTCGTTTCACTGATTCCAAATGATTATTTTCCCATAAAGTTAAAAATTTGCTGTTATGAAAGCCAGTATATAATTTGAGATCTAGATCCTATTGATAACATTTTGATAACGTGAAAGTGTTCAGGGACGTCATGGCAAAAAGATAATCACGATCAATCAATTCTCTTTTAACAAGATGTTTAAGAACGATTCCCCTCCAATGCAGATTAAGCCTCTTACTGTGTCGTGCTTTTTCAATTCTGTTTACAAATGAAAGTCATAGCTGTATCAAATTCTTTTATATCTTGTACTTCTCTGGAAAATCCTTGCTGGTATGTTGCAACACTGTCTATGAATCTTTTTTAGATATATATATTATTTATGTAATGGCTTAAAGTATGCTTTGAGCTATGGTTAACAAAATGAATTTGAATTGACTCATGCGACTGCAAAGAGAGGGCCTTTATTCCTTGAATTGGGAAAAGACCAGGACTGAAATCGCTGAAATAGGAAACCGGCAAACTGGTATGACTTTGAATGTCTGGGAAAACTGCATGGTTTTAAAAAAATTTCCAAACGGGAATGTGCATTTTATAGGTCACTGTTACGTAACACGACAAAAGCCCAAAAGAGCTCATACTCGAACTCTTCTGACCAACGGAATATTCATGAAAATCTTTATATTGGATGTTACGCTGTGTCAACAATTTTAAGGTTGTACTCCAGCTTCCCTTGATTTGCAAGTACCAGGCTAACGATGTTCATTACGAGCATTATCTCAATTAACCATATCTTTATATAAAGCTTATAAACAAAATTATGCAAGTGTAAGGATTATATGCTGGATTCTTTTCTCTTCGTTTTATATTATGTTTCACATAATCTCACCACCTTCCAAAAACAATGTGGAAACACATGATTTATATACAGTACATGTATCATGTTTCATCATCGTCTTATAAACGATAACAAGGAAGAGAAATGGAGAATTTCACCCTTTCGTACACAATTCTAAATGTTCATTCATTTAGCGAAGAGTGAAAAGCCAATAAAGATGGCAAAATATAGAAGAAAAATCTAATTTTGTTTTAACAACGAGTTAGCTTGATGACAAAGCGCGAGTTATTTGAGCTGAGACCTCGTTAAAAACTAATTATTACTCGCAATTATACTGAAAATTCTTTCTTTAATTGGCGATTTCCATATTAGTCTGTGCAATGAAATTCACATCGTTGGCCTAGTCCCGCCTGGGGCACTTTGGATTTTTCTTCTTTAACCCTAAACCATACGCTAGACTTTTGACTGTCCCAGATTGAAAAAGTTTGCAGACTATTTTTCAAAATTTGGTGAAACAGGAAAATAATCCTCTGGTATTGCAGAAAACATTGTGGGAAAAGGAAAAATTGCTCGTTACGAGCATTTTTTCCTTTTCCCCACAATGTTTTCAAGAGTCGTCTGCAATAAAGGCGTTAAATGTCGTGATTGCTTGGTAATACGGTTAAAGGGGCTTCTTCACCCATGAAAACATTTGAAAATCAGATGCCGTTGAAAACAATACAGTTTTTTTTTTCGATACATTCCATGAAAATTGGTCCTGATCGCACAACTAATTCAGAATACGTCAATATATCTAGGTATGTACAGTCTATGTGCGGTGGATTTGAAAACCGTTGAAATACTTTAAGAAGTCCTGTGTGACCTAGTGATTAAGGTGGAGCACTTATAACTTTGGCTCCCGGTTCGAGCCTCACCGACACCTCTGGATTCGCCGGCAAGTCACTTCAGAGCCCTAGCCTAGTACTTGTGGATCCAGGAACGCCGTTATATAACTGTATAATTGTTGATATGGCGTTAAACACAGAAAAACAGAAACGCCTTTGAATCTTAAAACACATTCGTTCAGTGTATACGGACACTAAATACTTGAATTCGAACTGTTGTTTTCTTGCATTGGCTATTCTCCTGCATGCGTATCTTATCAAACAGCACAGTACAGCTGTTATACAGTTTTAAAGAAATCAAATTTCAATATCATAGTTCTCATATATCTTTGAACAAGCAGTTTTAACAAGAAACTAAGCAAAGAGCTGCCAACCAAACGTTTTCCCAGTTATTGACTTTAACGCACTTCATAAATGGTTTTTTTGCCTGACCTAAATTAAAACCAAATTCAGGCGAACAAAAACATGAAAAGTGATTAATGCTCTTAATTGTATTTGGTAGGAATCGCTGTGAAAAAATGAATAAATTGCTCATCTTGAGCAATTTATTCATTTTTCACAGTAATTTCTAAATTCTACTATAGCATACGCTGTCAAATGCAATATGATGGAGTAATAGGCCATTCAATCTAGCCGAAAAAAGGGCCCGACCTAGACAAAATTGCAAAAGAATTTCTGAATGTTATGTACGAAACTAGCTCATTGCAAAAAGTTGCATATTGTAGTAGGTGGGGAAAGTTATATAAAAGCGATTTAAACCTGTCCTTCTTTGGGCAAAATCAAATGGCCAGTATGGTACACCATAGTAGTACTTTATGACGTAAAATCGAGAAACGTCATCACTGTGACGTCATTTTGGCTAACGTAATGGTAACCACGTGGTACCTTACACGATCAAATATTGCAGATTTTCGTTCGTCTTTTATTGAATAGATGCTTATGTTGCAAAAAAATGCAAAAAATATGAACATTGTAACAAAACATATAAGGAAATAAGTGAAACAATTAATAATTTAATGAAATAATGCATGTATCGCCCAATTTCATGAAAGTATGGAAAGCCATTTCTGTCATAGTTTTACTGATTCTTAAATTACTTTCGTGGATACCATCTCGTTGATTTTAAACCCTTATTAGACCTTGTATTCAGCTTACAGTTACTATTTCAACCCATCTTTTTAATATGTTCGCTATGTGATATCTAGTATGTAAATTATTTGCATAAATTTATAGAATTGGCAGAAATAACTTTAACATAGGTTTTCTCATTTGACAGAAAGTATGGTTCTTAAAAAAGATGAAAAGTATCTTTAGACAGTGGTTCGTTTAAACGAACTAACTCAGAGGAACACAGTTTGGATAACTATAAGAATATTACAATCAGCATTTTCAAGCGTGTCAATATTCAATTAACATTCGGCATTGGTCTACGGGAAACTTTTATGATTGGATATCATAATCGATTATCTCCTGCTTCACTAAGATTTGTTTGTTATTTTAAAAGTGGATTTTTTTTTATTCAACTGCGCTTGGAAAACTGGAAAAGAAAGAAAAAATACTTTGTAATGAAATGCGGAAGTGGGCCTACACAAAAATTAATATAAATCTGACCAAAGTTACTATTCTTAAGACAAAGCAAAGCTTTAGTCTCTATTCTAAGTGAATTTTAGTGTAAATTTATGAACGTAAAGGTGTTCAGATCTTGCTTAATTTCAGCAATCATAAAAAGTTATCCGTTGGTTGAATATTGACAAGTTTGGAAGAAGCGTCATCAAGCTTGACTATACATTGCTAATTATATCTTAAGATATCCATTTCCGATTAAGCATTCATTTATTGGACAGTCAACTGAAAGCACTCCTTATCCGCAAGAAATATAACAATGACAGCAGTATTCCAAACTAAATATTCTTGACGTTTTGTCACTGAACTTATTGCAAAAAACTTGCCCTCTGTACGAATGTTATGTTTTGGTCTTTCAACAGTTTAACAAGTTAGTGTATAAAGACGAGTGCTTTGATATTTAGCTCTTTCAATATATTCACCAATTTTCTTATGAAAACCAAGTCCCATAAGAAGTTGATGTTCTGTACTCGGGATATCTGCTAAACATGTGACTTAAAAACTATTGTCACGATCCATACAGTTACATTAAAGACATTGCTGTTAAGAGAGAATTTACCTTTCCACATTGCAACTACCGAAATACATGTTACATCGTCACATTGTTATGAATGCAAAAAGTGAGAGCGTAATTCAACAACGAATGCAATTCTTGTATGAGTCAAAAATGCATATAACACAGAGAAAACGCCGATAAAAATCAAACACTAAACAATAATTTGATGGTGATGGTTCTACATATTAAAGACAATTAGACTTCGACAGTTGTATAAATGAATTTAGAAACATCAAAGTCATCGATTTTTTATATCATTTATCTTTTGCTTCACTGTGATTTGTATGTTATTTGTTAAATTGCACTCTTTCCTCAATTGAGAAAGGAAAGTTGAAGAACGAAAAAAGTCGTTGTAATGAAAAGCTGAAGTCGGGCTAAACAAAAGTTAATGAAAATCTGATTGTAGTTGCAATTCATAAAACAAAGCAAATCTTGAAGTTTATTTCATAAGTGATAAATAGCGTATAATGATCATAAAAGTGTTCAGAAACTTATTTAATTTCGGCAATTTTAAGAAGTTTCCCTTGGATCAATGCCGAATTTTGATTGAATATTGATATATTTAATTTCGAAGCTGATTCTTATAGTTATCAGGATTGTGATGATATTTGAATGTACAGTTAATGTGACTTTTTATTTTAAAAACCGAAGCACCTCTGCTTAATAGACCTAAGAAAGAGCCTGGCATTGAAAGATTTAAAATGAACCACTTCCAAAAGATTTTTCTTTAAAAGTATTATGCTATCTGTTAAATGAGAAAACTTTATCAAAGTTATTTCTAAATATTCTGTAAATATATGCAAATGAATAAAAGAAAAAAATCACATAGCAAATATAAGCAGATGGGTTGATTAGTCATATAGTTACTGTAAGCCGAATACAAGACCTGATCAGGATTTGAAATCAACCACATTATATTATTCTAAGATAAAAGTTGAAACGGTGATCAACGTCACAGAGGAAGACAAATAAAAAAAAAAAATGAAATACACGAAAAGCATTGAATATCCAGTGAATTTATGACAGTTATGTCCTTCCGTAGTTTCATGAAATCGACCAATGCAACGCATTATTTCATTAGACTTTTACTTTCGTCACTTATTTGTTTAAAAGTCCTGTTTCAAAGTTCATATTTTTAGCATTGTTAGATTTTGTGTTAGCGTAATAAGCGTCTCGGTTGATCGAAAAAAAAAGCTTCCAAACGCAAATTTTAAACTGTCTCAAATTGAAAGAGTTTGCAGGCGACATTTCAAAAACATTGCGGGAAAAGGAGAAATTGCTCTTAACCACCAACTTTTAGAATGTTCCAAATTGAAAATGTTTGCAAACGGCATTTCAAAAACATTGCGGGAAAAGGAGAAATTGCTCTTAACCACCAACTTTTAGAATGTTCCAAATTGAAAATGTTTGCAAACGGCATTTCAAAATGTGATGAAATTGAAAAAATATCTTCTGATAGGACAGAAAGCATTGTGTGAAAAGGAGATATTGCTCTTAACCACCAAATTTAGAATGTCCCCAAATTAAAAAGTTTGCAGATGGCATTTCAAAATATGTGAAATGTAAAAATAATCTTCTGCTAGGACAGAAAACATTGCGGGAAAAGGAGAAATTGCCCGTTGAGAGATATTTCTCCTTTTCCCACAATGTGTTCCAGAGTCGCCTGCAACAAACAGGTCAGAATGATGTACTATATGTTGGAAATCGCCGAAGAAGTGACATTTTGCATAACACGGTGCAAAGAAAGAGATTGTACGGTTAAAGAGTAAATCTGTTTTTTCGTCACAATATGAAATACCCCTTGCCATATAATCTGCATTGGGAGAATGTATATCTCATAAAAAGTCCAAATGCCATCACTGGAATGGGAAACCTCACGGAGAGGGGCAACGTGATTAACATTAGTAAACCTATTCCTCAAATGGGTTAATGCGACTTGTTACAATTGAAGCAAAATCAGACAAGAAACAATTACTACAGTCGTAAATATAGCAACGATGAGCAAAGCCGTATTAAAGGAGAAAGGAAATGCTAACTGTCCGTTCGGCGGCGGTACATCGATAGATGCTGTGTATTATACACGTGCCGTTCATCTGGTTCCCGAAATGAATCGTTTGAAGTTAATATTGCGGTTGATTGAGATGGACTACACCCCTCCCTAACTCGGATGAGCCAAGCTTTAACTGTAGAATGAAATATGTATGGCTGGATCATTCGGACTTCCCCCGAAATCAAAGCACTATTATGCGAGGCTGAAAAATACTATCTCTCAATGTCCTTTTGTATAATTATTAAATCAATGCATGTAAGAGTTAGGAATAAGAGCCGTTAATATTGCTTTTATAAAAGAAAAAAAGGAAACAATCAAAATACAAATACCCTACCTAGCCTTAAAGGCCCATTAAAGGAGATATATTCTATATCAAACTATATTATTTGGTATTTTTTTAGACTGATTCAAATAGTTATCCACAAAAAACACCATCAGAACATCTGAAATGTAAAAATAAACCAGAAATAACTTAGATTTGCAAGTTTTATAATTCAGATTTCCTGATTCTTCACCTCTGACCTTGACAGTTTATACACACATTTTTGAACCAACCAATCAGAATTAGTTATTTTGAATATGTAAACAAACAGGTTGTTGATAAACATGATTGAATTGGAGACAACTATATTTCAAGCACAAAATAACTTATTTTAAATGAGTCTATTTAATAGGGTCTCAATGCATTCGTAAACTAATTATCATGACTTTTATGAATATAAGACAATAACTCCATAAATCTTTTCACTATTTTATTTGTTCTCCTCTCCTTTGATGTGCCTTTAACTCGGATGATCCAAGCTGCCAAGCTGTAAGACGCCCTGCGATAAAAACGCGTCAGCATTCCCCCTCTGTGTGTGAGGGGTCCAATCGGCGACGAGAAAACATATGGGCACCAATCAGAAAGAAGGTGGGATTGACCAATACGATTGCTTATTGCTTCCATTTCCGGAGATTTACAAAAAAAACAAATACATGAACGATTGTTAACATTTGATCGACGGGAAATATGAATTCGTTATTAAACCAAAGCAGTCATTTGATGAAATTCATTGTCGAAGGAAAAGACACTTAAGATTCAATTTTGATAAAACAGCTCTTTCATAAAATAGGTAAACTCAACATTCATTCGGACTATTTGTCAACTCCATATCACGATGCTAAAAATGAACATCAACGCCTCCCTGATTAAATTGATAAAAACAATATCAACATTTTTGGTTTGAAGCGATTTGCTTCGCCACACTTATTTCGAAAACAATCCTTTGTGAATATTTGCGTTAATAAAAAGATAGTCATCATCATTTTCTTCCTCCCTTCCCATTCTCTTCTTCTTTGTCTACTCAACTCCTTCTTAGTGCTATTTTAGACTTGAGAACGAATTTGATTATGTCAAATGCCAATTTTAGAAAACACCATACTGTATATATATATTTATATGATGTAAATGTTATTGTAATTGAATTTGAATAAATGGGTTGTTGTATGACAATTCAAAGGAAAGAAAATAGAATATTTCGGACGTAAATCTTTCACGATGACTGTAAAGGTGTCCGAATAGAATCCGAATAGAATTCGGCCACCTTTACGGTCATCGTGAAAGATATACAGGTACGTCCGAAGTATTTCGGAACCATTTAATGTGTGATACCTTAAGATTTCTAATTGTGTTGAATGTAAATTTATCATTGGTTCACGTAGATTTCTTTATATACTGAGAGAAACAACCCGAAAATTGTGATACATTTGAATAACGCATCAATGCCACAAAGAAGTAGACAAAACTAGGCCGTTTGGGTCATCGATTGTTAAGAAGTCTTTCTCCAGTCTATTTCCTTGAATCTAATTCTTAGCTACTTGAAACCGTAATTGTTCACTGAAATGCCATTGTTAATGTTATTGAACTTGGATAGCCACTTAATCGTTTCTAACTAAAAGTCATTTATTTTCCGCACATATTTCAAGATTTGAAGAGGCACAGGGAAGCTTTCTCTTGGTTTGATCAATACGAATGTCCTAATAATGTTCTGTCATTACCACAATTCATAAGTGGCAAATTGAAAATTTAAGTAGGTTTAAAAGTGGCGAAACATTCATGACATTTATGAGTACCTACACTTGAATCAGTTGTGATATTGCACCCAAAACGGTCTCAATTTGAACGCGTATATCCTTATGTTCATATCTATAATTATGAAATGGAATCCCGGAATAAACCCCCGCCGGAATAAACCCCCACCCTAAAAAACGGCACAGCGGAATAAACCCCCACTCCCTTATTGCATACACGGAAGAAACCCCCACTTTGTTTTCAGATAGGCGGAATAAACCCCCTCCTTGTTTTAGATAGGCGGAATAAACCCCACCCTAACTGCTATCCATACTGTAAGGCAACCATTGACACGTAATTCGATTCTGAATTTTCCAAGTTTAAGCAATAATGGCATAATTCAAGTTGATTAATATTGATCAAACACGGTCACCATAGTATCTCACCATTATAGCACTAGCGAGATAATTGACTATTTGACTATAAAACAGGTGAAGTGAGAATGATTATTAATGAGGACTAAAATAGACAACAACATAGTAATAAATATTTATATTTATTTAAATAAATCGAACAAGCATATGTAAAATAGTACTAAACACGAAGCACATTGTTGGTGAAAAAAATAGTTTTGGTACTAGTTGTCACAATCATAAAAAGTACTAATGTTGCCGTCAGTTGGTGTTATTGAAGCCGAATGTTGTGGCCGATGGCATGTAAGAACTCGCGGATGGTCTTCTTCTTACTAGCGTACTGATTACCTTCAATTTTCACTATAATATACCAAATAGATATGAGTGGGGGTTTATTCCGCGTAAGCCAAATATGAGTAGGGGTTTATTCCGCATATGCAAAACAAGCGTGGTTTTTTTTTCCGTGTATGCAATAAGGGAGTGGGGGTTTATTCCGCTGTGCTGTTTTTCAGGGTGGGGGTTTATTCCGGCGGGGGTTTATTCCGTACACCATGAAATGATACATTGGGTTATGGTTGTAGTGCATATTTTGAATTGTTTTTTTATCTTTTTTCTAAATGTTCTACTGGTCAAATTAAACAAACAGTTTGTTGACCAATAAAAAAATAAATGAATAAAAAAACAAAAAAAAACATCACAGGTCGAGTTACAAAAGTATGTTATCAAAAATAAAGAAGTTATTTACAAAAAAAAAAGATAGTCAACTATTGTTATATATGCGCTAAATAACCGTGGATATTGATGCACCATTAAACAAATACAGGTAGTTCTTTATCCAATTTATTCATAATCAAAATAAAATCGGTTTGTCCGACTCATTCCATGCATGAAAGCATTGGGCAATACCTTTTCCTGTACCATTTTAAAGTTTCAAAAAATATTGAATCCAAAGGTAAGGTATCAAGCTGCAATAACGACCGATCCAACATCATCAGTTTTGTAAGCTTTAAATATTTAGTTACCCTTCAATTTTCCAGACAAGGTCGTTGCCATTCTAAAATTCAAACTGCAATTAAACACACAAACTAATCGATTAGGTAAAATACAAAATAAATATTCACTATATCGAGAAAGTAATCGATATTGGCAAAAATGATTTGGTTTTGACGCCTACCATTTCGCTGCAAACATAAGAGATATTCAGAAGAAACTTGCTCCTATATCTTAAAATTGTGAATTTGGTTGATATCAATATACTTTAGAAATAAAGTCTATGTTAAATGCATATTCTTTGAGGACAAAACTATGATGCTATTAACAAGATAAAGGGTAAGGTATGTGTTGTGTGATGTACGAAGGTGTCTGGATTAGTGTCTGCGTGTGATGCGCGTCGTCATGTCTGGGGTCATAAAACTAGGCGTTTGATATTTAGACCAACATCCCGAAAGATGTACTCCCCCTTTATAACATGCACCGATCATATCGATAGCTTTTTGAATAATTTGTTTGAGAGACATATATGTCACTATGTCTCTGGTTTGTTTCCCTTCGCGCTCACCAAACCTGCAAATAATATACTTTGAAATAGTTTCTAGAATTATATATCAGATTAGACCTATATTGCTGATTTCTATAATTCAAGAAAATATCATATTGAGAGCAATTTGCCCATAGATTCGTCTACTAAGAAATGATATGCCAAAGGCGTTTTTGTTGGCAAAAGTTTCCATAAAAAATTCTTTGATGGTTTGAGTATTTTCTAGATTTTCGCAATAGATTTAAACAGATACATATTTCCCTTGATATGACATAACATAATTTTATTAGAACTTAGGCACATAGGCCCATAGTTCAGACACGTTTACAATTACATGCATGAACATAAATAAACAATATAAATATGAAGTAAATCACATACAAATTACAATATATTTGAGATGGTTAAAAGGATTAGTACATATTTGAATGAGAGTGGATGAAAAAGAACTTACATCCAAGTAATAAATAAAACTAACTATTCTGTCTAGACATAAATGTGTTTCTTTCTTGGAAAGCATTTTTACAAAAAAGTCCAAGGTTAAACAGAGTTTGTTTATCAGAAGAGTTGAGTAGATCAGTAAATTTGAAAACATTTGGTCGTTCTAAGTATCTGGTATCAATATAATTATCTCGTATTCTCTTAAAATAAGGACATATTATAACAAAATGATATTCATCTTCAATGTCATTCAAATTACATAATTCACATTTTCTATTACTTCTTTCTATTCTTCTGTGACGACCACTTTCTATCATTAGATTATGTGAAGATAGCCTTAACTTCGCGATTTTGTTTCTTATTGACCTTTTCCCTATAATATCGAGGTACTTTGCCCTTGAAAAATCTTTTTTAAAAATTATATATAGGCTCAAAGAAGAGTATTGTTCAATACCTGTTTGCCATTGAGCGATATATAAATCCCTTAATCTATTTGTCAGTAATGGTATGATATGTATATATTGGATCACGGATAAGTGCCCTCCCGGAGAAGTGCCCCCTCGAACATATATAATATATTATGTTTTACGTCAGTCACAAATATTTTTACTAAATGAATGAATATCTACGTATTCAATTGAAATAAACTGTTGCAATACTTTGGCAATTGACAAAATTCATATGAGGTAAAGGGCATCTCGTTTTTAATGAAAATAGATTTATTCTACCAAATGAAAAAGGAGACAATATTATATTCCCGCCAGAATTTACCTATCATTTTAACTCCGCCCCCTTTCTACATATTACCCGACATGCACTACCGCTAATAATCGATATCCGCTTGACGCGCTTTTATATCGAACGCATCCAGACGTAGAGTGAAATATCTAACCTAGCCTGGGCTCCGGGCCCGTAGGTATACCCCGCACTAGGGGTCACTACCTCCGTGGCCTAATGTTTACTACCATTCAACTTAATGTGACTGGTCTAAATGAAAGCAAATATAGACAACGACAATAACAAGGAAAAACATTTTCTCCCGGTTTTCCGTAGAATCATGGACATAAGCAGTTATATTGACATTTGGTATCAATTTCATCTTAAAAATTCTATCAGGGCTGTGTGCTTTGAGAGGAATAAACATTAAAAATTTGTTATTCATAATCCTTGTCACTAAACCAAAGATCGCTTTTAATTTCTTTACATATAAGCTACTAAAAACCCATGCTTTCATTAATTAATACGAATTGAGCATTCGCATATGTATGTTTTTCTTTTGGAATGCGAGTTAATAAATGAACGGGGGAATTCTTTCTCACGCACTTTTAAAGGTACTACACCCGGCCGTGACGTAAATCTTCTGAAGGCGAAAAATTAGAAAAGTCAGAACAATAAAATTAAATGTTAAACAGAACACAATTTAATGCCATTTTAAGGTCAAATTTCATATTATAAGAATCTTTCCTGGAATAGAATTCTTATTTCCCAACTACGTTGATGTAATGTTTATTTCAATGTGAAAATCCAAAATTAAGGTGAAGTAAATGATATCAAATAAATAACACGACGTAAGGGGTGGAAACACGTTACATCAATGTAGAAACTGCGAATATTTTTTATTTATTTATTTATATTAAAGCCTTATCGAATTGAGCAATAATAAAAAATAAGGTTTTTCGTTGTTTGTTTTCCTCCTTGTTCTACCCAAATTCGCTTGACAGAAACGATGCTTCCATGAAAATGCGCGATAAATTGTTTCCAAAGACCCATGTGACGATAGTATCTATAAATACCACCATTTACTTAACTCGGATGATCCAAGCTGTAACTGCGTGACATGAAATATCTACGTCTGGATCATTCGGACTACCATTTACTCTACGATTAGCATGTTGTTTACACGATAAACCCATTTAAATGGTCTGTATCATCGGCGATTTTGATGTTATCTAGAATGTTCCAAATAATCTAGTCCTATAAAACTTTAAAAATGCATGCAATTATTTTTACGGTAAAAGCCAATTCATTTTAAAAAGTTAAAATCTTATTCTTTGAGAAAGTCTCTTTAAGAGCAATTTTTCTTACTGGCGAAGTTGCTTCGAATGTCGTCGTAACTTTCTTTTTCTAATGCAGGAAAAAGAGAAAAGGTATATAGTATATAAAAAAACAATAGTGGTAAGAGTGAAGTCTGCTTTTAATGCAGTTTGTGCTTTGAATAACCAAAAAGAGGCACACTGCGATCCACCAATAGATTTTCTAAACTTAAATATGAAACCAATCTCACTTTCTATCTTTGTTTTACTCTTTATGAGATACAATTTCGTGAACATTGCAAACAGGTAAGAAACGTTCAGTCAATTTTCATCCTTCAACTTCAATTCTTTTTGCAGTTTTAACAATCGTTATCTTCGCACAGACACAGAATCATTTTGAAATATTTGAAAGGAAAATTATTTATACTAAAATAATTCATAAGTTCAATCAATCGCACAACATACCCTAGTGCATCCTGTATTAAAGTGTATTCAATGCGACATCAAGTGATAGACTGTTCTAATTATGAAAACAAATGACGTTTGTATCCCTTTTTACGGTTGCCTCATGTCCAGATGTTCGAAAAGTAGACTATCGTACATTCTCTGTTCACAAGAATAATGCTACCCAAAGAAATTTGCAAATGTATCCTTCATCATCTTGCTTTAAACGCACCTTAGTCCTTCAGTGCTTTCCCCACCTACTTCAACGTGCAACTTTTTGCATAGAGCTATCATGTATGTCTAGTTTTGCACATAACATTTAGAAAAACATTTGGAATTTTGTCTAGGTCGAATCTTATTTTGAATGGCCTATAAGGGGTTTAAACTGATAGAATTTCACGAAACATCATGATTGCTTAAAACTCACAAGAGCCTGACTTGTTCACGTGTAAGAGAAAAGCCAGCATCGGCTCAAAAGAAAATGTCAGTTTCAAGAGCAAAAAAAAATGTGTTTGTAACTTTATCAAACGGATCTCTGTCCAACCCATTCCTTTCCGCCAACCTATTCCTTTCCGCCCATTATGAAATGTTTCCGTCGCGTCATGCGTTTCCTTTTCGCTCAACATGCACTTCCGGTTAAGTGTTTTTCTCTCTGTAAATTGTAAGTATTACATCGACAATGTATGTAGTTCGAATGATCCAGAAGAAGATATTTCATTCTAAAACAGTAAAAGCTTGGATCGTTCGAGTTATCGACAATGTGTCAATCTTACCATCTTTGTTAGAAAATGTTCTCACCAAGAAAGCAATGTTCTTCCGGCATGGCGTTTTTCTCTGTAAATATCTCTTCGACAATGTGTCAGACTTACGATCTGTGTTAGGAAATGTTTTCACCAAACAAAGCCGGGTGTTACAGGCTCAGTCGGAAGGGAGTTCGAGTCCTTAGTTCTAGAACCGCTCGATCAGAATTCGCTCAAACCGGCGTGGAATTTATTCAATGCGTTATTGTTTGTACCTCTCGGACGAAATCTCACTTTTGCTTATGAAGAAGGGAAGTTGGCAGGCCAATTATGCAATACTCCTGAGGAAATTCCAGGAGCGTGATATGACCGTTAAACTGTTACAGCGGCGTTAACTTAATCAAACTAAACAATTTAATTCGACAAACTCGCTGATCAACAGGAACATTGTACCTTATAGGCTTTCAAACGGGTATAACCCATTACCAAACAATAACCACATTTGACCACTTTGTTGCAGACGTCTCTGGAAAACATTGTAGGAAAAGGGGAAATTGCTCTTAACGAGCAATTTCTCTTTTTCCCACAATTTTTCTGCCTTGTCAGAAGATTATTTTTACAGCTTCATCTCATTTTGAACTGTCGTTTGCAAATTCTTTGAATTTGGGAAAGTTAATATTTTGGCGTTTGCTCAAGGGTTAGCGCATTGTCAACCGTTTCAGAATTATATTACAGCCCTTCTGTGATTCATCAGCAGTAGGTTATGGCTCTATATAAATGTCTTGTCAAAGAACACTTTCACTTAAAGATGCCAGTGGCGCGGATGAAAAAAAATGTTTAGCTTCATTGAACGTCGAATAGATGGTCCGGCCAGTGTTAACGGTCTATGGAATGTCGTGAAGGTCAATCGGCGGTGTTAATCTATCAATGTCGATCTTATTCATGAATATCATAACCTTGATTCAATCTATGTATTATGATTCATGATCAAATCATGTACATGTATTATAAATGACCTTCGATAAGCACAGATTCAATAAAAAAATATCAAGGTTTTAGATTTATCATTTATAAAGGTATTCAGACGACAAAGAAATGGTTTGAATGTACAAGGAATGTATCCTTTTCCATATAGAAACCATTGCGACGGAAAAAAAGAACAAAGAAATATCAATACCAATGAATGCATCGTTTAACAGTGTATACAAATAGGCATAAGATTTAACTTACATACATAGATGACCAATAATACCGAAAACCTTTAAACAATGAGATATTTCCATTCAAAATCATTGTATTGATAATCTCAGCCGTTTGTCCTTGACGCTCATCAGATTCTTTGAAAATATGCAGACACGTTTTTCACTCAAATTTACTAATGGATGGCAACAAAGCTATTTCATATAGTTATAGTTTTTTGAAAATAGATTTTTGTGTCGTTTGCTTTCCTATCTGATTAGTTTCGACGAGGAAAGATACTCAGTGTAACAGATAGGTTAGACCACAGGTCAGCCGCCAATTTACTTAAATAGGCTTAAGCATGAAACTGGTTTCAGCACTATAAAGGTAAAACCTCTCTATTTTACACCGCTAGTGAAACAAGTAATCAGATTAATCACTTTCGATTCCGAGTCCGGGATACATAACCAGCACTCGCGCCGCGTGTATATTGATGAAATGTCGCAAAGTGAATCCCACTTCTCACGGTGGATCCCATATCTCACATAATTCGAACCCACTTTCCTCGTGTTTTGAGGCCGACTCACTACCCCTGGATCACTGTCCTTAGAATACTATTGAGTGGAAGTGGGTACAAGCACCTATAATATCGGAAAGGCGCTATTTGTTCTCAGCTAGACTGCTATTCAACAGCATCACACGTAGTTAAACACAAGTTACAGGCGCTTAGTTAGCGTTCAAAATGCATATTGGACATGTCGGGGTTTCAACTCTGAACATTATCATTTCAAGTCAGACTCACTTAGGACAGACTTTTTGAGACCCGGCCACAGTAAATAGCTGTTCCTGTGTACATAAAAATATGAAGTGGAGAGTTACTAAAGACTAATATTGAGTGAGAAAATCGATTAAGTATTAAAACCAACGACCGGAAAATGGGTAATTATTTACTGTAAAATATACTTTTGTGGGAAATTTTGGTAAATATTATTAATACATGTATCCGGCGTTTACGTTCGAATGATTTTTTCTCTCGATTTTCTTTTGAGTTTAATTGTTTGCAATCCGGTTATTTTTATGCTAAGCATGAATCTTTCCCGGCTCACCAATGGAATGTCGATGATTCAACGTTTGTCTTGACCAGCCTCTATTCGTAGTAAACCATAACTTATAACTATAGTTATAACTATAGTATAACATAACTATAACTGGTGACGTAAAGTGAAACACTTAAACAAAACTTTGCATGAACATGCAGAAGACCCAGTATAATTTTCAATTTTCAATGAATCTAATTCAGAACTACCCTTTAAGTCGAATCTTTCTCTTCTACACTGCTCAAAGGACTCAAAGAGCCAAGAAGGGGAAATTATTAGTTACAGCTCTCAACTTCTATGATGGAGGAAGACCCCAACTTCATCTATCCATAAGGGCAGGTCAAGCCGGGTTAAACCATCGACATTCCGTAAGTCTGCCAGAAGACTTCATATCATGATACAATGATGGCACATCATAGTTAGTTTTATTCTTTGGCATTAGAACCGATCGAGACTTGAACCTGAAACCTTAAACACGCAAGGCAGACTCTGCATCTACGCCGCCCCGGCTTTTTAATCGAAGTATCTAATGCTCGAATAACCAAACTTCAAATGATTTCATTTAAGTTTCAACAATTTTATCATTTTTTTTAATGTCATCAACACTCTTGATCTTATTTTGGGCGGTGTTTTAGGTCTGTATATTCTCAAAGCGTCCCACTTTACGAGTCTGTTAAATGCTAGAGGGCTGATGACGGAGAAATGCGTTCATCATAAAAACGAAATAAACATCAACATATCTCGGCCGACATCTTAAAACACTGTTCTGCCCGAAGTCAAGTATGTTGGTGTGGTTAAAAGTCTAATGTTGCAGCAAGATTGATTGCTTTTTTAATTACCACATGGTGGTGTCCCCCGCTGGATTGTTGTATTGTTTATGGATTTTACATCACATCAACATTATTTCAGTTATGTTGCGATGCCCGACTCTAAATGATGAGGGTTGGTCAAGCCGAGTAAAACCATCGGCATTCCGTAAGTCGGGTTAGTACCTCTCTTGATAATCCAAATGTCGTCAACCGGATTTGAACCAACCAGGAGATTGGAGCCATGTCATTTCAAGTTCTGTACTCCAACCACTTGGCAAAGGAGGCTCCCTCGATGGAATTCTGGTCGTATGGAGCGTTTATTTCCGGTTGTCAATTTGTTTTTAAATGATATCCCCTAAATGTGGCTAAAAGTGATCGTCATAAAAGAATGGAAAAGTATGCCTTGATCATCCAATAAGATATCAGTAGTTATTTATTTATGTTGTAGATGATGTACTTTGTACAATTCTCAATAAAAGTATGTTCTGTTCTGTTCTGTTCTTAAACAAGTATATTAAAACGTGTATACATTTATATATGGGGTATATATAAGGGGAAGGGTTTATACAATATATATCATATAGCCTATAGATATTCCTATACTCTAATGATATTATATCAGATGATATCTTTATATCCACCGATTACAGACTCACGTCATAATTGACAGCTTCGCCATGCCATGTTTATAAAAATTGAATTATGAACTTTGGTGTTAAACTATAGCCTAATTAACAGCCAACGTATTTGCGTTCACAAGTCGCAAAACATGTGCACGTGTTTTGTTCTATACATTGTTTATAGAAGAATCATATAAGAAAGACAAAGACTATCAAAAGACACTTTGTTTAGATCAGGAGGACCTTTGTTATTTATATGGGTTTTACATCGCACAGCAGTAATTCTGATATGTTTCGATGACAGGCCCATACTGATGGAGAAAGACACCAAACTTAATTGCCTGATTGGCTGGTCTATAGGGGTAGAACCATCTCTGAAATTTAGCCTTTCGTAAAAAAAAAAACAAATGTCAGAAACGTGATTTGAACCGGTATCCGGGTCGTGAGGAAAACTAAGCGTAGCTCGGAAAGTGTGCGATGTATGTAGTGAAAATATATAGTTTTGAGCAATGAAAATAAAAATACAATACACTGCTGATGCTTTTTAGTTTGTTTGTTCACATTGGGTTTAAAGCCGTATCAACAATGTTTCAGTTATATAATGGCTTTACTGGATTCACGAGTTCTAGGCTAGGGTTCTGAAATACCAGTGATGCAGAACAAAGTCTTCAACCAGTATTGCTATAGGACAGAGAGGACAGAAAGTCATGACTGTAGTCCATGTTTAAAATATGTAGAATCTACCCCTCTTTCTTCGAGAAATTAGTTATTGGTGGACATTCAGAAACTTACTATCAATTGAAACTTATTCATTTTACATCGACTGTGAACAGAATCTTACAACTTAGATACATCAATCTCGATTCTACTTCCTGGGTATATATCCAGGACTGGCACTAAATGTTGATTGATGTAAGGTCGCAAGATCGTTACCCGAGGGATTCAAACCCAAGACCCTCGTGTCCCGAGTCTGACACTCTAACCCTGGACTACTGTCGGACCAGGGACTAGTTATAGTAGATTGTAGTGCAATTTTTCCAACTAGTCAGTCATGTACTTCGGGTGGGTCATTCATTATACATTTTAAACAATTAGTTTAAACTTTACACTAATGTTTAAAATACATTTCACATCGAATATTACAACTAAGATGTATTATCATTATCGCGCGTTATTGTCTTGGTCTGGTAGGAGTACGCTCAATCGATAATATCATAGATTAGATCGATATATTTGATCGATTGATCATTCATTTAAGACTCGGCTTCTTCGGTACTTATCCATTATTACTCCCGCCAAATGATGCCCAATGACAGGTCACAAAGGGGGAATCCAACTGACAAAAAAAAACAATCTTGAACGCTTTCTAAGTGTTATAGAAATATGTTCCTATTTGCGTGAAAGGGGTGTATCATTGGAGTCATTAATGCAGTATCAGTCTTAAATACCCACCATGTTTCCTTGAAGCGAGAGCGAGATTAAAAAAGTCACGGGAAATTAGGTTGTGGTCTCAAAGTTAAACGAGAGCAATGTCTTGTTTTATTTGGAATTTTCTACAACAGAGAAGGGCAAAAAGCAGACGCGATCCTCAATTTAAACAGACATAAGCAACCAATTTAACTCATAGGAAATAGTTGCATCATATGAGTACATCGTGCATGTGTAAATCTGGCATTACAATACAGCACATGACAGACCTTATTTATTCATTTGTTCTTTATATGGGATTTTACATCGCGTCAACATTACTTAAGTTATATTGCGACGGTCAACTCTAATGAAGACCAGTATTCGACTTTCTATAAGAACAGGTCAAGCAGGATAGAACCATCGGCCAAGTCAGTCGGGAGCATATCTCTCATGAAAATCCTTATCCCGTTAGAGAGATTTGAACTCACGCAGAGAGGTGCCATGTGCTTTCAAGGTCTGTGTATTAACTACTGGGAAACGCCCCCGGCCCTAACAGACTCAAATAAATGTATCTTACCTCATTAGAGTTAGAATGTATCCAAATATACACCGTCATTTTTAAAACCATTTAAATCCAAATATTGAGTCACTTTATAATCATTAATAAACCACACTATACTGCAAAGAATGTTACATGTAACGTTTAAAAGATCTATCAAAAAAATCCTGCACAAAATACACGTATAGATACACGTAGTATTATACCAAGTATGAGCCAATTATTTATAAACGCTGTATGTATTTAAAATATAAGTCAAATTACAGGGTTACTCGCCAAACCGTTCTCTCGTATTTCCCCTGTTGTTAACAGAGCCGATTGACAAAATGAACAAGACGCTCTAAAAATAGACGCGCGTGACTAAAATTATGCGCAGACATTTCGACTTTCTTGGAGCTGTAGCTTTTGGCGGTATATCTTTGGTATTGATCGCTGGGAGAAATTCCTGAAGCTGACGGAATTTTACATTTTCCTCCATATGGAATTCTTCACCGATCCAAATTGAAAGCAGCAACAGACAATAAAATTACCAAGAGAATGATATTCATTTTATTCGTGATTAAGGGAAGAAATCACTGTGACAAAATGATATATTGCTCATGGGGAGCAATTAATCATTTCGTCAAAGCGGTTTCTTAAAACCTCTGCAGTAGATACATCAAAATAAGGCAGTATGGTGTAAAGGTTTAAGACAGTCTGCAAACAGCCTTCATATAAAGACAGCACACACACATGTATGTATGGCTGCTTTTTATTCGTCTTAGATCTTATGTTATTTGTTAACATGTACGTATGAATTCGCACCTTTTACGTCATTACAACTAAATAGTGGGTACTAACAACAGTATGGTGGTAGTTTACTCATCCAGCACCTTTTCCATGAGCAGATTAACACAATCGTAAGTACTCGGTTATTTCCATGTCGTCAGAAATACATTGGATACTTTGGATAAACCCGATGAGTTCAGATTGCAGAATAACATTGTTATTAACAAATCCTATTAAGTACCTAAATAACCGCTATAAGTAATGGAACCTGACAGTCGTCAATAAATTTACTATGTGGCTACATTCTTATTGCCAAGTTTAGCACCACTGTTAACAAACTTTCCTTTCCAGTGTTTGACTTGCCGGTCTAAGGAACAGAGCATGACATCGGTCATGTATTTATCTGTAAGGTGTCCTCGGGTCAGACACAGTAATCAAAGCCTTTTACTGGGAAAGTATCCAAGAAACCGTTTATAACTTCAAAATCGTTGAAAAAAGTTTTTAATTGATAGATTTACCAATCATTGCAAAAGAAAAACGTTTTCGCTTATCATCACAATGTTTTCTTATTTCGTCTGCTGCAATGGGAGTTTCAAGTCATCTGTAATGTGGAGGTGGGTGCATTCATTGTTGGTGGTAAAAGAAGAACTTAAGATCAACTATAGGTGTTTTCGTCACAACTTTTTTAAGATGGTATATTTGAAAATGTCACCAAACAAGCACCTACTGCATTCGGTTTCAATCCATACCTGTAATGAAATTCTAAATCTGGCAATCTGATTTGAAATTTCTAGGCGCATTGGAAAAAGGGAAGTTCAGGTAATTTGATACACTTCTCTCTGTAACTATAACAACGAATAACATCTCTTGTTTTACTGAAGATAGGGTCAAACTTAAAACGAATATTCCGTGCTTTGATCTGCTAAATTGAGTTCTATTTATTTCGTCTGTATAATGGTTAACGCCGTGTCAACAATGTTTCCGCGTTTCAGGTTTGTCACGGCTTTTTCTGGATCCACCAGTATTAGGCTAGGAAGCGACTTGCCAACGGCCACTCTAACGAAACCATCAATCGGAACTACTCGGGTATTTCCGTGAGCTGTGAAAAACACCACGGATATAAGTGTAGGGTTACAATTCTTCGGGTAAATCGGCATCCGGCAATTAACACATTTTTCTAAGCGTGCGCGTTAAGTAGTTAAATGTGTATAGAAGTGTTGGACATCCTCTTAAATCATTTTTTATCAGTTACTCATACCAAATGGCGAAATGGTTGTTGTGACATGTAAAGTTGTTTCCTCAATCAAATTTAATGACTTTTAAGATTTCACATTTAAGATCTATTTTTAAAAACGAAAGTAAAGTGACATCATTCTCGCGGGAAACAATATGGCGTCATTCCTATTATTTCAGAGGTGTTTTCATTGGATAAACCCGATGTGTTCAGATTGACGAAACCATATGTCTAGGTGAGGCTCGGACAAAGGACCATCGAGTTATAAGTCGACCACCCAAACTACTGAGCAACGCAGGACTCCTAATTGTTCTATACGTTTGTAGTCATTTTGATGTTTTCCTTGAGACGATTCTAATGAGTACACACAATATACAACTTTGAGAAAAAAAGGAGTAGCCAAATGACGTATGTTTATTTTCCGCGACTGTTACACGTTAGCAATTTCTCTATGTTGTATTACAAACAATAAAGTGAAAAGGATTTGAAGTCAGGCTTACACTTAAACTATCATATTCCACTTCTTTTTTTTTTTTCTTAGAACTGGTTTTCCGAGTCCATTCGTAATGCAATCCCAGGGGCGCTATAAAGGAAAGCAATTAACGAAACTCCCCGAAACACATCACGAATGTTCATTAAATGAACACATAATGAAAGCGATACGATGGGAATAATAAGTACTTTGAGAAAAAGAAAATATGCTAAAGATTCGCATTAGTGTGGTGGTTTGCGTCGATATTTGGCCCAATTCTAGCTTACCAACTTAATGTGAAACTGGAATGACTTCTGTTAATGACGGCGATGTATATGCCATGTAAACAAAAATACACCAGAATGGTTTGGTCTTAACATAGAAACCTATTTTTAATTAGGTTTTTTATCTAAAACCTACCTTTATATTACCTACCATTACCTACCTACTTCAGGTTGATAATGGACTCGCTCATTTACCGTAGATAGGTGACCGACAGTTCAGCCAATCTTATTTTCAGCGACCACCCTTTAACACTGCGAGAAAAGTTCTTACACCCGGTACTTAATTTATACGGAATACAGGCCATTCAAAAATATTCTACTGGAGGTTTCTGAATGACTTGAACTTTACATTTGAGCTTTTTATTCGTACATTTAGGCCTCTGGCCCATAAAACATATAATACATTTAATAAAACTGAAGTGTTTAACTATAAACAAAGTAAGATTGAATAAAATGGAGAGAAAATAAAAGAACCATTACAAAATGAACCGCATATCAAGTAATTCGCACATTGACATGTTTACTGTAATGAGAACACATTGTCACTGAAATATATACTGATGCTATCTAGTATCATAGAGAAATCAGTTGTAACAGGAAACAATGATACAATTCCTAGACTCATTACATAAAGTATAGATATAGTCAATGACCCCATAAACTGTTTATAACGTCATTTTTATAGTCTGCTATAAAAATATTAGTTTGAGAAGTAACCGGTTCGAAGAAGCGCAAGCTTACATTCTAAATGACAATAGACAACAGCGGAGAGGAAGTTAAGAATCAATCAAGAAATTTCTCATATCAAGTAATTTATGCTTTGGCATCCTTAAAGCAATCAGAAACCATTGTCACTGAAATATGTAATGCGATAGTGTCATAAAGTAATTAATTATAATAAACGATAATACAAACTCTAAACACAATACATAAAATTAGGTAAAGTATGCAATACAAATCTTAGTTTGAAAGGTAACCGGGTCGAAGAATGACTGGTGTCCGTATAAAGTCTTATCCGTCTTAAGTTTTCGTATACCAGTACACCAAGAGTCTGTACCCTTAAACAATGGTTCATTAACGCAATATTGACTGTAGAGTAAAGGCACCGGCTTCTACGATTAGCTAGGAACTGAGATAACGAGAGCTAGTCCGAATGATCCGGACGTAGATAATTCATTAAATACATTTACAGATTGGACCATCCGGGTTACCACTCAACATGTACCTATCACTGTGACTATAGGAGAAGGGATTAAAACATAGGTGCGAATGATTTTTAAGTGCTCTCCGCTAAAACCAACAATTACTACAATGGGCCAATATTTTCTCTATTTTCTATGGACGGTTCATTTTATATCTACATCGCTTGAGATTTTCAAAGGATCGAATGACCATTCTTTCATTCACACCCTTTTCTTTAAGTAGAAAATTATGTCAACGTGTTCCCAATAATTGTTTCATAAACCTCTTAGTTGAAATCTCTGAGAAACAATGCGGGTTTTCTCTAGAGTGCTTGTTCTTGCTGTTAACAGGGCCATACATAAGGAAACTTCCCGATTGAAAATTACTTTAAGATAATGCAGTTTCCCCAGATATTCAAATTCTCACCGGCCCTTCGGTTTCCCAATTCGGCCGTTTCAGCGATAAAACTTCCCAAAGTCGACTGGGCTTCTTCACAAATAAAGAAAATAAATAGGCTTGTTCTTAATTAGTGTCCACACCAACGCCTCATTTTGCCATAGAGTGTCATAGAGTAGTCTGCAAGCTATTCGTTTTGTCATTTCAACAACAATTCAAACGTCTTTCGAACATTCTTGTAAGGCTTTTCTATGCATATGAGCAAGTTCAAACCCAATCGATATCGCATTTTAAATGTTGTATACGTAGCATCAGACTAATTTGTGCATCCTTGCTGTCTGATTTGGAATATACAAACAAACGCTGATATGCAAATAACGTTAAGCAGCAGGCATATGATCCCTCATCGCAAAATGTATGACTAAGCAGATATGATATTGATCTTATCTTTCGCCATATGTCATGTTAGAAATGTTTCCATTTGTTGCGAGTTGTTTAACCAATAAGAAAAGAGTTAACAGTTATAAGAAAATAGTGTTAGACATCCAACGCAATTACAGAAGATATAATTAGAAATAATTGTGCCAATGGGAAGGTTTGTTCATTATGGTGTACACAAATCGCTCCTTAAGATTTCCGCGAAAAGCACACAGGGTATGCAAGTGTTGGAAAATGATCTTTAAAGTTTTTTTGTGTGGTCATCCTGAACATTATTTTACTCTGTTCGATAATAGCCTATAGCGTAGGCTTGAGTAGGAATGCAACAATACAATGGGTCTATTTATTCAATTAACCCATTGACTTCATCATGGTTTATTGTGTCGTGCCTTCTGCAGAATTCGAAGGAAAGCAATATGACAAAAAGAATAAAACTCAAAAAGACGAAGTTATCCTTTTATCACGTTTTTTTAAAATAAATACCATCAAGGAATTGTATTTTCGATACCCATTTTTCAAGTCGGTTGTTCTTTGGACCAGTTACGAAATCCTATACAGGGGTATGGAATAATAAACTAGTGTCAATCTAATTACAACTTCCTATGATATTGCTTTTTTCTGCACAATATTGCAAAGCAAATGCAATTTCTCAAACTCTAGCATTGACGTCTGTTAATCTTTAAGGTAGAATACCAATGATCCGCCATGTTGAAGCAAACTCTTTCATCAGATTACTTCGATCGTTCTCGTTTTACATCGGTCTGGGCCGGAACTTGTCGTATTGGACCGAATAGTCTCAGACCCCGAACGAGGTTAAACGAGAACGACCGAAGTGATCTGACGACAGAATAAGTTTCGAATTGGTGGATTATGGGTATTTTACCTTGATACAGGTATCAAGTCGGGTCCCGTTTCCGCTTCTATTTGCTTTATTCATTCGGTCAAGTACGCTTATGTGTATCTTTATTTAACGCCTTTCTACGATAACAATCATTTCGCAAACTGTTCCTTTCAATACACAAACAGTTAAATATACGTATATGTATACATTTCAAACGTCAAATGTAACTTATTAACGTTTTGTGAATAGCGAGAGATGTGAAGAAAAAGTTTAAATTATGATGACTATTCTATAATTTGTACAATGAGGAAGTGTCTCATTTCGCCACACTGTTTCTAAATGGATATACAGTATTTTTACCAAATGTTATTTCCATTTGGTGCAAAGAGTTGAGACCAAGATAAACCACTTCAAAGTCAGGGGCGTCTTCTGCAATGAAATTCCAAATGTTAACCCTTTCTGCGATGTTAGAAACGTCCAAAGGACTACATAGAATACAATTCTCAAGAAACACAATTTATTGTACATACCTTAAAAACGTTATCATTAGTTAAAATGCATTAAAGTCATTGTTAGGAATAGGGTCAATTAGGCAAATATAATCAAATTTTTGTTTTATCAAGGATTTTTCAAATGTCGATCGCTACAAATACCATCCAAATGGCCTCTATTCGTGAAAGATCTAATTGGGTTCAATTAAGAATAGTAGTGACACTCTCCTGTATCCTTAATGTAACGAACACTTGACGACCCTTTCCGTATGCTTCGTTTAAATTGTATGTCAAAATCCCCTATTATTTGATTTATTTGGCATGTAGAATGGAACCCATTATGACAAAAGAGACATTGCTCATGACGAACGAAATTTTGAGGAGACGAAAATATATGAACACGTTCCACTTCTTTATTTTGTCGAGCAAGGTATGATACAATGAAATATTTCTTTTTACGTTGATGCAATTTTAATACTCCTTTTATTTCATCACAACGGTTTCTTTCGTCAGCTGTTTCATCTCGGTAATATTGCTAACCAAAGTACAATTGGTTGAATGCGACCCTCGGGTGTTTGGTTGTATGTGCTCTTTTGGTTCAGGGGACGGATTCCATAAGATTTACCGATGGTGGATATTGGAAAAATAACCGATTCTTTAAGGAAATGCTATATTTCAGTTAAGTCGATTTTCTTTTTGTACATGAAAAATATTTACATACGGATAAATGTTTAACCTTTCGGTAATCCTATTTCAAAAGGATTGTTTTCCCAACCCATTCCCCAAAGGCGAGATTGTGCTAATACAAGTTAAAAAACGTCCTACAGCCGGGGTGGCGAATCGAGAGTATCAAACTAGTTCCAAGAACTTGCTACTGACTCGGTGTAAAGACATATCTACTTGGCAGTAATAGCCATTTTTTGCACGTATGATAATACAATGTCCGTGGTCTTTGGCAAGTCACTTCAGAGCCATAGCCTAGTACTGGTAGATCCAGGAAAGCCACAGGAGTCGCAGGCTAAGACCTTTATCCTGAACCAAAAAACAGTAAACAGTTCTACATTCTATGTATACTGGTTATATAGTAACTTTCTGTAAAGTGTAACCTATCCGTTAAGGCATTAGGACAAGCCGGGATGTATGGACAATTGATCTCGCCACCCTGAATCTCCGGACCATGCTTGTCAAATAAGAGGTTGGGTCGCCTCTTGTTTCAATTGAGAACATTTTTTTTCACAGAAGAAGAATTTGCTGGTAATAAATAAGGTTTTTTTTTTTTGTTACACTGCTTTTTTTATTCTTCATTATGGTTCGGTATGTCCTACTTTGTAGTTGTGCTTGTTCGAAATAAAGGTTTTGGTTCTATATCGTAAATTATATTGTGCTATGAAATATGACCTTAACCTGCATACAGCAAAACAATAACAATTAAAAAGTAATGCACGATATGGCCAATTTCTGTTTTTGTCACTATATTTTCAATTCCATTATAGAATAGGAATGTCATGTTTCACAATTCGAATTACAGAACTTCAATTTCACAATTCGAGGGTTCAATGCAAAACTATAGTAAGTGCTTCATGTTTACTATAGTTTTGCATTGAACCCTCGAGTTATGCCAAGCAAATGCGACTTTCAGGTCATGTATAAGACAGGCGTTATTGCTATTTTATGTATTTTAAACTAAGTTTTTACATCAATTGTAAATCAGCAAGTTCTTGCAACTATACGTTTGACACTCTCGATTCTTTTTCATTGAAACACATCCGTTACACGTACCGACTGAGGAATAATGAAAGCACAAAATGTTAACCCTGGCTACGCACCTGTAGCACACCTGTGACCATTGTGTCCGAAAGACGACGCTCTACCCCTCATAGAGCTACTGGTGGTGTTCCGTGATGTGTACAGGTCTGATTGTAAGTTTGGACTGACCATTTGGAACGAATGAAATACATTAGAGTGGATATCAAGTATAAAGTTAGACAAGGTCAACTCAAAATGCGCCCACAGTCATTTCAACAATAAAGCGATGTTGCACCAACTAGGGATGTTTATAACTCAACATAGCACCTTGCTTTGTGGTCAGGATAAAATGCGTGCCAGGGTTTCTTTTTGTTTGCAATATTTCGTAATCTTAATGCAAAAAATGCTATTTTATGTTTACTTGTTTGAATTGCCTCACCGAGAGGCTTCAAATAAACACCTGCAAAATAGGGTCAAGTAACAAATATATTAACTAAGGAACCACTCTGTATAGATATAATTGTCTCTTTTCTACTTTCAATCTCTACCAAGAGTATCATATTCCTTCCATACACATTGGTCTTTGTGGATGAAAAGTGCAAGTAACTGTGGGTAGGGATTGGTCTACTATATGCCTGTGCAACACTTCTTTACTCTTCAATGTTTACGTCTTTACGTACATACTAGGGCATTTTACGGTTTGTTTTGTCCAACACTTGATCAGGATATGAGCATGTCAGCTCGGTGAGAACAGTTAACAAGAACAACAGATAGAAAGGCTTACCTGTGCCAGTATTAGAGTGGTCCGTTTCCATGTTATTCATTAGTCCTTCGATCGGGAACAGCTTACCCTCCATCCTTGGGTGTAATGAGAACACAGTTGTTGCCTAATTATTTCGATTTTAGTGTAATTAACGGGAGGTAACTCTATCGTACCAACTAGGATTGAAATAATGAGTTTTCTCCCTTATAATGCTTTCCTGGGGGATAGATGATAACTAAACTTCGCATATCTATTCTACCGACAACAACTGAAATCAATAGGACTTTAGAGCAGGAATTTTCCATATACATTTTTTTTTCTTTCGATAGAAAAAGAAAAGAAAACAGATGGGTTGATTAGAATTTGTCGCATATTCAACGTTATGTCTCTTCTTACTTCCATTAGTTTTTGACATTCCTTCACCTTTAAAGATTATGTGCCAGCGCCAAACAAAAAAACCAAAAACAAGTGAAACATAGAAAACAAGCAAACAAATTGCTGAATGGTTTTAATTATAACGTGGCGAATATCCATGCACCTGCCCTTACTTAAACAGAACTGTACGGTATTCTTTCAAATGAATGAATTGCTTACTTACGTGAGCATCATTGATAAGAGTTGCGCGACAAATACGGGACGAAGAAGAGATTTCATAAAATAAAACACGCTATTCTTTAATAATAAAGAAATGATTTAAGTTTCTCCATTGTCCAATTCTAAAGTATCGATTTCGTTTCATTTGTTTTCCGAGAACTATTTGAGGACGATAGTATATGCCTCTCATCATCCCACCATACGAGGATGGGCCAGGTAAGTTCTGTTTGGTAATATGATATTTTACAGCGCGTCAACGTTATTTCAGTTATGTAACAATGCCCGACTCTTAATGATGGAGGAAGCCCTCATACTTAACTGCCCATAAGGGCTGGTCAACTTAACTCAAGCCGGATAGAACCTTTGGCATCACGCAAGTCAGTTGGTAGACTACCTCTCATGAAAATTAAAATGTCGTCACTTCAAGCTATGTATTCAAACCATTAAGCCATGGATGTCCTATCATTAACGCATATCGTCTTCATCTTCTTCCTGATAATGAGCCAGCTGGGTTCTCAAAGGAACGTAATTAGCTTAAATTAAACATGGTGATGACGCACAGATTATCATGTGTAAATAATGTTTAAATACTATATGCAGATTCATGTCCGTGTAGTATACGTTGTCATGTCTGTGTGAAAATGGCAGACTACCCTGTGAGGAGTAATCCGACGCTATCCAGGATGGGTGTAGACACAGTGCTGGTGGGTAATAGGTTCCACTCTTGCGCTGTCCTAGGAAAGAACGAGTTGGGTATCGTCTGGTCTGTGATACGCTCTATAAGAACAACTGGAGCTGGTCTCCAGTGCGTGCATTTCCGCTGTGTATGAACCGTGTCAGCTGGGGTGACTACCAGAGTGCACACACCCTCCAATCTCTGCCTGCTCCTCCAAAATGAGTAGAAGGTAAAAGTAGCCGAATGTACTTCCGAGAAGCAGAAAAAGACTGTAAATAATCGAACACGGTAAGTTGTGTCGACACATTTTCAATTATAATTCAATTTTTACCTAATAATTCGAAAATCCAAGATTGCTATTCTTCGAATAATCGTCCAAACTATCCGTAGATCATGTTGTTGTTTGCATATCTGAACTTCGTTTTTAAGCGTAAGAGCTTTTCTCCTGTTGCATATGTTCCCAAGAAACGGTGATTCCTGCATGGTTCTGAATTCTAACCAAACATATAGTAGCTTGTGGGCCATTATTCGTACATTGTACTACCGAGGAATCTCCACACCTCTGTTGTCTCAAATCCAGTTCTTCCAGATATCTCAATAATAATGTAGTGATTTATGGCCAATTTCCTTATGAGCAGCAAGTTGATGTCAGAGAAGCAGGTTGGGACAGGAGGAGCATGCGGTGGTTTCCAATCATTTAAATCGTTCGAAATTACTTTCCTTTGGATTCCACAAAAAGTACCCTGAAGATTTGGTTCTTTCATTTCTGATTGGAATCCCGTCATGCTTTCAGATTAGTGGTACTCATACATTTAGTTTAAACATATTTTACTCAAGAAATAAACACCATCATATACATTACAATTTAAGTGGAGCGGAAGCTTAAAGCTTATAACGATCCTCTTCTTTTACAATTCGTTCGCTGAAAAGGCGATTTGAGTTGGTGTTGTATATGAAGTAAGATGTTTAACAGGTCGATTTCAATCACTATTAGGTATGCTCCACTCGTTTTCTATGTGTCTTCATTTCGCGAGTAATGGGGTGTGAGCCAGTTTGGATACACGATATTAAACATCGAAGAAATGAAACCAACTCATGTGAATTAATACGACCTTTCAACCCTTTAGTCCGACCTGATTCTTGTGACAAAGGTATTCGAGGGCGTGTTCGAATGAATAGGATTGAACGCTGTTTTCAACTTTTGTTCGAATACATCAATGCGGCAGTTCTAAAATATACGGTCCCTCCTCTGATGCTAACAAGTTATTCACTTGTTCGGTGATGGACTGAGTTTGATGCCAACAAGTTATTCACTTGTTCGGTGATGGACTGAGATTGATGCCAACAATTTATTCACTTGTTAGGTGATGGACTGAGTTTGATGCCAACAATTTATTCACTTGTTCGGTGATAGACTCAGTTTGATGCCAACAATTTATTCACTTGTTCGGTGATGGACTGAGATTGATGCCAACAATTTATTCACTTGTTCGGTGATAGACTCAGTTTGATGCCAACAATTTATTCACTTGTTCGGTGATGGACTGAGATTGATGCCAACAATTTATTCACTTGTTAGGTGATGGACTGAGTTTGATGCCAACAATTTATTCACTTGTTCGGTGATAGACTCAGTTTGATGCCAACAATTTATTCACTTGTTCGGTGATGGACTGAGTTTGATGCCAACAATTTATTCACTTGTTCGGTGATGGACTGAGTTTGATGCCAACAAGTTATTCACTTGTTCGGTGATGGACTGAGTTTGATGCCAACAATTTATTCACTTGTTCGGTGATGGACTGAGTTTGATGCCAACAAGTTATTCACTTGTTCGGTGATGGACTGAGTTTCCTATCCATCTTAAAACTACCGCCCTGATCATCTTGAAAGGTATGCGAAGAAGGTTTGCTTGAATGGCGGTGAAGACCGCTTTCAACTTTTATTGTTATATATAATACTTTCAAGACAACTCTCATTTTAGTTCTACTGGGATGTCAGAAAGTTCTTCACTTGTGCGAAGAACGACTGATTTTTCCTATATCTTAAAGCCTCCTTTTCGATATATTTATCATGGCGGGATGCCGTTACTATCATTTATTTTGCTTTATTATGTACGTGTTTTGGTTTCATCCAAAATTGTTTTGTATACTGGGCGGACATTCTTACCACTATGTCACAAGAAATCCCAATGTGGATCTGTAAATGAAATCCATGTTTAATGATTTCGCAACTATATTGACGAATATATGCAATCACAAGCGATGGTAGAGATGTCCGAATAACTTTCAGACACATCTTCTCACGTTTATATCAAGTTTACGTCCGAAACACTAAAACTGGTCCACCTAATGTCGGACGTTTAACCGTTCACTAAATATTGTGAACTTTCAGAATGGTCGAACACCCGAAGTATCGTACAACCGTAACACATGAAAACAGCGTTGTTTAAATTTGAAATATCAAATCTCTTGGATAAGACTACAAATAGAATTAATGACTTGTATTATATTATTTCAAACTGTTTTACTTCGTATTAAACTGCCTTGTATTATATTGTTTCATACTGTTTTACTTCGTATTAAACTGCCTTGTATTATATTGTTTCACACTGTTTTACTTCGTATTAAACTGCCTTTTATTATATTGTTTCATACTGTTTTACTTCGTATTAAACTGCCTTGTATTATATTGTTTCATACTGTTTTACTTCGTATTAAACTGCCTTGTATTATATTGTTTCATACTGTTTTACTTCGTATTAAACTGCCTTGTATTATATTGCATTGTACTGTTTCAGACATCAGCAATCCTTAAGTGAAATGGGTAACTACCTCCCATGAAAATTAAAATACCGTCACAGGGATTTGAACCCACGCAGAGAAGTAATTTAAAGTTGTTTACACTAACCACTAGGCCAAGGACAGCTCGTATTGCATTATACTTTGCGCCACACATTCACCACCTGCCTGTGTTCACACGTTACTCGTACAGACTGCACATTCAATGGCAATTTTAATTCGATGATCCATTAGCATAATGTGTTACGTATTGATAGATCGAACGGGACCACGCATTGGTGGGAATGTTGGCGCACCTGTAACCGAAATGCAGTGGTAGCCTATAGTATATGGTTGTTTGTATTGTACGGGGTTTTACATCGCGTCAACAGTATTTCAGTAACGTTACTGTGCCCGATTCTTAATGGTGGAGGATTACTCCATACTCAACTGCCGGTACGGACAGACCAAAGCCGGTAGAACCATTGGCATTCCGTAAGGCTGTCGGCTGTCGGGAGACAACCTCTCATGACACTGCGGGATTTGAACCCACACAGAGAGGGGCCGTGTGACTCCAAGTTCTGTACTCTACTCTTTTTGATACGTAAGAGTGGATGAGCTTGTTGATACATGTGTCCGATTTTTCAATAACTTTGTCTATTGAATGTTGTTGATCAAATATGTTATTTATGTGGAAAAATAGCGCTGAGAAACGTACATGCACTATTTAGTATGCTGTGAGAAAACCGTTTTGGGCTGGATTATGTTAATAAATTGAAATATTATTTTCTTTTTAATGCGTAAGAGTGAATGAGCTTGTTGGTACATGCGCCTAGTTTTTCATTATCTTTGTCTATTGAATTTCGATGTTAATTTAGGTGAAAAATTGCACTGAAACCACGGACATACAATATTTCGTATGTTGGGAGAAACCGTTTGTGAATTGATTATGTTTGAAGGTGATTGTTCACATGTGTGAATGAAATCGGAACAAATAAAAATAATCCCTTTAAACTGCACAAAAGCTTATATGATACACACTGGAGAATAGCCACTGGAAGCAAAATTAGTTTCTCTTTTGCACGTATCAATTAAAGCATGTTTATATAAAGTGAATTATCGTTTATTTCAATTCAATAAGATTACATCGCTTTTGAGATATACCGCATTGATGCTCCCGAAATTGTTAATACTTTCAGTGGCTACTTTTTATTGTGTATCCAGCAAACAATAAAACAAAAACTGTATCGTTTGAACGACTTTTTATTTTGACGTGCAAATTGTCTAATCTGTGAACAAGCACGTTTCACATATGTTTCTTTCGGCTTATTGAATATTCCTACCCTGGTATGCTATATTCGAATTTATGCGTAAGAGTGAAGAATCTTGTTAAAATATTAACACAATTTTCAATAACCTTGTCTTTTGAATTTGTTTGAGCTAATATGTTAATTTCTATTGAAAAGAAACGCCAAGTCTGTTCACGTAACATGGAGATCATCAAGTGTTGGTAGAAATTATGAAATACACGTAAACACAACTTATAGAGAATAGCAGACCAAGTTAGCCTACACCATTGCATCGCTGTGGCGAAGAGGCTGTACCGCCCGCCTAGTGAGCAGGCAGTAGTAGGTTCGAGTTGGATACTTGGACAAGGGTTCAACGATATTTTCAACAGTATTTCAGCGCTACGTCCCATGCCCCTAGTACAAAAGTACGAGGTTCAGTTTTACTAAACCTTTTACGCTTAAGATTTGCGTAAGTTCAAAACATTCCCTCTTATTTCAATATTGGGCTAAGCAACATTGCAAAGTAACACACCATTGGAATCGTCTCTCACAGGCGCTTCCAATGACGTGTCACATTGCAATCCTATTCTTTCGTTTAAGATATTATCCACGTTGACAAGTTTTGACTAACGCAGACATTTTCCTTCCGTTGTTCAGTAAAACGGTAACCTGGTCTTTCAAATCCATTTCCCACATGAGAATACTTGTTGAGAGATGAAAAAACATGTAGCACTGCCTTCATTGAACGCCGGAAAGAAGACTGACCGAGCATGGTTTCAAGCTCAGATCCCATGTTTTCCAAATAGGACACGCTTGTGTTTTTGACCACTTAGGAAACAACTATGACAGAAAAAAAACAAATTGCTCCTAATAAACAAATTATTTCTTTTGTAAAAATGACTACCCAATTTCATGAAAAAAACCATTCACTCATTCTTCCGGACAGCTGTTGCTTTCAGTCAGGAAAAGTAGGATTCCAATATGGGGAACGGGTAAAATGCCATAGGACACTGGTTGCTGCCTTCTGACCATCCGTTTGAACTTTAACAGATACGTTGTCCAAGTATGTAAGTGAATTGACATCATTTTCAGCATCTGAGTTAGCTTGGGACTTGCCTTTCATTATAGATCTTACACTGGGCATTAACGAAATACAAAATAAAGCAGGTGAATTACTTTTGACCTTTTTAATCAGAATGATATAAATATTTTAAAAAGAAAAGAAAACATAAACAAAATGTACTTTTTTCTTAAATAAGCTCATGCACTTTAACAAATTTTAACAACATACATGATTACGATTTTTTATTTTCGTTAAAAAAAAGTTGAATAAAAATCACTAACTATCCCTTGACCAATTATCGTAAAACAGCCTATTTTGACCTTGACATTTTGGGGCAATGTGAAGGTCATTCAATGCTCAAGTTCCTGACGTGTTCTTTAAAGCCACTTATTCACAGATGTCAGGATATCGGAAAGTTAGAACTTGAAATCTTTAAATCTGTACAACAGCTGTACTCTTGTTTGAGGCACATTGGAGAACAGTCATTGGAGCAAAATGAGTTCATATTTTATTATATAGAGCCTGTAGAAGATGGATAAATATGTATTCAGATCCAAAAGCGTTAAAACGGTTTTGAGATCCACCGAACCCCTACTGTACTTATTTAGATAAATTGATACAGTCTGAATAAATTTTGATCTTGGAAGCTAAATTTCATTCAATATTGCACTGCAATAAAAAACTGTATTGTTCCAATGACATTTATTTTCAACTTTCAACTTTTCTCTTCCGTAAACAAGCAACTTTAAAATCAAATTGAATGAATAAAAACTTCTACAGCATTAAGGCTTTGAATATCCAGTTCCAATATGTTTTCAGCATAACATTTTACAATCAACCCATTCCTTTACAGCGTATTTTACAGCCTATCCAAATTGTAATTTACTGCAGTCAAAATTTAACAAACAAATTTCTTTTCATAATGTTAAGAAACCATTATGTCAAAAGGATAAATTGCTCATATTGAGCTATTTCTTCTTTTGTCACAGTGGTTTGAAAGTGACTGAAGACACCAATCATAATAAAGATATTTCTACATTTTTCGTTTGATATGACTTCATATGATGGAAATAGTTAAACAATATTTTCACAATAAGTTAAAGAAAACTTACGCTGGTCATAATATCCTTTCTTTCACAATGGTTTCAAAGTTAACTTAACACTCTATGACTTGCACAGAACTTAAAATGGTCCATATAGTAATGTATTACTGTTATGCTACAAATGAATAGAATTTGAATCAAACTAAAATGACTTTGATTGGCTAAAAAACCAACAGCACAGCTGCTATATAAAATTTGAAAAACAATGTTTACACACTTAATGCAGATACAAAAATGCATAAAAAGTAGAAACACCATTGAAAATAAGTATTCAACTGTTATGACTAAAGATTTTAAAAAACATGTACAACCAAACTAGAAAGCAGTAACATAATGATCTCATTCCCACAAACATAATTTTATAAAATGTCCAATAGGAAAGTCTGTACGGAAAACCAAAAATTATGAAAAGTAATGCTTTTATGGTGACATTTGACCATTGCAAGAAAAGAAGAAATCTCTCAATATGAGTAAATCATCCTTTTCTTCCACTGGTTAATCAAGTCTAAAACATGTTTCCATATTCATTATACAATATATGTATGGGGGAAAGTGAATGTTACAAGCAAGGTTTGTTACAAAAGTCAAATTTCTATAAAATGTTTATCATAAATAAATGCAATCATATGTACAAAGGCGTCAAATTTCATTTCAATACATGCAGTAAAAACTAATTACATATTATCAATTGTCATATACATAGTCAGTTGCAGTAACTTCTAACTTTTGACCAATAACTGGATGTTTCAATTTATCCAACCTCACTTAGATGTTAAGATTAAGAAAAACCATTGTGACAAAACAACAATCAGCTTAAGAATAAGGTTTATACCATTAGAAATATCTCTCCTTTGCATCATTTAACCCTTATGTTACTGGAATGGCCTTCATGCTTATGATAACATGTTAGATCAAGGCCAGCCGCCAAGTAAATTGGCAGCTGGCCTGTGATGTAACCTGTTCGCTAATCTGAGTATCTCTCCTCACAAAATTAAGTAGATATCTAAGGTTTTGGAAAGCAGAAGATACAAACATCTATTTTTTGAAAATTACCCAGCCTTCTAAAGGTTTAAATTTACGTCAGCTATTGCTTTCAATTTGGTCAAGTCCCATGATGCTGTATGAGGGAATGTTTTGTTCACACAAAGTAACAGATTAACCCTTTCCAAAACAATAACAACATTTAACCACTTTGTTGCAGACGACGCTGGAAATGTTGTAGAAAAAGGAAAAATTGCTCGCTAAAAGCAATTTCTTCTTTTCCCACATGGTTTTCTGCTCTATCTGAAGATTTATTTTTCAAATTTCGTCACATTTGAAATGTCGTCTGCAAAATCTTTCAATTTGGGACAGTCCAAAATTTTATGTTTGGGAAAGGGTTAACCAATTCCTCCATACTGAGATTTTCAACTTGTCCAAATTGAAAATAAGAGCAGACAACATCAAATAACATGAAAAAAAACTTAACTTCTCTATGGAATTGGGTAGGAACCACTGTGACAAAAGGATACATTGCCCATGATGAGCAATTTATCCTTTTGTCACTATGGATACTTGAGTTCTTCTGCAGCAGATGTGATAAAATGAGGTATCATAGACTATAATAACTTAACTGGAACATTTTGAGGTTGAAAAAGACTGTCAAGAAAATGTATTTTCTTGCTTAAAATTATCTTAGACGACATCTTCTACAGTGGAAAACATGTAATATTCAAATAATATATTTTCTTTAATAAACATCATTTTATAATGACACATTTTTCTGTTGCTTGAAGTTGCAGAAGTCTATCAGTTTAGTCTGCAAAAGACGCAGCCTTATATGATTATAAAGAATATTTCAAGAATTTAAAAGGCAAGAATAGACCATTGTGAAAAACAATAAGAAAAAAAAACTTGATACATAACCAAAACTTATTTGCTGTTTTGTAACTGACACATTTTCCTATATTGCCTCTTGCAGTTTGTCCGTTTTCAAAGAATCAGCAGTTTTAAGGCATGAAAAGCTTGTTTTCTTTTTTTTATCATATAATTATCTAACACTGTTTTTTAGTTGTGTTTCTTATTTCCTGGATTCACCAGTATCGATTAGGGCTCTTATGTGTCTTGCCAAGGGGCAAACCCACAGGAAACTGAGGTTATGGTTGGGCTTAAATCTGGGACTTCCCCAGTTTGATGACCTTAACCACTGGGCCATGCAGGATCCCTTTTCATTTTTGGTTTGTTTGTCATTTTCCTGAAGTTGTAATGGTTTCTATTGGTTTCAGTTGCAGGTGATTTATGAAGTGAGTTAGGTAATAGGTCATATCAATAAAATTGAGTACCAACGACAAAATACAAAAAAGAAACTGAACCTATATATATATACTTAATAGAGTTCTTCATACCTATTTTTTCTCTCTCGATGACTACGCAGACAAAAATGTGAACTATTTTAACTAAGTTACAAACCAATTTAACTATCTGAAACAATTGTATAGAAATGTAATAATTGTATGTGGTCCTTTTTATCTTAATTAGTTGTTTTATGTTTACTGTGCACTCTTCAAAACACTTTTTAACCAATTACCTAAGTCACATTCTTTTCCTTTTTGTCACAAACAATTCCTTTTTGTTATAGAACCATTTTAGTCCATTTCTATGAGTCACATATCATGCAATTATTGCTTAAATACAGAACCTTTTCTGCAATAAATCTATGATTGGAATGAAAAAACTCACTCAAGTATTTTAAGTTAAGTATAAATTACTTTCTTCAGAAAAAATCCATTTTTTACGAATGATTTCTATCAGATCATGAGATGAAGTAATTAAGAATAGACAAAAGATCACACAAATAACTTTAATTCCTTCTTAGCAGTATCAAAAGCGTTGTGGCAAAAGAAGAATTTGCTCAGTATGAGCAACTTTTGTCACATTGCTTTTGATAGCCATTTGTTGTAATGTGACATTTTTCTTTCGTCTATGTGTGAGAAAGTGTAAAGAAAGAAAGATGTATCAAAGCCAAAATGTCTAGTTTTTTCTTGAACTAGATCTCTTCCCATTCAACCACACACAATGCGTAATTATTGTCACCAGTTCTATTCACTCTTACAAAAAAATAAATAAGACTTTTCCTTCAAAAAACTTTCTTTTATTATGTAAATTACAGCCCATTTTTTATAGACTCTTGGGAAAATTGAAAGCATCTCTCATGGGAATCAACCCATTACCCAAATCTTCATGACAAGTTCAAACAAATCCACTGTCAGAGGAAATTATCACAGTAAAAAGTTGTGAAGCAAATTTTATAACAGGCAAATAGTAGAAGACATTATGAAAAAGGTAAAATTGCTCTTTTATTCTTATATCTTACTATGCATCCCCAATGTATTAGGTTTTGGGACTGAACAACATTGAAAGCAACAGCAGATGATCAGTATTCTATCATGATAAATAAAACAACTTTCTTGATGATTTTTGTTAGAAACTAATAAGAAAATGGAGAAATTACCTATAACAAGCAATTAATTTATTTGTAAAAGTGATTTCAAAGATCAATTATTGCATATAAAAAAAAACACTTCATCAATATAATCATGTATGCAAAATGTGTTTGGTTGATTTGACTTTAAACCATTTTCAACAATATTTCAATCATATATCATACTATTCTGTCCATCTATACATGCAACCTGATGTTTTTTTTAAAACTACACACATCCTCATGTTTATATTTCTATATGGGTTTTAACTTGGTGGCAACAGCATTTTAGTTATTTTACAGCTTTCCTAGGTTAAACAAGAATTAGACAGGGCTCTGCAGTGTCTTGCCCAAGGACACTCCCACGAAACTGGTGACAACACCGTTATGAGGAAAATGGGTAAGATGAGGCCCTTAAACAGCTGTGCAAGGCAAAGGAGAAAGTTTGAGAAAGTTTTCTACGTTGAGCGTGACAGCTATTCTAACATTCGACATGCTATTGTTCGCTTATCAATAGAACATGAAACTTTACAAGGAGGTGAGAGGGGAGAGATGGGGGCTGAGTCATACTATCCAAAATGACAGCTATTCATCTTCACCTTTCCTTATATACCTTGTAGGGCCAAAACCTGATCAACACTTTACCCCATTGACGTTCACATTTTAGACTAACTTGGGCAGTTCATGTTCAACATTTCTTAAGATACAACTAATAAATATTTAATGTTTATTAATGTTTTTTTTTTTATTTTAACAGATGAATTAAAGAATTAAAGTAGCAAAGGCCATCATAATTAAGTTCTGCATTTAATTTTAAACTATTTTTCAGAGATTAATTCAAAGCATGTATCAAATTGACATTTGAATGTTCCCCCATTTTCTAACTCTGGACTTATTCTGTGGATTTTATTATTTTTACCCCTATCACTATCAACAATGTTTTAAAGTTATATCATGACAGAAAGTTTGCCAAAGTTTGGGAATTACAGAAGTCATGACAAGTTGAAATGTCCCCAATTTCTCTTTTAGTCACACCAATTTCTATCTTATAACGTTATCGGATGTTCCTTTTTCATCCAATATCATCAAAAGTTCAATGCAAGACTATAGTAAGTGCTGCACGAACGTGAAGCACTTACTATAGTCTTGTATTGAACTCTTGTAATGTTATCTGCTGTTAAGCACAGGGACTAATGTCGTTTGACATACCTATACAATCTAAATTTATTCATATTGATAATATAGGTATGTCAAACAGCATTGGTCCCTGTGCAGTTGAGAATATCAAGAATTAAACACAAAATCCGACACTTTCTTTTCAAAACCCTTTTTCATCTTTCGACCATGAGACCAATTTACCAACCACGAGGCATGTCCTAGATCGAGTAAATATTTGAGGCCAGTACAGTACTAGATCGATCAAACTCGCAATAAAATCATGACATTAATGGTTATATAGCAATGTATTAATCGTTCTCTTAATGATTCCAGCATATTCTTGCCTTCAAAATTAATGAGGTTTTGTGTATGAAGACTTCAGTGCAAACAGAGGTCCAGAACAGAGGTGTATATACTTCGGTTACTTGCTTAATGCTTCTCTAAACCCTATCTTGTGCATACTCAAAGGAATCATCTTGTCAGCCAGAGGTGAAAATAAGAAGAGTATATCCCTGACTTACTTACTGCATCTCTTAGCACATTATTGTGTGTTCTCAATATTATCATGTTTTCAAGTTGGTATTTGTATGATGTTTAACTTCATATCAACAATTTTTCAGTTACGTAACGGCTTTCCTGGATCCACCAGTACTAGGCTACAGTTCTGAAGTGACTTGCCAACCAGAGGTGTCGGTGGGGCTCGAACCTGGCACCCCAAAGTTCTAAGTCTGCCACCTTAACCATTGGGCCAATTGATATTCCAAATTACAAGTATTGTTCGTATAAACATCTGTTGCACATTTAAGTTTTTCTTTATTCACAAGGTTATCAAGTGTTACGTACTGCAATGATACCTTTAGTTGAGGATACTTTGAAAAGGGCTAACTTCCCCAATGAAGGATCTTTGATTATACTGGGTTTAAAACTGTGTGAGCATGTTTGCAGTTATGTTACAGCTTTCCTGGATCTATCAATAGTAGACTTAGGCTCAAAAGTGTCCTGCCTAAAGACACTCCCATGAAACCAGCTGTATACATTGAGCTCAAACCTGGGCCACCATAATCACAGGGCAACCCATGACCCTTCTTAATGTAGAATAATGTAATAATGTTAAGGGTTTATCAAGAATTTCTTTTTTAATATATTTTATTTAAAGGGAGCACAATGTGGAGACAGTGGGGTTTGGAGGTTGTTAAAGATTTCAATCTTAAATTATTGAAATTCAAGCAATATAGACTATATTGTTAACCCACATAATTATTGTTTGCTTTGCAACAGCTCCTAGAAGATAACATCGTGTTTCGAAAAATAAATTTGGATGATTTTAGCGTCTTTTCTTTTTTTATCCAGGATAAAATCTAGAGTGAACTTAATTAGTTCACCTGAATGTAGGCTAAGGAATCTTGTTGCTTTTACTGTTAAAGTGCTTTTTGTTTCATGTGTTGATAAATACATCTGAAATTTTTTGTCACAAAAAGCTGACCGGTCTGTGCTAAGCTAACCAAATTCCCTTCAGTTAACATGACATTATGACATTTGTATAGGGGATATGCCGATAAAAAGGTTTGAAATTGGACCAATTGACAATTTTCACATATATTTATTTGATTTCATGACACTGGATTTGTTTTGTTTGTTTTTAGTATTGGGTTTAATGCTATATCTACAATTTTTCAGTAACATTACGGTTTTCATGGATTCACCAATACCAGGCTAGGACACTGAAGTGCTTTCGAAGGACACTCCCATGGAGTCAAAGGTACCACTGGGAATCAAACCCAGGACCCCAAAGTTAAAAAACCACCAAATTAATCACTGGGCCTTTAAGAACCTGGAATTTGTGTAAGCGAAATGTTGGCCATGAAGAACCTGGAATTTGTGTAAGGGAAGTGTATGATAACCAAACTGAAAGAGTATATATACACATCTTAATCTAATTGTTGGAACATATCAAATTTTATCAATTTACATCAATAATGTCCATTCAGTGTTTTGGAGCAAATTTCCTAAACACCCTTTATCAAATAATCCAAGGATTTCACAAGTCTATTGAAGACTAGTTTTGGAAACATTGCTGAAAAAAAGGAGATCTTGCTCATTATGCACTATTATTCTCATAGGATAAAAACTATTTATCTGCATCCTACAAGAGAAATGTCCCTTATTCTATCAACTTTCAACTAGTTATCTTCAAATTCTCTCAATTTTGGCAAAACAAGTAATGTGTCTTAAGCAAAAAGAGTTTAAAATCATCCATACGAGGGCAATTAAAGAATTATATTACGTGTCAGGTTATACCCTGATAGTCGTCTCTCTGAATGGCCGTTTTCGAAAGGTTTTAAAACTCTGGCGTCCATACGATATCTCTATAAAGCCAAACCCTAATATGTATGTCACTTCATCTGACATCTACTTGCCTAAAGCAATATTTTTTAAAATTTTTGACAGCTAGTCTATCCTTCACTTATCATACACTTCCCTAATACAAATAGTTTTAAATACCCTTTCAGTAAACAATATATAAGATGGACTCATTTGTACTCCAGGCCAGTTTGCTTGTGGTGGGAAATTCTCTTTTTATCACATTGACTTTAAGGTTAATTAATAAATGTTTATATGGATACATGTATATGTATTATTGAGATTTGAGGGTTCAGTGCAAGACTGTAGTAAGTGCTTCATGTTTATGAAGCACTTACTATAGTCTTGCATTGATCCCTCAAAATGTCAAGTTGATATCTAGTCATTCTCTTCAAATTAGATAAACAGGGTTATAAGCGATAAGATGTTTCACTCCATACCTCCCTTTGACAAAACTGTTGCCTAGATTTGTTTATTGTTTTATTGGGCTTTAACATCACATCAACAGAATTTCAGTGTTTTTACGATGCCTGGATTATGATCAATGGAGAAAGACCCTATTAGCTTTAGGACCCACAAGGGCTGGACAAGCCGGGTAAATTAATTGACTTTCAGACTAGGTTAGGTCACAGGCCAGCCGCCAAGTAAATAGGCATATGGCCTGTGATCTAACCTGTTTGCTACTCTGAGTATCTTTCCTCATTAGAATGAAGCAGATATTTAAGGTTTTGGATTTTGATTTAACCTGTTTGCATAAGATTGAAGTTGGTTCCAGCACTATAAGGTTCAAACTTTTCTTCAAAACATAAAATGTAATATCCTCAAATGAGACGAAACCGAAAAATATTTAAACAGAGAATATTAACAGAGAATATATATGGGTCATGAGATGAAATTCGATGACTGGTTAATTTGTAAGAGGTAGTCCAAAATAATGCAGGCAGAATAACGTCTCCTTGAACAAAATTTCAAAAGTAAAATCCTGTTGTCATGTCCAAAATTGGTGTCAATTAGCAAAAAAAATAAAAAAATGTTCACCTTTAACCTATACAAAATAACTTTCAACTTTTATAACAGCAAATCAATTTTCAAAGAAAACACATAAATCAAAAACCAAATTTCTCTCCTTATTTTCTATTGGTAAATAAAGATAGAATGGAAATACCAGTACATGTATTTATATTTGCGAAGATTTTTATCATTTCATTTTTAAATCCTTTTCAATGGTTTTGACGCACATGTTTCACGCAATGTTCAAGGTAACCAAGGGTTACTATTTTCCATGAAGAAGTCCACAAGTCAAAATAAATCAAACATCATGTTTTAATGGTGTCAAACTAACCTGACCTCAAATAGATGGAGATTGAGGGTTCCTCATGCAAATCATAACTATGGTTAAGATGAACCTGCCCAAGATCAGCTAGAGATATCTTCCCTGATTGTAAATAAAAAAGACAAATAAAAAAAGAAAAACCCAAGACGTAAAAACATGCTCTTCTCTTCTTTTCAATTTTGTGATTGACATTAAAAGACTTCATTCCCCAAAATATATCTCAAAATAACTACATATCAACTTTGGAGGAAAATAGACTGGTTATTAACTGTAATATCTCCTCTTTGGTGTTTGGTAAAGGATTAAATATAATTAAAGGAAAACATGGTTTTCTTTTATATGTTGGAAAAAAAAAAGAAATGTAAGAGGACTTTCTCCATTTGTCACAATAGTTACTTAATAACATTCAACCAACTTGGGCATATTCAAGGCGAAATCAAAAGAGTAATGTGTTGTGTTTAGGCATCACGCGGCAATGAATTGGATTTTGTGTGGTAATTGTATATGTAATTGTATGGTGTCTAATGCCATGTCAACAATTTTTCATTTATGTTACGGCTTTCCTGGATTCACTAGTACTTGGCTAGGACTCTGAAGTGACTTGATATTGTGACTTGATATTGTGGTGCAGAAACTGAAGTTGTTACATGTTTATGTACATGGAGTATGGGGTTTAGTGTCTAACAAAGCCGACAACAATTTTTACATAAACAAATCAAGACCTCTTTTCCTAGAGAGCAGCCTATTTGAAGTTATTTAGGTCAGGAAAAATAACTTAATTAGCATAATTTAGAAAACAAACTATATTGAAAACTAAATTATGAGGTTTTACAGGTGTTTTTTGTGTATAACCCTTTGGTCCAACAAAATTCATCTTACCGATTCTTACCCTCTGTCTAACGACTTATGTCATGTCTCTTAACTCGAAAACAGTAGTTTTGAAATTGAAAAGGAAACATTTCAAAAAAAATGAGAAATTACAGATAACAAGTTATCACTTCATTTCCAGAAAAAGATTTTAGAAATCTATTTTTGTAAAAATTGCTTTTTACCTTATACTATGTACTGACCCATTTTGGCGCACATGAAAGACATACGAAACCATATCTATAAAACATTAGTTGCATGTTATGAGCAGTTTTATCTTTCCACAGGTCTCTACCAATTATCACAAAAGTTACACATCGATTTTAAAAGATTATTCAGACTTTGTTTTCAATATAAAGGTTCTTGATGAAAGAAAAGAAAATTTGAAAGTTTAAATAAAATATCGTTGGAACAATAGTTTTTTTTTATTGTTGTTTGATATACAATTAAAGTAGCTATTAAAAGCAAATTTTAAAGAATAAAAAATTATCTAATTTTGCTTCCAATGACTATTTTTCAGTGCATATCATATAACAGTACAGCTGTTGTGGACTTTTAAAGATATTTATCAATTTTAACTTCCAAATTACCTCCCATCTGTAAACAAAGACCTTCAACCTATTGAGAGTAATTGGTGTTGGAAAGTATCATTTCATTGATAAAATGGCAACATTTTCAGCAAATGTTTTAGCTTTAAAAATGAAGTCGAAATACAAGCAAAAAATGTAGTAATATCTTTCAACCATTACCTCTTCCTAATTGAAAATTTTGACACCTCTCCAAATCTTAAAATTTAGAAAATGGTCATAAAATGTGAGACTAAAAATAATCCAACAACATTTTTACAACTGAGTAATTCACCTCTATTGCAAGTGCTTTCTACTTTTGTCACGATGTTTCATCCAGTCATTCATTTGTTTTCACATACATGTTGTGACCCGCTTGCATCACAACATTTAAAAAACCATTGTGAAAAATAGAGGAATTGCTCTTCATGAGGTTTTCCTCTATTTTTCACAAAGGGTTCAACCCCATCTAAGAAAAAAAAAAAATTATTCATACATGAAATTTCATCTTTTTTCAACTTCATTGTACAAAAGTCAAGAATTGCATGACAGAATTGGTTAAAAGAGAAATTAAGATACCAATGTTTGAAAACAACAATACAGTCAAATCTTAACAGTTACATAGCTCAATAACTAATATCAATAAATAACATAAAAGTACCTCAAATCTAATTGTATACAATCAACTCTGTAATTGCTTATTTGGCTGTAAATACATCTATACTAGATAACAGTATTAACCCTTTACCAAATGGCAAATTTTCGACTGTGCCAAATTCAAAGACATTTCAAAATGTGACGTAATTGAAAAACAATCTTCTGGTAGGTCAGAAATCATTGTGGGAAAAGGAGAAATTGCTTGTTAAGAGCAATTTCTCCTTTTCCCACAATGTTTTCAAGAGTCGTCTACAACAATCTGTTCAAATCTCGTTATTGTTTGGTAATGGGTTAATTGAACTTACAGAGAAACTCTAAATTTGTTTAACTAATTGGTATTTAACCATGAAGAAGGGATAAATGACTTGATGCAAAACTTGACTAAGCCAGTTGCTTCTGTGATGAACTCAACATTAGTCTTGCATTAATTCATTAAGTGACGCATGTTCTTCACTTTGTTAATTAATTGGTTGCAAATCACGAAAATCACGAAAATTGTGAGAGTGCAATATTGATTACTTCTCTCAAACCAGTCAATTACAAAGTTGATCAACAAATGGACTTTTCTTTGAGAAAATCAGTCTTTGTAAATTTGTACATGCATAATTTATCAGATTCCTTGTTCCAATTCACTTTTCAGTAGATGACATAAAACTACTCATTTACGTCAAAATATTACAAAAGATATCTTTTTCAAAATGTTTCTATATCTGATGAGATTCATTCAACTCTTCCCTTGCAAAGAATTCAAGAACAGTGTTCATGAACTGTATGAACAAACATGAACAAATATTGGCCATCCATGAACACAGACGTGTACTTGAATATGTTCAGTAATGTCATGAACATGTTGATGAAGGTATTCATGGAAATGTTTGTGATGTTCATGGACATGTTCAAGAACATTTTTGTGTTCATAAATTGCCATTATTCCTACATGTCCATTCATGAAAACAGTTCTATTTTTCCTTTGCAGACATGATGCCAATTACTTGCTTGAAAATCCCTCTTAACAAGGCACATGTAGTAAAAGATCAAAGCAACAGAAATATGACAACAGGCCTGTTTATAAGGAAATGATTGGTAACATTTAAGAGAAGCTTAATTTGAAAGCTCCCCCATGTAAAGGGGTTGCAATAAATGTGTGATTTGACAATGCATCAAAGAACTGTTTTCCTCAGAGAAAGACCCCCATCTATGCTAGCTACACCAGTGTTGAGAGTTTTGGGTCTCCATTACTACTCCCACTATCCAACCTTGACCTTGACTGAGGTCGTGACCCTGACCTTGAACCAGATGACCTCAGGTGACCCGAAGAACCCGAATGCACAGAAACATTCCCCATTGATACCGCTTCCTCACGCGGAAGCTGTCCCTGATTCATTCCTGCTGCAAGATTTTTCTGGGCAATCACCGCCATTCTTGAGTCAACCATATTACGACCTTGTCGAGTCCGCATTGTCGCGCTCGTTGATTGGGCTCGCGGTCTCATGTCCTCAAACTCCCCCGAATATGGGGACAGGTGTCTGTAAGACATTGGCATCGAGTGAAAACTGTGTCGCTGCGAGCTGGGGTTTGTCATCGAGTCGAAAGACATGTTGACTTTCGAGAACAGTTTCGTAATATCTTTAGAACTTGCAAACACTGGCCTTGTTGATAATGATTCGACTGACACTTTTTCTCCCATTCGATGTTTTTCCTCATACTTTACCTGTGCTAGGGAATATTGCGGCAAGTCACCCAGATTCACATACTCACTTTCAGGTTCAAGGTCAACTGATTTTGGTCGCTGAGTTACCGTGGGAACTATTTCAATAGGCGACGGAGAAGTTTTTAGTTTTTGCTTAGTTTTTGTACCTGATTTATTGTCGATGTTCTGCTTCTTATTCGAAGGTTTAAACATGTTTGGCAAAATCTGAAAAAATTTGCTTTTAGAACTCCCAGCCGAGTCCTTCCCTGATTTCTGTGTTTTCCCATTTTCTGCAGGTGGTTCCCTTGTCGATTGTTGCTCAACTTGTCGTAGTTCGGGAACGGAGGCTCGCAGGTCCATGGTTCCCTGTGTGTATGAGGAATGACCAGAATGGGCACCAGGAAGAGTTGTCTGGGACCGGCAATAATTATCCTGATCACACATCGTGTTAATCTTTTTCTTTTGAAAATAATTCACTTTTGAATCGGTCCTGCTTCTCTGCTCTGCCTGTTCCTGGAATCCGTAATAGTTCCGATAATTCCTGTCCATGTCCGACCACTTCTCTAACAATTCCCCGCTCAGTTTTTCTAACGGAGACTGTGGGGAACCAGGCTCCTGTTGCTTATCACTGATTGGCTGAAAACTGGAGAGACTTGTACTCCGACTGCTCTGATTGAGGGAGTACATTCCCTCGTCTCCGCTGGCGCTCACGTAAATCCGACCACTGAGTGTCCGATATTTCGTGTCTGACCCGCCCCTGAGGAGGGGCGTATCCCCTCCAACATGCCCTAAATTACTAGAGTAACCACTACCATAAGAATTGGGGTATTCCGTCCTTGTATATTCCTGCGTAATATTATTCCCGAAATGCTGCGCGCTCTCTTCCACAACCGGAGCGCCCCCTATAGTCCCTGAAGATGACAACCTTTTCCCTGAATGTGACCTTGACCTAGAGTCTGGCTCTCTAGCCCTGGTCTCCATGGTAACCTGAGGTATTGCTGGATTGGACAGACCATGCTGTGGGTGGGGAGGAACAGTTACCTCCCTTTCCCCATCAATCACATAGAGCTGCCTGTGTCTGTGTTCTATATCACTTTGCGACACGTTAATAAATGAAGTTTCATTATTACTATCCTGATTTTGATTTTTACGCATTTCACGATTAAACTTTCCAATCATTTCTTTTCCCCTTGATTTCCCTCTTTCTGGTTTATATCCTTGCACGTTGTTGTCACCAACATTTCCGTTGTTATGGTGACTAGTGTCATGGTTACCAAATGTCCGATGTTCGGAGCCCTCTTCCTGAATACTTGTAAGCTGCCGAAGCTGTTCCTGAACGGTATTATCCTCGGACTCTATCATTCGCTGTTTTCTCCGAACTGCCCAGCTTTCGCGCACAGAGTTTGGCTTGATTGCACCATTTGGCAACACCACTTTCTTTACACTACCATAAGAACTATCAAATTCAGTAATAACAGAATTAAAACTGGATGAGCAGGGAGATGATATTGTTCCTGAACTCGAATTTGTCCCATATCCATCGTCGGGACTATCCGCGTTTGAAAACCCTTGGGTCTCTGCTGGTTTTGCGACCGGAGAAAAGTTTGAATTATGGTTACCCGTAGAAATATGTAATGGCGACATTTTACTGGCCTCATTTGATTCCAGGAAGTGAGTTTGTTCATGTGACTGATCTCCTGGACCAATCAAACCGTTCCGTCCTGGAATATGTAAATGCAGATTTTTGTTCTGAACGTTCTGAATATCATTCTCTAACTTGTTTGTGTTTATCAAGTCCCCTTTACTTTTGATAGCTGTGTACTCCTTTAAACTTTGACTGATTTGTTCACGATTTCGTCTCTCCTCCTCCGTGGTCATCATTATCATTGTGTCCACTGAGGAGTCGCTTCGATCGCTCGTCGAGTCTATCATGTCCAGTGGATCGTAATTCTTCCACATTTCCTCCGTCATTTCAGGCGTAATGTGATTTAAAGGAGGTGATAGGGCATCCTGGTTATCTACATTCCGTGAATCAAAATCCTCCTCCCAAAACCGATCGTGACTGGTCATGTTAGACTGGGTGAGAGGCTGGAAACCAAACGATTGGAAACTAGTCTTGTCATTTAACTTTTCAGAATTATGATTTGATATTGATGATTTGATTGGTCGAGGAGGAGGGGGTCTAGGGGGAGGGGGCATGTCCTGAATATTTGACGGCTGATTCCGCCTCTCTTTTGTCTGTGTCGTCCTCCTTGTTGAGTCTTGCGAAGCATTTGGCACAAAAACTGGCCGGGCATAGAACATTTTGGTGTTTGCTGTAGCCATTATAGTAATAAATCAGTATAAAAGACGATTGCTTGTGAAAAACGAAAAAATATATCACTCGAAAATGAAATGCTTTGTCCAATTTTTCAAGTGATCAGACCAATTGGAAGTTTGTTCTGTTGTCCTGTCCTTATCCGGAACCTCATTTATGACTTTCCGCGTTGTTTCTAGCAACAGGAAGACGCGTCCATGGGATGAGTAAGTTTCTGTAGAATGTCCGCCATGGTAATGCTTGTGTGTAGACGGAACCAATATCGTTATCCATTCTCTCACATGCTAGGTCACCTGAAAATAAAACAAGCTTATTAATTGGAGGTCTTTGATTTCTTACTTAAAATCGAGGATTCTATGTAAGACAATAGTAAGTCCTTCACAAATGTGAATCACATACTACAGTCTTGCACTGAACACTCAGTGTTGTATGCACTACTTCTTATGGAAGCTTCAAACTTATGAATGACTAAGTATATTTCAATGCAATATCATAGTTATTTCTGCCAGACTTACTACATAGTCTTGCATTGAACCCTTGTAATGCATTGAACCTCCAACTTCAGTACAGTGAGTAAGTTAAAGGAGCATATCTAAAATCTTATTAACATACATATGAAAAATAAAAGGCAAACAAGTCCTGTGATGTGGGTACTCTAAAGAATTACTTCTATAGAATTTCTTCATCAATGATTGTCATGGGTACCAACAAAATAGGGTTTAAAGAGGCAATAAAGGAGTACTAAGCTTAGAAGAATAAGCCCTATCAGGAATTCATCTTGTGAGATAGTTTTGTATGGGATGCCATGATAAGAAATTCAAAATTTAATAGAAAATTAGCCCTGTGGTAATGAAGAAAACTGACTTAATCTTTACAAAAGATGGCACTGTTGTAGAAATATTTATTTACATTGCAGAAGTTTTTAACCTGCTTATAGGACTGATATATTTCTTTATAGGTAGATGATACAATTTTTCCAGATTGAAGACAAATCAAATTGTGTAAAGTCTGAGAAACTATAACCCACTAACAAAGCTTATAATCTATACTTCTTATGAGTACCAACAGAATAGGGTTTAATCAAAATTGGCAGAACACAGATAACAGAAAACACAGATTCTAGTCTTCATGACAATAGCTGTTATGTTGAGAGGAAGGGTGTGGATATTTCATGACAAGTAGGTTAATTATTATGGGCAAATCTGTCATGAGTTATAATGAATGCATTTCTGCATAAATTAACTGTTATTTCATCATCATAATATACATCTTTTCTTTCTCCTTAAAGAATGAGTATTAAACTCCCTTGTCAGTATTCATTTTCTCTCTTTATCAGTTTTCTCATTATCTCATTGTTAAGTGCAATACCTTATGTTTGTGCAGGATGTACTATAGTCTTGCATCGAAACCTGAAAGGTACCCCTTGGAGTGATTGAAGTAAAAAATTGATATAAAAAGTCATTGTAACTCAAATCAACCATTTTCTTTTTTTTTACTCTCAAGTTGCTGAAATCCTGAGTTTTTGTTGACTAATGTAAATTGAGTAATTTAGAATTCTTTTTCGTGAACCTTGCTAGTGGCATGTGACAAAAGCAGTTTAACAAAGACTCATGTGACAATGGTATCTCAAAAACAAGGTATTCTAAGTTAAGATTGTTTACGGAAAATCCTTTCAAACGGTTTGTTCTATCTGAAATATAAATGTTTTATATTTTTTCTGCAAGGTAATGAATTGATTGCAGATGACTTTCCAAATTTTGCTACAAAGGAAACTTCCATACTATACAATAATCAGCATCAAATTATTATTGCTTACGATTTGGAACAAACCTCGTATTTCATTATGAAGGAAATTGATCAAATCTTGCCGCTGTAAAAGCAATAATGATCAGGACTAGAACAATGAAGTAACAAGGATGAAGCCATAAACAATTGTTAGAGTCTTCGTTTCATTTCTCCTTTCTTTATAATGTACACTTAGCTTTAAAGTGTTTACTTCACAACAATTGTGAAACAAGATCCTAAAACTTTGATAAGTCACTCTCTATTCTGCATCCTGGATGCCAAACCTGGGTATTTGATAGCTCCTTGTGAGATATATGATTTTGCTAAAACAGTTTCTAGAAACTTTCCACACTTACATTAGATTATATGAAATGTTACTTTTCATACTCTGTCTGACACAAGAAATTGTCTTTCGCAATCTGCCAAATCACCAAAATCCCAAGTAAAGTAATGGGTTATTCTGTTTTCTCCCCATTCAAGAGTTTAAGGCTGGTCCAAATTCAGAGCAACAGCACACAACAACAATGGACATGAAAAAAAGGGGTTTCATTTTTTCAGAAAGAAACATTTATGACATGAGGATCAACTGCTCATCAGGAGCAATTCATCCTCTTGTCATGATTATTTCTGATGACCTCTGTAACAAGATAAGAAATTATGGAGTAAAACATTTCCCTTAATCTGGTCACAATGCCCTGGGGGCTATGGATAATGTGCAAGACCAATATTGATGCCATTAAAAAGGAAAACAGTTTAAGCCACAAAACATTTTGTAATGCTACTTTAGATAGTGATCTTGCAGTTTTACCTCACTTAATTCTGTGGAAGGCCTCCAAACAGTTCAGAGATAATATTAAAGAGATACAGTAATTTCTCTTTTTTTCCCACACAAGAAAACCTATCCATCTTCAGCGTTTAAAGATAACCCTCATAGAGTTTAAAGATACCTACTCACACAAAAAAACAATTTGCAAGTCAAAAAGAAATGTTGTTGAAACAAAACAGTTTTTGTATTGAAGTACAATATCAAAAAAAAATTAGCTATTGATCATAAAATTATAACAAAATATGTCAATATGTCTGAATGATACAAGGCTTATTAATAAGTTGTCTGCATCCCCCACCTCTCCCAAAAGGCAGCATTATAAATTTAGGGCAGATCAGATTTATCAAAAACTAAGGCCAGTCTCCGACTCAAACCTGAGACCCCCGAGTTCTAAGTCCACAACCTTGAACCACTGTGCCATGCAGGACCTCTGCAAGTTTTTTGTTCCTTCATAAACTACATGTAAAATATGCAAAATAAAGCAAAGCTTGCATGGAATACTTGTAATTTCAACTGGAAATGCTGGTCTTGCTGGGATAAATAAAATAATTTATAGAAATGACTTTGCTTAGACTTGTTCATTTTACATCACTTGTGACAGAAGCTTGAAGCTTTCCAAATCCACTCCCGATAAATGCTTCCTGGAATCTAAACCAGTTCTCATGCTATTTTGCAGGATGATCAGCCCTGGAATTTTTCACACTGCAACTAACTGGAATCAAACCCAGGACCCCCAGTACGATAGGCTGACGCTCTACCACTGCACCACTGTTGCATGTAAAAAACTTTGAATTCTCTGTTTTGCATTAAGAAAGTCAGATGCAAGAACTTTAGTGCCATAAACATGAAAAGGAAATAACTCTTATAGTGCTCGAACCGACTTCATGCCTATGCAAACAGGTAAGATCCAGGCCAGCCACAAAGTAAATTGACGGCTGGCCTGTGATCTAACCTGTATGCTACCCTGAGTATCATTCCTTAACAAAATGTCAAGCAGATATTCATTTAGGTATTGGAAAGCAGACGACACAAAAATCTATTTTTAGAAAATTACCAAGCATTCTAAGGGTTGAATCTGAACTTGACCAGAGTTAGACCCAATAATGGCAGAAAAATCAATTCAAATGTTTTACAAACTTTTCAGAAGACCGCCCTCAACAAATATTAATCAAATTCACAAATGATTATCCATGAAAAAATGCCATGAATGACCAATGAAAACTGAAACCAAAGTTTCATCCTGAGCAAATTCTCCTTTTGTCACAATATTTTTTCCGGCATGCATGAGCAAAATAGGCATCTGTGTGAAAGAAAGTAAGAGCTAAATAAAAAGGACCTGAGAAAAATATTGGGCTTGTACATCATAATATAGGTCAGACTACACAATTGCAAGACAAAAATGTCTTTGTTTTCCGATGTAACGTCTCTCTCAAATACATAAAATGTTTATCAGGATGATAAAATATGACTCATCGAAGGTGTTTTGGCTACGAGCCGAACTTTTTCTCCACACAGTATTACACTCCAGTATTTCGGTTACTCAACTCTTCATTCTCCTTCATAAAAATGTTCTAATAGAAGAGGATTTTTCATCAGTTGGAGTTAACAGCATTTTTAACAGTATTTCAGTCATATCATGGCAGTCAGTGCACTTTGAAATGCATCTCAAATTACCCCATTGTTTCCACTCATTTTTTTCAAACTTGCAAACTTGTAAAATGTACATTGGTTTTATACAGCATCAACAATAGTTCAGTTTTGTTCCAAAGCCCAGCTCATAATGATGGAGGAAGACCCTATACAAACTTAACAGCCCATGCCACCATACAGGCTGGTCAAGCTTGGTAGAGCCATAAGTTGTAAGTCAACAAGGAGACTATCTCTCATGTACATTGCCCACTGAAATGCCAAAAGAATATAATTGATCATGTTGTGAAGAACAATGAATATTGCATTGACTTCAATAATAATCTTAGAAGATAATGGCTGCATGCATGATCTGTGTCTCAAACTAGGGACCCATGGACATGTATTTCAATATTTACTGAGCTTAAATATAGAGGATTTTGGAAATTGTTCCCCTTTTGTGTCAGGTTATGAATGTTCCGAAGTGATACTGACAGTAGAAGCCAAAAAAATGCAAAGAAAAGAAATGAAATTTCTCTATTTGCATTTGGTAGAAACGCTTGACAAAAACGGAAAAATTGCTCATTTGGAGCAATTTATCTTTATTGGTTTTAGAGGAGTTTTACATCAGATATGTCAAAATGAGAAACTGTGGTGTAAGCCGTTACATGGATATGATTCAACTTTAGTTCTTCTTCTTCAGAAATTTGAAGGAAACAAATCACTTTAAATATAATTACATGATACATGTATTGAAAAAGATGTTCCCATAAAATATGAAGCAACAACTTCCTTAAAATTTTCACAAGGGTTTCAAAAGTATAATAAGGGTGCCAAGAAATAGATATGTATGCACTTTTAGATTAATAGCAATATTTCATCCAGATAACATAATTATGATAGATTTTAGATAACAAATCTTTACATTGAGGATTTGCCATTTAAATCATGGAGTTATAAAGAATACATTTCTCTTACCCAATATGGTTTATGCAAATGTCTCATTTGGATATGCTACATGAAAAAGGGTAGACAAAACCTTGAGACATATCGGGGAAAAGCTCTTTATAATCATTAAGCTATTGTAATTGTTTCAATACTTTCTATCCAATACCTGTGATCCACTTAGAAAATCTATTTTCATATCTTATACATCTAGGATTCAGTGCAATTCCCTTACAAAAGTGATAGATTTACTATGAATTTGTATTAAACCCTGTAACATTCGAACAAATCTTACTACAAGCTAATTCATCTTGGTCTGTCTTCTTCTTCAGAAGTCTGGGAACGAATATTTTATGGAGAAAAAAGAGTTTATGTGGTACCAAGTACGATGATGCCAGATAAAAGCAATAAATTCTTATATCGCCCCAGATAAAAACTAATCTAAAACAAATCAGATACATACATAGTTCAGAAAGGGGTTTACTCCTCTAGCTATGTCCTATCATTGATTCTCCAAACCCTAAATTTTTGGTATTCATCAGAACCAGATCAAAAACTCTTATTTGTACCCACTCAATACAGGAAGTCTTATATAGTCTTACATTGTTTTAGATCTTAGATACATCATGTAAAAGAGACATATCCTTATCAAGATTGTGTGGAACTCATTTAGAAAGCCAGATTTTAAGCATAAAAAAAATCTTGCATCTGGGCTTCTCGGTAGATGATAAAATAAATGTATGTGGCAATAATAAAAGTAAAAAGTTTTGGTTATCATAAGCTTTACTCAACAGATTGATGAAAAAAACAAATTTAAAGGACTAATTAAATAGCATGCAGATATTATATTTCTCTTTAACCTTTAGAATACTGAGTAATTTACTAAAATAAATTTTATTAGTGTCTACTTTCCAAAACCTTAAATATCTGCTTAATTTTGTTGAGGAAAGATGCTCAGAGTAGCAAACAGGTTAGATTACAGGCCAGTCGCCAATTTACTTTGTGCCTGGCCTGGATCAAACCTGTTTGCATAAGCATGAAGTCGGTTCCAGCACTATATAAGGGTTAACACTGGTTGGAAACTATTTTGCTTACAGGATATAGAGTTAAAAAGGAGCGATTTATTCTTGTGTTTGGATGGTTTTTAAAGACCTATGGTACACATATGTCTAAGTAAGCAATTATGGAGAAAAAGGCTGTGTAAACAGGCTCAATTTTGTATGTTTTATCTTCTTTCAAAATAATTTTCTGAACCATATACAGATTAAAATCGAATTCCCTTCATCATTTTGAAAACCTTAACATATTGTTTATATGACTTTCACAGAGATAGCTAAAGGAATATTTAAGGCAAAAACTTCTGTGCTGTAATTACCTGTGCTTGCTATTACAATTTTGACGTTAAATGAAACAGCTACAATTCTTAGGCAACACAATTTTGAAAAGGGCATTTTCTTATGGATTTGTGCAGGGAAGAAGCAGCAATATGTCTAATAAAAGGATTTTATCGCAGTAAGATCATAAGGTAGACAAACAATGGCAAATTTATTACAAAACTCAAGATTAGATAAAATAAGTAGAACAATAGCCTGTCCTTTACTCTATTCAGAGTGAGTTTCAGCAGACAATATCAATGCCTTACCCCATAAAATTCCCCACTTTGAAACAAAATACTTTTGAAACAGTTGTAACAATAGGATAAACTGTTCATAATGAGAAGTTTATCTGTTGTCACAATTTTGATTTACCATTTTAATAATGAAAATCTATTATTATTGTTTTTGGCAACCTGCTAAATTTCAGTTATAACCATTTCAATTCCCATTAAAAAGGGGATAGGTTTAAATCAGAAAAATGTTTAGTAAAAACCTAAATACAAGAAACTTGTTAAGATGCATTGTGGTTTAAGCAATTTATTACCAAATGTGAATTTGCTCATCATGAGAAAATTCTTTTTGTCACACTCATTTCAAAGGTTAGCTTGTTAATCTTTTTTCAATTAAGTTCTATTTCATTACCAGGATTTCATAAGTAGAAACATTGTTCATGAATAGAGTGAAGCTTATTGCATTGGTTCTACATGTATAAGCATTAGCAGCGAAGAATTGTTGGGTATGAAAAGTGTGACGCAAATTTCAAAACGGGGGAAAATTGGTAAGGTTAAACTGGGAATCAAATTTCAAACATTTTATACAATATTTCAAATGTATTGTAGTGTTCACTTAACCAGCATGTTGCGTAAAAAAACCCCGATATAACAACATTTTGGCTGTCTTAGTCTTTGTACCTCATATATTATTCATGTAAAAAGGGGAGATTTCACCTATATGGCATATGCGACTTCTGATTGTTTCAGTTAGACTTTATAGTAAACAATTTTATGTAGTTTTCATTTCATTCATTTTTATTCAGACACTTATTGTGAACATAAGATATCTGATATGTGAGGTTACAAAATACAACTTTCAACTGTTGTTTTTTTTTCACAGGATCGAAAACAACACCAGTTACAGACAAACTTTGTGACTCATGCAGATTAAGTGACAATATTTTCTTCATTCATCTTAGCAAAAATAAGCTATTTTAGCAAAAAATAAGCCAAAAGGAAAACCCCATCACAAAAACCAACATGCAGACTGAGCTGTGTTGGTGAAATCCAATGCCCTTATCAGTACTTTGATGAAGAAAGTTGATAAGGCAGGGCACCAACCTTGAAACGTAAGAGGCAATTTGCGGTGGCTTAGCGGTTTGTTTTCCGATATATAAGATAGGAAAAACCCCTGATTCCATTCCTGATAGTGACTAATACTTTCAATTGGGAAAGTTCTTTAACAAGACCTTATTTTCTGAAATAGCATTGGAAGATTTTCGAGGAAGCTTCAACAGCGGCAAGCTGCAGTAAGATTATTGAAATAATGTTGAAAATGGTATTTAACAATGATCCATAACTTCTGACATACATTATGAGGTTTATATTAATTCGCTCATTGTTTTCTAGGAGAGTAAGAACAACTTTATGCACTATTTAAGTTGTGTTTTAACATTCCGTCAACAATTTGTCTCCTAAGTGCGATCAACAAGGCTTGTTATTCGCAGCTTAACCCTTTCCCAAACAATTATGACATTTGACCACTTTGTTGCAGACGACTCTGGAAAACATTGTGCGAAAAGGAGAAATTGCTCGTAACGAGCAATTTTTCCTTTTCCCACAATGTTTTCTGCCCTATCAGAAGATTATTTTCCAATTTCTTCACATTTTGAAATGTCGACTGCAAACTCTTTCAATTTGGGACAGTCGAAAATTTGTTGTTTGGGAAAGGGTTAAAGACACAAGGCGAATTAATGCCTCTATGGACCTCAAGCTGACTAAAACCAAATGATGATGCTCTTTCTAGGACAAAATGCCTAGAAATCTCTCATTACAGGAGAAGGAAATCATCAATGGCCAGGGAATAACGTTTCAAATTTCTGAGGGATTGATGTACAAAATAGTTTTTTCAAACCCTATCTATTTTGTAATAAAACACCACATTGACAAACTCAAACGAGTTATAAAACCACCAGATGGGGATTTGAGTGAGTTGACCCACAAAACTAGATTGTACAACCCACAATAAATGATATGACATCAAACAGATAGCTTGCAACAAACACCCTTGTCCTGTTGAGGGCAATCTTCAACATACAACATTTTGTATGGTGTTTAAAACCCGGTTCAACAATTTTCAGATATGTCACAGCTTTCCTGGATCCACCAGTACAGTACAAGGCTAGGGCTCTCAAGTGACTTTCTAAAGCCATTCCCACAAAACCAGAGGTGTTGGTGCGGCTTGAACTTAGGACTCTGAGATCGAAGATTCCTGAAAACCAGGAATACACCTAAACACTTTCACCCATGTTACTACAGTGTTACACTGAACCCTCAATATACAATAATGTAAAGTTCAAAGACATCATAGAATATATATATATAGGTAAAATGTGGATTTGGCGTATGGTATTCAGCTAAGCTTTAAACAAATATTCATAAGAATAAAGTAACCGAAATTGCTCTATAAATGTAGATAATGATGGAAAACCCCGCGTTATAACTAAATGGATGTTACATCCACTGTATGGTAATTAGTTACCCGTATATCCTGTTGTTCTTTCTTTGTTAGTTCTACATGGCCAACCAATGCTATTCAAGCTTAAGTTCGATGTAACCACTTCAGTGGAAGAACGTGTCTGTTACCTTTCAGAGTGAATTCTGAGTATCACAGGCCAGGTGCCTATAGCTTGACATATAGGTCATGTAGCCTTGTCACCTGATTTGTATAAAATAAAAAATACGCCCAAAGTTAGCTAGTATTTAATTGATTTCTCTGCTGAAATATCAAATAAATTTGTATTCCTTTACTTTCATAAGTTCCGAAAAAAATAAATATTTTGACGTCGGTGACTTTAAGTTAAAGGTGAGGCAACATTCTGGATTTTACAGCAATGTCATGACCGGTTTGTAACAATGATGAAAAGCCCTGAAAAACTTTGCCCTGGTTGAAAGAATTTCAGGTATGGAGGAATCAATGGATTACACCCATCACTTAAAGCGGTATCCCCTCATTTGTGAAATAACATCTGTCATTCAAACTCTACTTTCTCATACAGCTCTCCCTTTCACAGGTATAGGGGGACATTAGCTTGTACCTTAACCCATTACCAAACAATAATGACATTTAACCACTTTGTTGCAGACCACTCTGGAAAACATTGTGGGAAAAGGAGAAATTGCTCGTAACAAGCAATTTCTCCTTTTCCCACAATGTTTTCTGCCTGTAAGAAGATTATTTTCCAATTTCTGCCAAGTCTTTCAATTTGGGACAGTCGAAAATTTGGCGTTTGGTAAAGGGTTAAAGTTTGGTCCAGGCTAAAGCCCTTACCTGCATATGCAAGGAATCACTGCAAGACTATAGAAAGATAACTGCTTCTGTTTGTGAAGCATTAACTTTGAGGCGGGCCTAATTGATTACCCTCTATTTACAATTATACTTCAATGATTGCTTTTGTAAGTTCTAGGATCTTGTTTGAGGTTTTGGAGTTTTAAACTCATTCCAACAATTTTAAGTTATATTACAGTTTTACCTTGATTCACAAGTACCATACTAGGGTCTCGCCAAAAGGACACTCCCACGAAACCATTTGTGCCGGAGAAGATTGAACCAATGTTTAGTTCCACTGAAGGTCTTTGAAGGAGAGGGTTAAGTCTATACCTCAAATTGATCTAATAGTAAAGCCAATGTAATGAAATGAGAAAATGCATTAAATAAGCAATGTTACCATTTATCGCAATTCTTTTAACTCCATATCATAGAGCAAAAGTCATTTTCAATAACTATGACTGTTGACTGTTGCTGCTTTCAATTTAACCCTGAAAGCGCTTGAACCGACAAATTCATACTTATGCAAACAGGTTAGATCCAGGCCAACGACCAAGTAAATTGGTGGCTGGCCTGTGATCTAACCAGTTTGCTACTCTGAGAATATTTCCTTAACAAAATTAAGCAGATATTTAAGGTTTGGGAAAGCAGACAACACAAAAATCTATTTTGTAGATAATTACCCAGCATTCTAAGGGTTTTGAAGTCAGTCATAAAATCCTGAATGGGGGGAAAAGGTTAAAACTTATCTATTTTACATCACTTACGACTTTGCAAAAGGTACAAATGAAAATTGAAATACGATTTCGTTGATTCAAAAATAATCTTTTTTTAATTAAGTCCATGGCACCAATTGAAGTCTGGACTAGACGGCCCTAATTTCCCTATATATCGGACATTCTAAACTTAAATAAGAATCGTGATATTATCCTTCTATATATGTAGAAAAAAAAAGTGGCACAAGAGTAGAAAAGGCTTGTAAACTTCCACTGCACTTTTCTTTTTTTTATCAAAATGGTTATTTCAAACCTTAATCTACATAAGATTCAGTTTAAATACTAATTATAAAGCAAAGATTTGAGAATTCAAAGGGTGAAAAATTATTTTACACAAACATATATTAGGCTTGTCAACTGCTATATTTCTTTTTTTGTCTCAATGGTTTTTCAAAACCTGAACATTTCATAAAGTCTCAAACTTTAAAGGCAGCATTAAAGACTTAAAAGGGTGAAAACATTTCAACCGTTTCCTCATGAAGGGCTTTGTCATAAGTCAAAATTGAAGCAAAAATGAAGCAAAAGCAGACCCCAATCTAAAAGCATGAAATATAACATTTTATCGATACTTTTGGTTGAAATTGTGACAAAAACAGAAAATGACCATTAAGGTTTCCTAAATTATCTGCAAAAACGTAATATATATTAGATAAGAAAGAGTAAAGGATCAAAACTTCCTCAAAGATACAAAATACAGCCCATGTAAAACTTTCCCAATGAAAGGAAAAGTTACTGATTACAGGAGAGGCAAAGATGGTGATGAAAATGAAGTCTGAAAGGATTTGTTACAATACAGCTGTCAATAAATCTTTCCCACTCCATACTTTCACTTTGAAAATTCCAACATAATGAACAATGTTGCCCTTCTTTCACCAGTTGCATCATGGAGACATGAATCTGTTAACCCATCACTTCAAAATACATCACTTTCACACATTTGCTGCTAACTGAATCAATAAACCATTTTGACAAAGGGAGAAACTACTTGTAACAAGCATTTTCTACATTTAGTCACAATTAATTCTACCTGATCACATGGAAATTGAAGAGGATTCAGCACAACACTATCGTAAGTCCTTCACAAATGTGAAACACTAGCTATAGTCTTACATTGGATCCTGAACATGACATAGTACAGATTCGGTTTTCTTTACAAACCCGATTAAATACAAAAATTGTTAATCAAAGGTTAAGTATCCAATGATTCATATAATCCTATAATCCAATGCAAGACTATATAGTAAGTCCTTCACAAACATGAAGAAGTCTAACAATAGTCATTGCATTGAACCCAAAAAGTGACATGATACAGATTGTGTTTTTATGCAAACCCTAAAAGGGTTAGTATGAAATGATTTATCTCGTTTTTTATAATCCCTAAATCCTACATGCAGACAGCATTAAGCGTGTCTGCTCTCTGCACCCTTTGGGGCATGATGACCGCAGTGAGGCTACTGTAAAAGATAAATTTTCCATCAATCATACACATGGGTTTTACATGGAGTCAACATTTTTTCAATTATGTTAAGTTTAAACTTATCTATTTTACATCGAATGTGACGGAAGCTTGAAGCTTAAATTCACTCAATTTTTCAAACTCATCACATTTTGAAATGGCGTCTGCAAACTCTTTCAATTTGGGATAGTTGAAAATGGTTAACTGCACATATGGGCTGTACAAGCAAGGAAAAACCAACAGCATTCCATTGCTACGAAACTTCCATCTGAACACAAATACTCAGTTTTGTGTGGTGTTAAATGTGGTATCAACAATTTTCCGATTATGTAAGGGCTTCCCTGGATCAACCAGTTCTAGGCTAGGGCAAATGTTTAGAAAAACGAATCTAATCCAAAAAGGAAAACAGTTAAAATGAATATCTTTTGAGTATTAGATCAGTTACTTTTGGGATTGGTGCAAGACTTTATATAAGGTCCGTAACATAACTAAATAACTAACTATATATCGAAGGTTCAAAACAAGACTTTAGTGAAGCACTTGCTATAGTCATGCCTTGAACACTCAAGTATAGTTTTGCACCAAACTCTCTGATTATGCAGGGGCCATTTTACGTTGACCATGACATATTTACGACGGACCATGAAGTGTAAATTACCACGGTGACTCCCATAATTACAGGTCCAGTACTCCGAGGACAATTAATCCACAGTTGACCATTTTAACAACTCCCTGTCGTTTAACCTTTAACCTTTCCCCATATATCCCAGGGATCTTCACCTCAATGTTTACATGCTTTATATGGGACCAGCAGGAAAATGCAATATCTTAAAATATCTAACAGAATCACTGTGACAAAAGGAGAAATACCCCCATTACAGGTGAAATTTCTCCTTCTATCACAATGGCTTCTACCCAATATCACAAAGGAAAATTCATTTTTTTATGCTTTTATATTTATCATCTACTAAATTATTCAATTGGATACATTAGACAATCTAATTACATATAGCAATTAATTGCATTAACATTTCATCTTTTCAAAATATGTCCTAGTTCTCCAAAATCCTTTTCATCTTTCATACTTTTATTAATTTTTATGAGATTTTTCATCAACCTATTCCATTAAAAGTTGCTGTGCCTGCCTGGTATATTCGAAAACATAAGCAGACAATTGATTTAAAGAGTGAAAATGGTTTTATCTGTAAAATTGAGCAGGAATAATAATTGTCCTTCAGCATAAAAGCGTATTGAGAGGAGATTCTCCTTTTGTCATGATTTCTTAACCCTTATAGTGCTGGAACTGACTTCATGCTTATGCGAACAAGTTGGATCCAGGCCAGTCGCCAAGAAAATTGGTGGCTGGCCTGTAATCTAACTTGTTTGCTACTCTGAGTATCTTTCCTCATCAAAATTAAGCAGGTATTTAAGGTTTTGGATAGTAGATGACACAAAAATCTTTTTTTAAGAAAATTACCCAGAATTCTTGGGGTTTATTGGTCTGTGGTGAAGAAGCATAACCATTTGTTAAACCTATTGCATGATTTTCACCAGACTGTAGTAAATTCAAGGAAAAGGATTTTCTAATTCAATTCAAATTGTCATCTGCAATCCATTTCAATTTCCAACAATAAGAAAAGCATTGCTTTCAAAAGAGACTATGTCACAGAGTGTACATGCCCTGTAGGTAACACACCATTACCAAACAATAACGACATTTGACCAGTTTGTTGCAGACGACTCTTGAAAACATTGTGGGAAAAGGAGAAATTGCTTTTAACAAGCAATTTCTCCAATTGCTCTTAACGAGCAATTTCTACTTTTCCCATAATGTTTTCTGCCCTATCAGAAGGTTATTTTTCAATTTCATCACACTTTGAAATGCTGTCTGCAAACTCTTTCAATTTGGGACGGTAGAAAATTTGGGGTTTGGAAAAGGGTTATCATGGTAATTCAAACAATGCTCATTGCTTAACAAAGGACAGTTTCTATTTCTTTATTCTAACATTGCTGAACATATATGTTTACATTGAAAAAAAAAATGAAACAAGTTATTTTATGCATACAAAATTAAATCTGTGAGATTGTCCTTTTAGTTTTTATTTACATTTTATTTCTGCATCATATGCATGAAGAAACAGATGTATCATATCAATCATTTTAACAAATACCAGTTTGCCAGTTTTATTTCGTGGTTTAAGTAATGGTAGTTATCAATGATTGCAGATGTGTTTACCATTACAAATAATTGTTTCTTAAGTTAGATTAATGGCTATACTCCATGCACAATTATCAAATGATATATTTGGGAATAAAACCTTAAGGTATAATACATCTTATTTTGGTTATTGTTTGTTTAAACATATTTATTTTACATCGATTGTGAAACAAGTTCTTACAACTTAGATTAATCACTCTCTATTCTGCTTCCTGGATACATAACCAGTACTCGCGCAGTATGGTGATCAATGAAAGATCGCAAGGCAGATCCCGCTTTTCACGGGATTCTAACCCACGACCCTCGTGTCCAGAAGCCGACGCTCTACCCCTGGACCATTCTCCAAAATACATCTTATCTACCAATAAATCTACTAATAAAACTTTAAAAAGCAATCCTTTTGCATACATGCAGTCATTAAGTTAAAATAAGGTGAAAAAAACATACTATTTCATTACTTGTCTTTACACCAGGACCCCAACATGAGTTATCATTGATGATAACTTTGCTTTACATCAGCAATAACAAACTTTTACATTAACCATGATTTTGCTTAACATTGACCATACATTGGCTCTACAGAAACCATTACTATGCTAAAGCCTTTATACAGACTATAAGCTTGATTTACAAGACCATAACTTTGCTTTACAATGACCTTTAATTAATTTGCTTACCATCAACAATAACATAGCTTTACTCCCACAATAACATAGCTTTACACCCACACTAGCATAGCTTTACACCCACAACAATTTTGCTTCACATATATAGACCATAACTTTGCTAAATGCAATGACCATAAATTTGCTTTTAACCCACCATAACTTTTCTTTACACAAACCATAAAAATAAGCTTAACACCAACCATATGATTACTTTACACTGACGAAAATGCTGCTTTACACCCACAATAAAACTTTGCTCTACATCTACTATAAGTTTGCTTTGCACCAACCATACACTTGCTTTACATATGACTCAGCCTCATTTTTTAATGCAAGATTATAAGCTGATATAAGCCCCCACATACCTTAAACCACATTGTATGTTCAACCTACCTTATTATGTCATAAATAAATGGATTAAAAAACAGTTTAACCCTTTATTGCCTCATAATTAATTTGTTCAGATCTTCAAGTTTCAATGACATTCACGTAAAATACATATGTACCTGTGGAAGAGTAAATAGTACAGTTACCGGATTCCTTCTTACCCGATAATGCCTCATTTTGTAGCATCTTACTGCAGATGATTCTAAAAACTTCTATGACAAAAGAATGGATTTCTTCTTATGAGCAATTCATCCTCTTGTTACAATGGTTTCCACCAACTATAAAGCAGCCTAATGTGCATCATTTTCTTGTTGTATTTTTGGTGGCTGTCAATTTGGACCTGCACACATTCTCCTATGAGTTAATACATTCCTTAGCATGAGATTATTTTTTGTCAACTTTTATCAACAGTTAAATAACGGCTTTCCTGGATTCACCATTACTAGGCTAGGGTTCTGAAATGTCTTACAAAAGGACAATCCATCGAAACCAGCGGCACCTTTTGGGCTTGAACACTGCACCCCTGGCTGCCACCTTCCCTACTTGGCCACACAGGATATTTTATTGTTCTATGAAGGCAGAGATACCATTAAGAAGCGATATATTTCCTATGTTAGCTTTTTAAATTGCTTTTATTAAACATGCTGTTGGTACTCAAAAGAATGGTCTGGTCAAGACATATGTCTGTCCCAACAAATATAATTTTGTTTACTCAGCATTTTTCTAAATATCACAAGAACAAGATTGCAATATCCCCTGTAAACGATTCAACAACTGACATGTCTTAACATCATGAACGGACATGAACAAAAAAGTTGTTCATGAACACAAAACTTTCTTGAACTTGTTTTATACATGTTTTTCAAGGACATGTTCATGAACTTCATGAACATATTCATGAACTCATGTATGATCTGTTCTTGATGTTCATGAAATTCATGAACAAGTTCTAGAGCAGCTATTTGTTCATGAAACGGCAATTTGTCATGACTGTCCAATCATGAATACAGTTCTTAAATCCCTTGGGCATGGTCCCCTTATTGAGGGTTCAGTGCATACTAAGGTAAATGCTTCATGTTCGTGAAACACTTACTGTATTTTGCATAGAACCCTTGCTGTTAGACCTCCGAATAAAGGGTTTGATTGATTATGATGAATCAGAAAATCTAAAACTCTTTATCAAATACGAAACATCTGTCGAGAGACAAACTTTACCCATTTTAGCCTTGCTCTCCATACAAACAATTCTTTGAAATACTTTCATGTATATGATAATCAATCGTTGCTTCTTATGAAGAATCTTAATAATGCTCTATTATTTGATCTTGTAGGAGAAGTTTCAAGAAACCAATATCACACAGATAAATATTATTTATCATACCTTTATGCCTTTGCCAAATGGTCTACCAAACAAAATATCATGTCTTAGCGTCAGTTGTAAAGAATTTTTGAAACAAATTGTCTCAAAAGGGAATCTTCTAAATACACTTCAAATAAGCAGATATGCGTAATTATATATAAAAACAAAATTGCCATGCATTTTTTTAAATTTTCAACTTGAAAGTTTCCTGCTATATGCATGAGGCATCTGACAATTGAAAGTCTGGTCTTTATTTAAAGAGAAACCAGACTTTAATTATAAGGGTAGAGAATTTTCATAACGTTCTAATGTGGTGAATGAGTAAAAACCAGTGAACAAGAGAAAATAATGGCTTATCATGAGCATTTCCACATTGTTTAAATGACAAGTTCTAAATTGAACCTTTTGCTGCATTAGGACAAAACATTTGGTATAACATTTAAACAATTCAACAATGTTACAGTATTCGCTCAAATATTCTGATTTAAATAACGAGATGAAAAATGATTGAGGGCAAATCCTACTCTGTAAAGGGTGCGTAATTAGGAACGAAGGGTGAATATTAAAGATCAATAATAGAGTTTTGTGTGACTGTATTTAAGGTATTTTATATAGTAGTATTAAATGTTTAACTATGGATGGCATTTAAATTTTAAACATTTTTAAACAGGAGCGTGAGAGAGTCGAAACTCCTTGCCAAATAACAAACCTATTCAACTCCCAATCCCTAAAATTGGATTTTGTCGCCTGTCTAAATTGAAAGATTTAGATCAGACGGCAAATTTGGAAATTTTGACAAAAGTTTGAAAAACTAGATTAGCTTTATACCACTGTTAAGAAGCAATTGTGACAAAAGGAGAAAATGCTCAAATCAAGCATTTTCCCCTTTTGTCAAAATGGTTTCTTTAATAACATACTTAAGGTGTACTAAAACCTGTGTATTTGAAGAAAGATGTTAATATAAAAATCAAGCTGTTTAATAATTCTTGAGATAAGATTGGAATTATCTTGACAAAAGAAGAAGTTTCCCACGTGAAAGTCTAGATCAAACGGACAATACAAGGGTTCAGTGCAATACTATAGTAAGCACTTGCATTGAACCCTCGAATTATAAAGGCTACTAGTACATTCCTCTACAGATCCTAATCTATAAGGCTGTCTCTTCACCCAAACAATTCCTTTTTTCAATTAAAAACCTTTTAAAAATTTGAATCTTAAATGTCCGCAGGTTGAAAATAATATTTTTTCATGAAGGGCTCCAAATATATGTATATAATTTCACACTGAGGTCAAACACCTCTCAGTATTATAAGGTTAGCCTTCATTTAAAGGCACAGCCAGATTTATTTGCTATTAACTAGTTTTTGGGTTTAATAATGCTTTCAACAATTTGAATGATCCATTCTGTAGCAAATCCCTGCCTAAACTGATTTCAAACCATGAATAAAGTCCTTACCAAAATTGATTCCAAACCATGAATAAAGTCCTTGCCAAAATTGATTCCAAACCATGAATAAAGTCCTTACCAAAATTGATTCCAAACCATGAATAAAGTCCTTTCCAAAATTGATTCCAAACCATGAATAAAGTCCTTGCCGAAAATGATTCCATCCCTGAATAAAGTCCTTGCAAAAAGTGATCCCAAACCAGAAAATTATAACATTAATTATGAGGAGTGAGAAAAGTAAAATTACATAGTAAGTATCATCAATTATAAGAAAAGAATGTTCTTCATCATCTAGTAATCTATTTATAAGAGTTTTTACATCCCATCAACATGATTGCATTTATGTTGCGATATCCAACTCTTGATAATGAAGTAAGACCCCATTTCAACCGCCCATATGGCCTGGTCAAGCTGGGTAGAACCATCAGCATTTCACAAGTCAGCTAGTCAGGTGACTGCCACAAAATAAAATCCAACTGCCATCTGGGCTTTGAACTAAGGCAGAGAAGGGTCATGTAATTTCAAGTTTCTTATTCTAGCCAATCGGCCATTGGAGACCCCTCTTCTTCATCAATTATCAAAACTTTACTTTATCAACATCTCAGATGACATGGCCATAAATGTTGGCAAAAGGTAAATTTTCTTGAGATAAACTGGATCTCATTTCCTTTCTATAACTTCAATTTTTGGAAAAAATACATTTGTTCAATACCACCAAATCAAAGCAGAGCGAAGATGAAGTTTACCTTATAACTCACAAGGAAATATCACAAACACTTGTATCCAACACATAAAGGCATCTTCCTTAAGAATCCGAAATATATCTTAAAACACTACACATTAGATCCACAATTTGGAAAGCCACAATTTGGAAAGACGAACAAATCGATGGTTCAATGCACTACTATATAGTTAGTGCTTCACAAAATTTATGTGAACCACTTACTACAGTATTGCAATGATCCCTCAAATTATGTGATCAAATACCAAGTAACCTTAATGGTTTCAAAGTCAATCATCAACTTCAAAAGGAGCGAATAATAATAAACTTGAAAATTATTGTTTCAGCCTTCAACTCCTATTATTACATATTATTTATTGCCATTCAATCTAACATATGACTCACACAAAATCAATGATAATTTACATTTCATTCCGATAAAAAAGCAACATTACATATGCTTAATAATCTAAATATAACAACTTTGATAACGCCTCCACCATTAAATGGTTCATGAGTCATTGCATACATATTCACATTGAGGTTTCCTTGCAAGACTTAACCCATTAACAAAATTAACGGCATTTGACCAGTTTGTTGCAGAAGACTGGAAAACATTGTAGAAAAAGAAGAAATTGCTCTTTACGAGAAGATTACTTTTCAATTGCATCACATTTTGAAATGTTGTCTGCAAACTAAAATTTGGGGCAGTCAAAGATATGGCGTTTGGTAAAGGGTTAAGCATGAAAATTCGAACTAGTTCAGTTTTTAAGTTTAAACATATTTATCTAACAAGGAATGTTAAAAAAAGTTCTTATAACATAAATTAATCAATCTTGATATTGCTACTTGATTACATAACCATGCAGTAATTGCGCCGCATGTGGACTAAGGAAAGATTGCAAGCTGGATCAAAGGATTCAAACCAAGGACTCTTGTGTCCTAAGGCTGACGCTTTACCTCTCGACCACTGTCATCCACTGAAGACTAAATTTCTATGGTCTCAAATTGATCCATACTAATTGAAAATCAAATTTACCAGAACTCAATGAATTTTAATTGATTGATTTCAATAAAGTTTCAAGTTTTAACTTATTTATCTTACATCAATTGTAAAACAAGTTCTTACAACTTAGATTAATCTCTCTCGATTCTGCTTCCTGGATACATAACCAGTAATTGCGCCGAATGTGGATTAATGAAAGTTCGCAAGGCAGATCCCACTTTTCACGGGATTCGAATCCACAACCCTCGTGTCCAGAAGCCGACACTCTACCCCTGGACCACTGTCCTCCATTTCAATAAAGATCAGTGGCAAGACATTATATTATAGAGGGAAAAAAACAACTATTTTTTTCCCTGTTTTCCAATATAAAAAAGATTATGGGCTATCTATGGTTTATTTTTTTGTTCTTTAAATATTTTGAGTATCAATCCTAGGTGCATAGCCTATCAACCTATTTTAAACTACAAAACAGCACAATTATAATTGTGTGGTAGAATATCATATTCAATAGTTTCAGTCTGTCTTTCAAATATGCATTATGAATAACTTGACAATAGCACCCCACAAAGCAAACAATTTGTAGTATGCATAATTATTTTTGCACCTTATTTACAGCAAATCCACGCATAATATTGGCTTGGGGTAAATAACATAGGAAAAACTGAGTACTGCTATATTATAAGTTTGTCAACTAAACAACCAATAGCATTTAATGGCACCACAAGAATTTACATACTCTAAGACCAATCTCTTCATTTATCACATTTTTTGTTCAATCTCTTAAAAAGTTGTTTAAGACACATATTAAATGATATAGCCAATTAATCTATAGATATTAATTTTGTTTGTTTTACAAGTTACTCATTCACATAGATTTGAAGTTGGTTAGGTCTATCAGATGCAAATTACATACCTAGTATGATAGATTAATTTACTTAGAGTCTTAAAGAAAATCTCTGTGATAAAAATAAAAGAAGTGTTTGTCATGGGATTTAGCTTCAATGTTCACACATCTGCAGACTATCTATAGATAAGCAATCAATGAAAACAGATGAAATTAGCTTAACAAAGAGCAATTTTCTCCTATGACAACAATGTTTGGTATCAATTATCATGATTGAACATTTCTTTTGTATGTGTAATATCATTTTTGTCTGCAGTTGCTTTCAAATTGGACAAAAGCCATCAAATTCCATTTTGTGGTAATGTGTGAACTACATCGGATCTTGTAATTATAATTTATTAATACTTAAAAACATTACTTTTCTCCAATCATCATCTTTTGCTGACATTATGCTTCCAATCTGGTTACTTCTACTCAAGACCCCTTTTGTTGATAAATTTCCATAAGGATTAAAGAAAATCTTTAACTTAATCAGGACCCATACATCTTCCAGATTTGTTTATTAGATTAAAAATCCAAACTATTTCACAAGATGCCTAGTATGAAAGGGAAGCGTAAATTGGCCTATAAAGGAAGGTTTTGTAACGTTGAGAGCACAGATCCCTTATCCAGATATGAATTGCATTTAGATGACACAGTGGTTTGTCCTTCAATTATCCAGGAATTTGGACACATAATAGAACCTGATAATCAGTTTACAATACAAGTAAGCCAAATGCACAACAGGGAAAACATGTGAATACAAAAAATCTTTTACAGCTGTATTGGAAAATTCCATGTCTTTGGTGCAATGTATTCAATAGGTCAGAAAAAAAGTTATTTGAATTTGACATTATTGTGCTGAATAAAATTGAGCCATAGGGGTATTAAAGAATAAAGAAAAGTAGATTTGTTTTAAAGAATTCAATTTATAAGCAAAAAAAATCCTTGAAGAGGTGATTCGAGTCAATTATATTGTTAGACCATTTAAATTTAAATCATTCTGACATCATGAGAACTTTCTTATCATGAGCAAAATTATAATTTGCAACAATGATTAAACATCATCTTCTGCTTAGATCTGAAAAATTCAAAATTTTAAAAGAAATGAATAGAATTTGCTCAAACTCATAATTCCAAACTATAATGAATGTCTGCCTTAGAGAGAGAGAAAAAAATCATCAAAAATCAATTTGCCAAGAGTATAGGGGTAACATGTTACATTGAAAGTGAGCCATACCCGAAGGTCTGTATTAACAAAGACCCAAAAATGTTTATTAGATGTTTGGTTTTAATATCAAAATGAATCATGTTGCGATCAAACCTAACTATTTCACTGAAAATGTTATGTAGCTCCAGATAACAGAGAAATTCTCCATCAGAAATGTTATGCATGATTCTGTATCAAATGATACCAAGAAAAGATACATATTCCCCCTTGCTAACTTCTCTATTGCCTTGCTAAATCCTATATTGTGGATACTTATTATAATCGTCTTAAAAAGAAATTTATAATGATTAATGAAAAAACAGAGTTTGTCTGAAAGTTTTTGAAATATTGCCTAAATAATTATGACCTTAATTAATATGCTCCCCTTATCCATTACCTCTGCCCCTGCGAAAGAGTGAAGAACTTATTCATGAACTATGACTATTAAATGGCCGTTCATGAACACAAAAGTTTTTCATGAAATTCAAGAACAGGTTCATAAATACATTCATGAACCTGTTCTTGATGTTCATGAACCTGTTCTTGAAATTTATGAACAAGTTAAGAATGGCTTTGTGTTCACAAATGTCCATTTAACATTCATGAATGTTCATGAAGTTCATAATTAAGTTTTTGAATCTTTTACATGGGTAGATATCTGCCTCATAGTGACGGAAACAAATTGGAAGGCTTTGAAGGTGAAGAAGCAAATTGTCTGTAAACTTTGAGAAAATAGGTACACCCTCATGTATTTAATAGTATTGAGGTACAGTGCCAGGTTATAAGACGATGGAAAGGAAAAAAATAATTTTATTTGCTCTGAACAAAAAAAAAGCCATCTCCTTTTTCCTCAATGTAACTAATTGGGTTCTTATATCAATATTCTTGAATATTGTGGTTTATTAATTAGAAACAGTATAAGACAATCAAAATTCCTTTACCGTGGCAAACAATTTAGGGTAGTCTTCTTAAATATTTTTCACTGTATTTCAGATATACATTTCTATCTATATGAATCTAGTTTCCAAAAGATCAATCCTGAAACATTCAACAGGTGAACTAGACAATCTTTTCCTAAAGGAATTCAAACAATTTTAAAAGGTACCTACAACAGAGGGTCTCATTTGTAAGGCATTCACCTAGCTCAAATAAAAAGTCAATTTTCATACAAAACTCCTTATCTAGATTTTCTGAAATCAAATCAAATCAACAAAACTTCAAACGGTTGAAATCATAGGCATACCTTAATAAGTTAAAATTATCCCAAAGTCAAATCATCCAGAACTTGTTGGTCTTTTTGATCTTAGTGTATTTAAATCCAATGAACACTGAAAACTATTTCTTGAATGTGATGGGGGAGTGTCCTTCTGTGTTCACAACAACAATAAATTCACAATCCATCCAACGAAATAAACAAACTCGGTTCACTAAGAATCACATCCAATAAATAACACTAGTTAAATAACTCATATATACATACAACTATATATGAAAACTAAAATCCTGTTTAAATCCAAATGAATTAAATTAAATACAGATTAGATTCTGTTCAGCCTTCTTTTATAGAAACTTATTATATTCCACATTCAATTCTACTCCCAATATGCAGAGGGTTTATCCCTTAAACAAACGTTTTATTGTCCACATAGAAAAAACATATAATAACAATATGTCACAGCAAAGCCAAGAAAACAGAGAATGTCTTACAGCGAAATATACAGTATATACTCTGTATTAAGCTTAACAAGTTAGGAAAACATCAGCGAAGAGCCTCCCCAAAAATTGGTTTCGCACACACATGGGATTTTGTCGATATACAAGAATACACATTTCACCTCTGGTTGTACCTATATTAGGTTTTTACACTACAACTTACCTTTAGCCTCCTAAGGTATAAAGATTGGCGAGGGATTGGTTATCCAGGTAAAGTTGGTCCCCTGTTTATTGGGAATAATATCTGTACCAATATACAGCTATGGTTATTTGTTTGTTTAAATGGGTTTCAACTAACAATGTTTCGATTATTTTACGGTTTTCCTGGGTTTTACCAGTACTACTCAGCTGTGCTCTGCAGTGTTGTGTCCTAGGTAACACACACATGATATCCCAGTACCACTGGTGAGGATTTAACTCGGGAGCCCCATGTGACAAGTCCTACACCTCAACCACTTAGCCATGCAGGACCAAAATAGCAAGGGCTAATTTTTTTATTGTATATTTGGTTAACCATTTAGCAAACGCCAAATTTTTGACTGTCCCAAATTGAAAGAGTTTGCAGACGACATTAAAGTTTTCAAAATATGATGAAATTGGAAAATAATATTTTGATAGGGCAGAAATCATTGTGGAAAAAGGAAAAATTGCTCATCACTTTTCTCCTTTTCCCACAATGTTTTCTTAAGTCCTCTGCAACAAAGTAGTCAAATGTTGTTATTGTTTGGTAAAGGGTTAAACACTGTGACAACACTTTCTAGTTGTATTACTGCTTTCCTAGGATTAATGAGTACTAGGCCAGGGTGCTGGAACAGTCTTGCCAATTTTTGGACAATACCACAAACATTGTGGCTTTGTTGGGGATCAACCCCATGGTCCATGAATTATCATTAAACCATCTTAACCATGTGCATCCCAGGAATTGTGGGGGTTAAGCTATCTTTCATACATCCTAGCATAGAAGACAACCCAAAAAGCAGTTATGACAAAAGAAGAAATTGCTTGAACTTCATTTAAACCGCAAGGATATTTGAACATGAGGCTTGATATTTGGACCCAAAGTCATGCTGTCTATCACCTGTGCTATTGAGGCTCAGCAAAGAGAAAGCAATTTGAAAGAAAGAAGAAATTGGTCATCTAACACTGCTATCAAAAGTTGTCAGAAACCAAAATTCATTTAGACTTAATAGCAACAAGGTATTTTAACACTGCTAGCTTTAAAAGAAAAAGATAACCAACAATCGTTTAAATCAATTGTCATTTTAGGACAATGGTGAGGATAGAGTTACATAACAATGTAAACAATTCAAAAAGGGCGTTTTAGGTGGGAATCAATCCAAAACAATGCCCAGATAAAGGATGTACAATTCATGCATGCACCAGGGGGCCAGACACCCTTCCTCTAGTCTAAATTATTTGCATTTTAAGGTGCTTATCCACATAAGAGAAAAATCTAAAATAAAATAATATGTTGCTGAAAAGATGATTTATATATTGCGGTATACTACAATCCATACACCAGCCGGTATACTACAATCCATACACCAGCCGGTATACTACAATCCATACACCAGCCGGTATACTACAATCCATACACCAGCCGGTATACTACAATCCATACACCAGCCAGTATACTACAATCCATACACCAGCCGGTATACTACAATCCATACACCAGCCGGTATACTACAATCCATACACCAGCCGGTATACTACAATCCATACACCAGCCGGTATACTACAATCCATACACCAGCCGGTATACTACAATCCATACACCAGCCGGTATACTACAATCCATACACCAGCCGGTATACTACAATCCATACACCAGCCGGTATACTACAATCCATACACCAGCCGATATACTACAATCCATACACCAGCCGGTATACTACAATCCATACACCAGCCGGTATACTACAATCCATACACCAGCCGGTATACTACAATCCATACACCAGCCGATATACTACAATCCATACACCAGCCGGTATACTACAATCCATACACCAGCCGGTATACTACAATCCATACACCAGCCGGTATACTACAATCCATACACCAGCCGGTATACTACAATCCATACACCAGCCGGTATACTACAATCCATACACCAGCCGGTATACTACAATCCATACACCAGCCGGTATACTACAATCCATACACCAGCCGGTATACTACAATCCATACACCAGCCGATACCCTTTCTCTAGTCTATGTGATTAGCATTTAGAGAAAATACAATAGTCAAAATAAAACATGTTTAACGATACAGTTCTAAGTAATTCTTTTCTAAGTAATTTGCATGTAAAGGTGCTTGATTGCACAAGAGAACATTCTAACTTAAAAAAGATGTCTTTTTTGTATTTGTATTTAATATTAGTATTTTGGTATAATACTTTATGAAAAATAGCTGCTGAATGCAAAATTGATTGAGGATGTGTCAATATATTTTAGTATGTACAAACAATATGAAATGAATTTTAAAACTTTTCCAACACTTTTGGATCTGAATATGTAATATCTCTCATATTCAATGGTTTACAAGCTTTGTGTACTTATATACAAACTTATTTCACTTCTAATGACTTTTGTCCTTTACGCCTCATACAACGGTACAATTGCTATATAGTTTTAAAGAAATGAAATTCTACGTGTCCAAGTTTGTTTACATCATTGAACAAGCAGCTTTCATAAATTCAAGTTAATTATCAATGAGAATAATGAAGAAATGATTTAAAAAACAGCCTATAGAAATAATGTTTTAAATATTTTTTTGGTTACAAGAATATAATGAGGGTTCAATACAGGACACTATTCTAAGTCCTTCGTAAACTTGAAGAACTTAGAGTACTGTCTTGTATGGAACCCTCATTATGATGACCAGTCGAATTTATCCAATCAATGGAGGTAGACCACTCACTGACTTGTAACGGAGGGTCCTAGATGGCCAAGTTGTTAAGCTGTTGGGCTCAGAACTCGGGGTTATCGGGCTTGAGCCCCACCCACACCTCTTGTTTCATGGGAGGGACCTTTAGCAAGTCATTTCAAAGCCCTAGCCTAGTACTGGTGGATCCAGGAAAGAGGTTAAATAACTGAAAAAGTGTTGATATGACATTAAACACTATACAAACAAACAAACAAACAAACAAACAAACAAACAGACAGACAGACATGTAACTGCCAGAGAGGACTCTGATAAGTCTGCTGGTAGCCTACCTTTCATAAAAATTAAAATATAGCAGTTCAACGATTTGAAATTTTGAACCCACTCCAAGTTCTGTATATTCTAACCACTAGGAAACAGAGGTCCCTTTCTTTTTGACATGAGCATATACATTAATTGTGAATTCAATTAAATATTATTTTTTGATTAACAAAGGCTCGTAATCAAATTCAATTTAACTCACTTTTTAATGTTGAGATGTTAAAGCTAAATCCTCTGTATATGATGGACTTTGTATTGTATGACATGCAGCTTCTACTTCTGTAGGATTCTGGCCTGAAATGAAAAATACAAAATAAAGATAACCAAATTCTAACCAAATGCTAAAATCTCTGCACCTAAACAATGATGATGGCTCAATTGTTTTAATTGAGAAAGGAAACAAAAATCTTACAACACATCAAGAAAACATTAGAACATAGTGCAATGTATGATACGGGTTTGGCACACCATGAAAACGTAAATGCTACCTTCTTTTCTTATATTGCAACATGATCCGCAAAGGGGAAATAATTCACGTTTTAAGATTTGTCTGGATAATAAAGTCATCATCCCAAAGTGTACAAAGTTTTTAACACTGTTAACTGTAAAACCAAGAAACCATTGTGACGAAATCAGACGTTGCGATGGGATTCTAAGCTGGTAAAATGCGACCACCTTTATTACTGGGCCACGCAATTATGACCCTTAACGTTTTTGAAATAACACACATAAAAGCCTCAGATATGCAAGGTTAGGCTAACCTGTTTATTATATATATCAACTATTTAGAGGAAATAACAGCAATACCAGAACATGTGAGACTATGTGAAATGTTCAGTCCTTGGGAGCAATCAAACCCTGTGTTAAAAAAGGTAAGTGGAAAGGGTTAATTTATTTGCTTGCTATTCCCCTGAACACTGAATCCTTATGCAAATAAATATATCTCTATTGAGGGTTTGTGCTAAATTCCATTTTGTTATGAAAAAACAATTACTAGATATTGAATGTGAAAGGCCCAAACAAAACCACACAGAGTGTGCCACTGTACATTTTTCAAATTGTATCATAATCTCCGATAGCACCCTTAACGCTACATAATGTTGACCCCCTGACATTCAAAGGCTCTTGTTCTTGAAACATACTTAAGAAGGTAAGTAAGGTCTTACTTTAACTAAAATTCTTGCTTGAAAGTGAGTATGATCTTAAGCATCAAATTTAAACTGTTATCTAGAAATGAGCTTGTACTCAACTTTTTTGCCCAAATCTAAGTTTAAACAATTGTTTTGCCTAAACATTATTCTGTCTAAAGTGATGTGATACAAGCTTATAAAGGATACATCAAGGACCCAGCTCAATTGTCTTCCTCAGCTGAGTATAATAATCATACTTAAAGCCATACTTGCCCTCATTTACACTTAAATTGTGAATGTTTTAGACTAAATCGAAAATTAACTTAAGAATACTTTTTTTCCCTTTTACAGAGAAATTTTGACTGTAACACGTTCGCATGATGTGATTACAATTAGCGATAAAACAAGGTCATCCGAGAAACGTCGGGAACCAACAAAACCCAAGCAATTCTCCATTTTGAATGTTCACATTGTTCTTTTTGGATAAATGACAGTAATTTTATGTGTTTCACATGTTTTTTTTTAACCAAATGATCGCCGATTTTTCTAACCAAGTGATCGCCACTCATTTATCTGAGCGCTCCTTGCTATTTTAGATGTTACTCAAATGTAAACAATGAAGTTAAATTGATGGGCAACAAATTTGTGAAAATAACCTTTTGAAAAATAAATAGTAAATAGTGCAGGTGTTATATTGTCATGATCCTGTGGCTTTTTCGCTATGTTTTAACATGTTCTCTCATAATTCATTTTACCCAGTTTTTCAAAAGCTAGTATGCTTTTAAGTGTAAATAAGGGTTTAAGCTTAAGTTTAAACAGTTTGCAATAATATTACCTGCAATACAAATGATCTATTTTGTAGGGTTATAAACAGAGTTGGGAAGCTGTCAATACTCTAAGCTTATGTTACTTTAGAAATCTGTGTTTTTAATTTATCGGTAGAAGACATTCTATTTCCAATAGTTAAAATACCAATCTGTGAGATTGTCTTTTTAAGTTAAACAAATTCATTTTACATCAAATCTGACGGTAGTATGATGCTTATCTAATTCACTATCAATGATTGCCTTGTAGATACATCATGACCAGAAGAACTCTTGCCAATTTGTGGGACCGTCCCCACATATTCACCTTGACGCTAACTGGGATCTAACATTCAGCGTTCAGGATTTGAAGGATTTGAAGGTTTAGTAAAAAGCTATTTTAACCGTTTCCAAACAATAACCACATTTTACCACTTTGTTGCAGACAACTTTAGAAAACGAGCAATTATCCCTTTTCCCACAATGTTTTTTCCCTATCAGTAGATTATTTTCCAATTTTATCACATTTTGATATGTCATCTGCAAACTCTTTCAATTTGGGACAGTCAAATACTTGTTGTTTTGGAAAGGGTTAAGTGTTTCACATCTGTGACGGACTTAATATAGCTTTGCATGAAATACTCAAAGTGCACTAAGCTGAGCAAATCCCTACGAAAGGGTGTTGAGTGTGGTTTGTTTATTTATTTATTCAGTGTTATCGTGTCAACACTGTTTCAAGTGCATTGTGGGAACAGTTCACTTATTCATGCATCCCGCGTGATCCACTGATAAAAAGTAGAGCAAATGAAAAATGGGTCATACTCATTTCATTTGTACCTATCCATCATGAACATTATTCATTGCTGTAAAAACCAATGGGATAAAAGGAGGAATGGAATTGCACATTGAGCAAATTCTCCTTTTTGTCACAGGGTTTCCTAAGTCTTCTTCAGTATGTACAGCATTGTGTAGTATACATACATGGTACAAAGTTCAAGATCTTCGAAATTCTGAAACATTTAGTTCTAAATTCTAGAAATGCAGTTTCCCTATATAATTACAAAAGGACAAAATGAACTCCAAAGGTCCTGAAAACAACAATTTTTCTGACCACCTTTATCCATGTTTATAAAGTAAGAGGTTTAAAACTTTTTCAAGAAGTTGCCTTAACCCATTACCAAACAATAACGGCATTTAACCACTTTGTTGCAGACATCTCTGGAAAACATTGTGGGAAAAGGAGAAATTGCTTGTGACGAGCATTTTTTCCTTTTCCGACAATGTTTTCTGAACCTTCGAACGATTATTTTCAAATATCATCACATTTTGAAATGTCGTCTGCAAACTCTTTCAAATTAGGACAGTCTAAAATTTTGTGTTTGGGAAAGGGTTAATATCATGTGAAGCAGATAGACATCAACCAGTGGCTTCCTGCAGAATAACATAATTCTCTCAATTAGGATTTGTGAGTGGAGGCAACAGCAGATGACATTCATAAATGGGTCCAGCGTGGCCCAGAGGTTAAGGTGATGGACTAAGAACACAGGGATCCAAGCCTCACTGACATCTCTGGTTTCAAGGGAGTGTTCTCTTAACCCTTTACCAAAGTTTATGTTTTTATATTGGGGGGTCCTGACATGTGGCCCAATGGTTAAAGTGGCAGATGTAGAACTAAAGGGCTCCAGGTTTGAGCCCCACCAAAACCTCTGGCTCCATGGGAGCGACCTTTGACAATTCACTTCACAGCCCTAGCCTAGTGCTGGTGAATCCAAGAAAGCTGTATGAGTCACAGGGTTAGTCCTTTTTCCTGTACCAAACGGTAAATGGTATGTATAGCATGAAAAGTGGCATGCAATTACTAATTTCCCATAATTGCTTGTATTAATCAATTTATTTGCAGATGCAATAAAATGGGTATAATTTGTAATGGAAACAATTTAGCAAACCTTTGAATTCTCAATATACTTTCGTTGTTGGTGTATGGTGTTATATATATGCCACATAAACAACTTTTGGACTAAGGGTGCGTCAACACCTTAGTCCATTGAATTTACATACCACTTTTTGAGGGACGGTACTTTATCGGTACACAAACAGCAGTCTGACCCCAATTACTCATTAAACATCCGCCTTCACTGTGCGGACTAATACCTTCTTGGAACTAGGAATGTAGTCCGGATTTATTCGCTTTGTTTTGCTCTATACTATTATAACTGTTGCCTCATGGGAAACCGTAAAATGTCCAGATGTTCGAAAAATAGACTATCGTTCAGTCTCTGTTTACAGAAATAATAATTATAATAATGGTGATAAAAGGAGCAGCTGTTTTCCTCGAGATGTTGCCCAAAGAAATTTTCAAATGTATCCTCAATCATCTTTCTTTAAACGCTCCTTAATCCTTCAGTGCTATCAGCACTTTGATTCATTTATGTCACAGCTTTCCTGGATCCACCTGCACTAGGCTAGGGCTCTTAAGTGACTTGTCACAGGTCGCTCCCATGAAGCTAGAGGTTTTGGTGGGGCTCAAGCCTGGAACCCTTGAGTTCTACATCCGCCACTTAAACCATTGGGCCACGTGTCAGGACCCCCAAACAATAAACTTTGGTAAAGGGTTAAATATTTGAGTGTAATGCAGTGATAGGTGCACCTCATCAATAATAAACCTGTTGCCAACTTTTATGAGATGGACTATACAACATTATCCTCATACCAGTTGTAAAGAACTCAGCATTCAAAACAAAGCAATGCATTGTGGGGGCCACGATCACGAATATCTATCATTCAGTCAACCGAAACCTATACTGTGCTAGTGGAGAAAAAGATCAAAAATCATTTGCCAATTCATCATGCGCATTAAGGTGACCCAGATCGGCCGAAACGCGACACTGAAACACAGACAGGAGTCAAATTTCTCAACAATGCAAAATCACGAAATTCTAGAAGTGATAATTGCCGTGGAAATAAACCTTTTCCGTATTGCAATAGAATTAATCTCAAAGACCATCTATGCATTGTAATTTGACATGTTGTGTGACAAAAGGAAAATTTGCTCATCAATTAGATAAACGTTTATTTTGCTACAATAATTTCAGTGTTAATCAATAAATTAAACAGTTTACCATGGGTATTATTCCTTACTTTGATATTTATATTTCGTACCGTCTGCTCCAAATTACTTGTTACAAGGGTTTAAGATAGTATCTGGCAATTGTGAAGGACGACTCAAAATTGAATAATAAAAATAGATTAGATTTTTTTTCAAATTATTCTGAAAGCATGTCTCAATAAAAGGAGTCTACCTGTCTTGTGAATCCATATTCATTATGACTGTCTGTTACAAAATAGTTTCTTCATTTGTTTACAGTCACTTGTTATTCTGAGCTTTGTAAGGTGACACTACTTAAATTTGATAAGTTGAAATGTAATTATTGTTCAAACCAATTTATGAACAAAGTTTTACTTACTGCTTAATGCAACTAGTCAATCTTTAATGTGCATACCCCATTCAGAAATTAGAATTTGGTTTTCCTGAAAAAGAAAAAAAAAAGTGAAAATTTAAACACTGATTTCTTCTGGAGTTTCGTAGCCGATTGTTTTGGACATGCAGGCCCACCAACTGCGATTTTTCTGCTGAGTGTTAGACCTAACACCATTACACATGCAGGTCCACCAACTGCGATTTTTCTGCTGAGTGTTAGACCTAACACCATTACACATGCAGGCCCACCAACTGCGATTTTTCTGCTGAGTGTTAGACCTAACACCATTACAAGGCATGGATTATCATATACCAACAGAACAGAAAAGTTGATGGTCAATTCCCCGCCTGGTTATGGGACCTTGCTTAATGTTAAGTGTTAAGGAAGACCCATAGTGTTCAGGGATTAAAGATGATATAGGGCATCAATATCAGTCCTGCATCCATGCTGTTTAACCCTTTACCAAACGTCAAATTTTTGGTCTGTTCCAAATTGAAAGAGATTGCAGATGACATTTTAAAATGTGATGAGATTGAAAGAAAATGTCTGATAGGGCAGAAAACATTGTGGGAAAAAGAGAAATTGTTGCTTACTTACTGAAAATTGTTATAGCAAATAATTTGCAGCAGGTATTTTCAACTCTTTCTCTTTTACAATAATTCATGGCAGACCACATTCCAATCAATGAGTATCCTTGAAACTTTATTCTTTTGATAAATTAACCATAAAATCATTCGGACTGATAATGGTTAGACTATATTTTGTTTTAAAACGTTGCTAAAACATTTTTACTTCAAAGTTGTAGGGGGAAGGGTCTGCCGACTACAAATTAAATTACCACTACAAAATTAGGAATTTTTCAATCACTCAAAGTTTAAAGTAATAACATAGTTAAAGACTAACTAATTGTATAGTTACCAGAAACAATTGAGAAACAAATGTTACAATAGGAGGAAATGCTCATGACAAACAATGTTGATGTCACCAGTAACATCTCCCTTTTGTAACAGTGGGCTCTTAAACTATCTGCCACAAGTCCTAAGATAAAATTAAGGGTATGATCGAATAAAGGCTTAAGACAAAAGACCAGGCAATTTATCACCATGTGATACATAAAGTTTGAGGGAATACTATTTTATAGTTGTCCCATACCTATCTACAACAGCTCCAGGTAATTTCAAGTTTTTCGTTCATAGAAGAGAACATTTAAGACATAATAAAATGTCGTTGAAACAATACAGATTTGATGTTGTTGTTTGATATACAATCAGAAGTAGCTATTGAAAGCATAGTTAATTCAGGAAGCATCAATTTATCTAATTATGTACAGTTTGTTTGTGGAAGATCTCAAAAGCGATGTCACCCTTTTAGATAAAGATACATGCGAATTTACTGTGTACACATTTTCAAGAATTAAAATGATCTAATTTTACTTCCAATGACTATACTATGCTTATTATATAACGATACAGCTGTTGTGTATTTTTAAAAAATTAATGTTTTACTTCCCAATTTCTTCATGTGTGTGAACAAGCACCTTTAACATTATTGCATTATGGTAGAATAGTTTGAAAAAACAACACAACATTGTGACATAGAACGAAGTCTATTTTACAAGCAGCTTCAGATAATAACAAATCTTTATCACCTTAAAATATTCTCTAACTGACTTTGTTGAAACTGCACGATTTAAAGAAAGAAAAAAACAAAACATTCTGGCAAAAGAAGAAACGGAAATACTATCAAATCAACATCATAATATTTTTTCATGAAATGAGGAAATGCGGAGAGAAATTGTGGCAAATGAATGTTCATCATGATATATTTGTAAAATACCATCTTTTTATCCAATAGCATCATAAAAAGAACCTTTCAAAACCAAACCTTCATCAATCATACCAGAAAAATGGGTTACACAGATCTGGCCAAAATGATACCGGATACCCAATACCAGGAGCCCCATACCCTCTCAATAGGACATTCTTATCATTTTTCGAGTAAATTTCATGTTTATAAATTGCCTCTCATACAGGAGATTAGACTGAAGCCTGTAAACACAGGGATCTCTGGAGTGGGCGATTAGAGTCCGCACAAGGAATTCTACCCACTCCACTCTGTTGACATTCAACCCCAGTCAAACGGCAATAAATACAGCAATTTTTACTGTTATATCCCTCCACCCTGAAGGCCCCATTCTGATTCAGCCACCCCTCTCATGCTTGCCCAAAATTCATGAGCTGCATGAAAAAACAAAAAATGGCTGTTTATGAATACAAAATTGTTCATGAATGTCAAGAATATGTTCATGAATGTAACAAACATGTTAAGAAACATATTCTTGATATTTCTCAACATGTTTAAGAACAACTTTTTGCTCATAGAACGCCTTTTTTCATGTCTGTTCACTAATCCTTTACAGGGGATCTGTTTTACAGCTTTTCTGGCCCAAGGACAATCCCACAAAGAGCCACTTTTGAGGATTGAACCCAGGACTCCAGTGTCACAAGTCCTACACCATAACTATTGGGGCACAAGTTGCAAGCAGCAGCAGGCTACGTTAGACGATAAAGAAAAAAATATAGTTAATGTTCTTTTATTTATATAGGGTTTAGCGACATGTCATTTAAGTTATGTCACAGCGTTCCAGGATTCACCAGTAAAATTAGGACTCTTGCCAAAGCAATCTGAACACATAGGGTTTATCCAATGAAAACACCTCTGAAATAATAGGGATGACGCCATATTGGTTCCCGCGGAAATGACGTCACTTCACTTTCGTTGTTAAAAATAGATCTTAAATGTGAAATCGTAAAAGTCGTTTAATTTGATTAATGAAACAACTATATATGTCACAACTTATAATTTCGCTTTTTCGTACGAGTTACCGATAAAAAATGATTAAAAAATATATCCAACACTTCCATATACATTGAACTACTTAACGCGCAAGCTTAGAAAAGGTGTTAATTGGCGTATGCCGATTTACCCGAAAAATTGTAACCCTACACTTATATCCAAGGTGTATTTCACAGCTCACGGAAATACCCAAGTAGTTCCGATTGTTGCCAAAGGACACTCCCATGAAACCAGAGCTCTAAGACAGCCACCTTAACCAATGGGCCATGCAAGACCCTGGAAACCTCTGATATATTAACTAGAATCCATTGTGACACAAGACGAAATTCCTTTATACAAATTGTTGACTCTTTTATCAATACTTAACTCTGGACTCCCTCTAAATATGATGACAAATGTGAGTTTGAAATAAAAACACCCTCTTTGTTTGCAATATTAGGTAAAAAAAATGTGATAAAAGACTAATCATTTAGCAAAGTACAACTTATAAAATGATAACTTATAATGGGTTCTACATCACATCAATATAACTTCAGTTACCTTGCAATGCCAGGTTCATAATGGTGGTGGAAGACCCCAAACTGGTCAAGGTGCGTAGACCCATCATCCTTCCAAAAGTCAACCAGGAGACTGTATCTCATTAAAATCTAATGCCTGTTCAAAATCTGAACTCATTCAGAAAGGGGCCATGTGATTCAACATTTTGTACTTTTAGGACGTTCTCAGTAGTTTTTTCTGCGCACTTCATCTGCGCATCCAAGGGAGATAATAATCTGTTACTGAAGAGGTACTTGCATAGTAGACGGATAAACGTTTTCATTTCGAATAAAATTTACTGTATGCAATTTCTTTCAAAGAATAATCATTTTATCCATAAAACTATTAAAGATTATTAACAAAATTACATATTTCTCATGCATATAAAGCCCTCAGCTTCTATTTTTTAAGTCTAAAGTTATTTTAATCGTTTTTATAAATGTTTTTCAAATACGGTTACCATGGAAACTGTCAATTAAAAGGAAAACTAACTCGTCAACACATACTTTTTTTGCCATTTTGTATTTCAAGATTGAATTCGGTTTCACATACCGAAAAATAAGAAAATTCTATGAAAGGAATTTTTAGATATCTTCATTCATTTGTAATATACATAACAATTTTCATTGTTTTTTGTCAAATACACAAATTTGAAAAACTGATTTGGATTACAATAAATGTTCAAATTGTAATCATTTGATAAAATATTGAACTATAAAGTATTTAATGAATTATTTCACATTTTTTGTGTTAATAAACCTTCCAGAAATTATTTTATTACCTTTGAAGATGGTATGGTCATTTTGACATCTTTGCCCCAAACGGTTACCATGGAAACTGTCATTTCACAAAGAAACTTACTCATCAACCAACATTTTTCTTTTCATTTTTGAATTCACAATATAACTTTAAACAACATATCAAAAATGTAGAAAATTCTATGAAAGGATTATTTTCTTAAAAAACTGTAGAACATGTCCTTATTAACCACAAGGACAGGAGGCCCCCTATGTATGATAGAAGAACCTATCCTATTATCGCATCATACCAGTACACAATGATTGTTAAGCCATTAATCTCTATCTTAAAGATAACATTAAAACGGAGGCATAATTGATTGATAGGTATTTAAAAAATGGATTTATCAATAAAGGTTACTTAACCTTAAAGATACATTAGTTATGTCAGGTAGGAAAAAGAACATTATCATGACTGAACAATAGTGTTCACTTGAATGTACGCAACTTGAAAAACAGCATTGTTAAAGGTGCTTGTTCTCAAATGTGAGGAAATTTGAAGTTAGAAATTTTGAACTTCTTTTAAACTCAAGCAACAGCTGTACTGTTATTTATGAACAGTCACCTTTAAGATACATTAAAGTATCCAAACCCCATTCTTGCCTGATCCTACCTACGTACATAATAGAAGGGAGTAGCATGGTTTGGCAAGGGATTGGGAACTCATTTCAGTTATATAGAAACTTAACTGAAATGAGTTTGTCAGGTATAGCAACATAACTGAAATGAGTATCAGTTAGTCGAGTATATAGCAACAAACCTGATATAATGTTGAAGCAACATAAAAAGCTTAAACCTACATAGATGAAAAAATAAATGAGTTATTGAACACAGTGAATATTAGGTAGATTGAATAAGGATACTCATTTGTATTCATGTGATCAGGCCACAAAGTACAAGATAGGCGAGTTCAAGATAGGTGCGACCATAGGCAATAAAATGAATTCCCAATCCCTTGCCAAACCATGCTACTCATCTCCTTTCACGCGCCCTTAAAGTCCTGTAAGACTTACCCTTTCAGTTATGTTGCTATATATAAACTAACTCATTTTAGTTATGTTTCGAAACTCGACAAGCTCATGATACCTCTGCACTACAATGGCTAGGATGGGAAAAACTGTTTAAGGCCCGTAACATCCATCTTAACAGGACTTTAAGGGCGCGTGACAAGAGACGAATGCTCTATCAAACTATAGCATTTGGTAAACCTTAGGTCAGATTCAAATAGTGAATAAAGAAATTCTATATATTATTTCAGTAATTTATTTTTACTCATGTACGTTCATATGCCTTTAAGGGGTTTGAATAAAGGGTCAATGTTTGGTATTGTAACATGTATCCGGTCCCTCTCGGAGTAAAGCCACCGTGGGTCACCCATCCAGGTACAGTACGTTGCTTAACTTCGAGAGAAAGCCAACCACTCTACCGAACCACCCATAAAAGCCGGCTTCGACAGCAAGACTGTAGAAGTAGTATTTATACATAAACCCTATTACTGTCAAATTTCTCCCAACTTTCTCTTGACTTCGTCCCGAAGTCACTAAAGTCACAAGGACATACATGGGAAGATAACGACTTTTTACAATTGAAGAAGGTACTACTGCCACTATCAACACTTTCTCAAAGCAGAAATAAGGACCAAGAACATGCGACAAACTATTTAGGGTATAGGAATGATGGTGATATCAAACCAAATCCCACCGCTGCCACCAATTTTGTAACATGTATCGGGTCCCTCTCAGAGTAAAGTAATCGTGGGTAACCATCCAGGTACTTACCGCTAAGAACCTTGCTTAACTTTGAGAGAAAGCCAACCACTCTACCGAATCACCCATAAAAGACGGCTTCCACAGCAAGACTGTAGAAGTAGTATTTATACATAAACCCTATTACCGTCAAAGTATCTAAATCGCAGTCATTCAAAATCTATGAGACTTAAATCCGATTCAGGAGTACTCATTACATCAGCAAAACATTACATAAGACTTTTACAAGGGATAAAGCATCTGATTATTCTCCTGCCTAAATGTGATTGTATCTATTGGGTGATGGGATAAGCATTAAACTGGGAGGGCGGAATTATACGAGGCATAAAAGAGATAAGTAAGATGAAAGAACTGGGATCTTTGGCAACTCTATAGCATGTAAACAAAAGGTGGAGTCTGTGGAAATTGATAAATCCCATCTGTTGATAACACCCAGGCATCATGTAACGTTCAAGAGGGATTCAGAAGTAGATTAATTCTACATACTTCTGATTTTAATTGAAATCACACGGCAAAGTAATTAATTACTTGAGTTAATGACGAAGACTTTACACCAAAAATCTCTCACAATGAACTGCAGCACCAACTCTAGGCTACTTTTCCATTTGCTACAATGCTTTCTAGTTTTTACAAAATATCAAAGGCCGGTGCTGGGTTGGAAAATATCCAATAAATCCATCTCTTGAGCCCATCGAAATTGAAAGAAATAGTAGTAGACAAATAAGGGGGCATCTGTGGCCTTTTGGTCAGAGTACAAAACTTGAAATCACATGGCCCCTAAATCACATGGCCCCTCTATGAATGTGTTTAATTCCATTTGGAATTTCTAACAATAGAAGTAGTCTCCTGACTTAGCGAATGCCTTCTACTCCGCATTACCAGCTCTTATGGGCAGATGAGTATGAGGATCTACATCTGTCATTGAGAGTCGGGATCTAAACATAACTGAAATAATGTTAACGCGATATAAAAACCCATACCAAATAATAAAGAAGACAAATATAAAATATAAGAAACTAAAACTCTTTGTGAATTTAAGTTGAAGCAGTTCTGACGAAAGTGAGATATATTGCTTGTTACAAGTAATATGTCCCCTTTTGTCCTGGTGGTTTGGTAAGTTTCTTGTTGTAGTTGTCTTAACCCGTTACCAAACGATAACGACATTTGGCGAGTTTGTTGCAGATGACTTTGAAAAACATTGTGGAAAAAAAGAAATTGCTCTAAAAGAACAATTTCTCCTTTTCCCACAATGTTTTCTGTCCTATCAGAACATTATTTTTCTATTTCATCATATTTTGAAATGTCTGCAAACTCTTTCAATTTGGGACAGTTGAAAATTTGGCTTTTGGTAAAGGGTTAAAGTCAGGTATTTTGGGGTATGAGATAAATCAAAGCAAACCTAAATCATCTTGAGCTAGATTCAACAGACTAATCAAGTTTATGAGAAAACATATGTTATAGAGATTTCATATATCATCAGATAGCAGATTTAACCCAAGTATTTAAAGGTGCTTGTTCACAGAAGTCAAAATAAAATGACATTGAAACTATACAGTTTTTGTATTGTTGTTTGATATACAATTTAATGTACACCATTGTCACAAAAGGATAAATTGCTCAGTACAAGCAATCTCTCCTTTTGTCACAACATTTTATCATCAGAAGTTCTCTACTGCAGGTTCATGAAAGTCACAAATAATTGAAATAGTGAAGAACCTTCATGGCCTAGTGGTCAGAGCACTGAATTTAAAATCAAAATGTCACTATTTGCGTGGGTTCAAATTACATCCATAGAAGCTCTTAAGTCTTGAATTAACATGAGAGATCTTGCGAAGATTCAAGACTTAATGATCATTCATGATCATTAAATGACCATTTATGAACACAGAACTATTTCATAACATTCAAGAACAGATTCATGAATATCAAGTACAGTTTCATAAATACATTAATGAGTCTGTTCTTTATGTTCATGAACCTGTTCTTGAAATTCATGAATAAGTTCAGAATAGCCTTGTGTTCATGAACGGCCATAATTATAATGTTCATGAAGTTCATGAATAAGTTCTTGAATCCTTCCCAAGGAATGAGAATGACAAATAAACACATCTTGACCAGCCCATGTGGGCAGTTACAATAAAGGTTTTCCTCCAGCCATGATGGGTCTGACATTGTGATCTATCTAAAACAGTGTTGATGCAAGAGGCAAGTTATTTCTGACTGGAATAAATTTTGACTTGAGGTCATTCTCTACCATTGATATCTTCTAAATGATGTCATAGGGTGTGTCTTTTAATCTAAAATTTACTATTTCCTTGTTTAAAATCAATTACAGAACAACCACCGTATACCACCTAAAAAGTTGATAATAGAATAACAATAGAAAGTTGTTTGACTGTCTTGTTATAAATCATCATTCAAAGTATCATGTCAGACTAAAAGACTTTCCCTGTTATCCTTTTCTTTTATTCTCTCATTTTGTTATAAATTCTGAATTGTCATATTCTACAAAGTTGTTATTCCTGACAAATATGTAAGCATAATATTTGAATCATGTTTTGCATTAAAAATATTTCATTTATTTCTGAAATAAAAACACTTAAAGCACACAGGAACACCAAACAATCAACAAATAAGACCCAAGTGAGAATTCCTGTAGATTCATACATAACCTTTCCAGAAGCCTGCCAAACAATTTTCCCTTATCAAAATTATTGGACCTGCCCAACAAATATGAAATAATTCCTCCAAAGTTAAAAGAGTCGGCTATTTATGGGTGATATGTAGAAACTTGAAAACTTATAAATATTCAAATGATATAGATTAAAGGCTCCAATGGCCGTTATTTAATGGTACATTGAGTTGATTTGTCAGAAGGCGTCATAAAGAATTCATAAAGTATGCATTTGTGACTTAGATTGACCTTTGTTAAGAGGTTAAACCTCCTTTCAACAATTTTTATTACAAAGAACAGCGTTTCTGGAATTCAAACCAGTTCTTATAGTCTTGTAAAGATTTGCGTAGCTAGATAGCTTTGGGATATTTTTTGGAACCCTTCTAATTGAGCACAAAATAATTGAATTAGTTATTTTTTGTTTTATAATTAATGCATTTACAACTATAGCATTTTGTGTATTGATAACATTGTGACAAAAGGATATTGCTTCAAAAACTTTTTTTGTGTTATAATATACACATTGTGATAAAAGGATCTTTCTTAAAAAACAAAGTTTCTTCTTTCATTTTAATGTTTTAGCATTGTGTTAAAAAGAATCTTACTTGACATAACTTTTCTTTCATTGCATTGTTTTAACACTATGCTAAATTCATCCAAAAATATAAACTTATTCTTTCTTATTTACATGAGAGAATTAATATGCATACTTTTTTTATAGTGATGACTTCATAATCTATCATCCAACATTGAAAACATCTTGAGAAATGTGAAATATGCTTGTGAGAAACAAATTCACCAATGCAAAAGTTTCCAATGTCTCTCGCTACAATTATGGCTGTTAATATTGCCTGTATAAGGGATAAGGGCTACAGACTTCTATGCATTACAAATAGCATGCCTTAATCTGTCCTGTCTATCAACAAGTATTTGAAGAATTTCCATCATAAATTTTTAATTCCTGAAGGCAACGCCCAACAGGAAAATAGACTCCATTTCAGACTGGCTTGAATAATTCTCCTTATAATAAACCCTTTATCTATTTATAGGGTTCTTTACGACAAATCAACTTTATTTCAGTTATGTTGAGATGCCTGACTCTTCATGATTGAGGAAGACCCCATACTCAACTCCCCCATAAGGGCTGGTCAAGACTGATAGGACCATTGGCATTCCACAAGTCAGTTGGGAGACATTAAAATCCCTTATAACATTGCTTCATATAAAAAATATCATACATCAGATTCTCTCATGCCACTGGATTCATATCAGTTTAATTGGGGTTTAGCATTACATCAACAATCTTTCAGTTTTATTGCGATTTATTATCCCTAGCTCATAATGATTGAGGAAAACCCCAAGCTTAATTGACCCTGCTTAAGGGCTGATCAAGCAAGGAAGAATGATTGGCATTCCTCAAGTCAACTTAGAGACTATCTCTCATGGAAATCCAAATATTGTCACAGGGATTTGAACCCTGCAGAGAGGGACCATATGATTTCAAACTCTGTAATCTACATTACACCATGTTTGTACATAACACCACGAAGGGATAAATCAAACTATTGACATTCCGTCAGTGTGAACACTGGGAATATTTCTCAATAAAATCAAAATCTTATGAATGACTGAATGAATGTTGTTTTATAGCGCATCAACATCTAAGGTAATTTAGCACGCATTATGATGATGTCACTGTTGATAAACGTATATTAAATTATTTACTCAAATCTACCGCCACCATAGTTTGATTCCAGTCACAAGATATATTATCATGAAACTTCTAGAAACTTTACATTAAACCTAATAGCAAACGTTTGTATGTTTCAATAGGGTTTGACATCTTGTCAACAATATTCCTGTTATGCAACAGCTTTTATGGATTATTCAGCTCTGAATTGTCTTAGCCAAATAACACTCTTGTTAAACTCAAGGTACCGGTGTGGCTTGATTTCAAAACCCCAGGCTTAAAAACTGCCACCTTAACCAGTGGGGCAAGCAAGAATACCCCATTCATCTCCCCATCCCTACCCAGAAGAAAAAATAATACAAACATATCAAGGAATTCTGTTCCAATTGTGTTATAAAGTCATTTGAATGAAGGAGGGGTTCAATATCAAAATGTTGGCGCCCACAACTGGTCAAATTTGGCCCAATTAGCTAGGACACTCCTCTGTGCTGACCACTTTATGCAGACCACAATGACCAATCTTGCATATCTTTGCCAAAAGGGAGATTACTCATCAAACCACCTCTCAGTAATACATCACCCTTATCCCTAACCCATCGCTTCAGATAGGAATTTTTGAGACCTGCCCTAATTGAAAGCAACAGCAGACGACCAATTTGGAAGAATGAAAGAATATTATTTCCTTATAATGTCCCATTTTACCCATATATTGTGCTATCAGGGGTCACAGATCTGAGACATTTGAAGCTCAAAACAACTTATTTCATATCCATTGTGAAACAAAGTATAAAAACTTGATCAATCATTCTCGATTTTGCTTCCTGGACACATAACCAGTGATTGAACCTATTTGTAGGTTATACCAGGAATTTTCTCCTAGCCGATAACAGGGAACGAACCAGGGACTCTCTGTACCAAAGATTTATCCCAACAACTTCAAGACTGTTCTCCACTAGTGCCACTGTCCTTTGGCAAGACACTTCAGAGCCCTCACTGTACACTGGTGAATCACAGGAAAGTTGTGGTAACCCTAACAATATTTTTGGACTAAGGATGCGTCAGCACCTTAGTCCATTGAATTTACATACCACTTTTTGAGGGACGGTACTTTATCGATACACAAACAGTGGTCTGACCCCAAATACTCATTAAACATCTGCCTTCACTGTGCGGACTAATACCTTCTTGGAAGTAGAAATCCGGATTTACTTGTGTTGTTCTGCTCTATATAATTGTAACTGTTGCCTCATGGGAAATTGAAAAATGTCCAGATGTTCGAAAAATAAACTACCGTTCAGTCTCTGTTCACAGAAATAATAATTATAGTAATGGTGGTAAAAGCAGCAGCTGTTTTCCTCGCGATGTTGCCCAAAGAAATTTTCAAATGTATCCGCAATCATCTTGCTTTAAACGCACCTTAGTCCTTCAGCGCTATCAGCACTTTGATTTTTAAAGTAATGTAATAAAAGTTAAGTTATTGTTCCAAAGGGGGAAATAATTCATTAAAGTTTCTCTTAATGTCACAATGCTTTCTGTAAGTCATCTGCTGTAATTATGTTAAAGTGGGTTCATACAAAGTAATGGGTTACTTCATTAATCATTTTTGAATCATTCTGTATAGGTGAAGCTTTCATACAACATATTGAAATTCTCGCCACAATAGCTATATTGACCTTTTGACAGTTTGCTGTTTATTTTTACAAATGATTATCAAGGTAAGTTATTGTCATTTCTCCATTTTTCTCTGTAACTTCATGGGTCATCTGCAACAACGTTATGCATACAATTTTGAATTGTTTGATACATTGTTTATTCTTTGTATGGTACTTTAAGACATTGCAAACAAAAAGAAGATAGGCTCATTTTCAATTGGCCATGCTGCAATATAAGTCATAGGCGTTTTCAATATTGGGGGGGGGGTTTGATAAATTTTTGTCATGACTATTCATGCATCTACAAATTCAATATCATTTAATGAATTAAAAGAAAGTGTATGAAAATGTGTATCTTAATACAAAAAAAAAACAAAGTGAAAAAGGATAGGCAAGGTCTCGAATTCACGCGGAAATTAAAAGTAATGGTTTCAACTGTAGAGGACTGCTATCAAACTGTCACAACCATGGGTTCAACTATCATCTCCATTAAAAGAATTATTTAATTTTCAATCTTTAGCTAACACTACTGAATACAATATATTGGGTCTAACTGCTCATATAGGACATGTTTAAAGGCCCGGTCACACCGCCAGAACTTTGCTGGAGCGTTCCTTGAACGGTATGAAGAGGGGCCGAATATCGGCAACGCTCCGTCACCGCGCACAAAATGGGGATAAATATCGAAAACACGGGCGTTGCCAAAGCGGTGCACCGCTGAAGCCAGTGTTGGTTTAGCGTTGGTTTAACGATATCGAGAGGGGCCTCCGTGGCCTAGTGGTTAGAGTACAGAACTTGAATTTACATGGCCCCTCTCCGCGTGGGTTCAAATCCTGAGAGGGATATGGATTTTCATGAGAGGCAGTCTCCTGGCTGACTTGCGGAATGCTGATGGTTCTACCCGCCTTGACCAGCCCTTATGGGCAGTTGAGTATGGGGTCTTCCTCCATCATTAAGAGTCGGGCATTGCTACATAACTGAAATAATGTTGATGTGATGTAAAACCCATATATAATATATAACGGTATCGAGTGTTGGTTTAGCGGTGACGCAAGCGTTGATAAGTGGCTTTCTGCACATGCCCACGTCGGCTTGGCGTATTTTAAAGCTGGTATGGAGGCAAACCACAAGCTTCCACGGTGGTTCTGACAGTTTTATGATGTTGCATGGTGGTGAGCAGAATCTGGAACTGCTCAAGCAAAGTTCTGGTGGTGTGACCAGGCCTTTACATCACTGTTTTTGTCAATCGTAACTACTCGGTTATTTTCGTGAGCTGAATTTTCATTGACTTAACCCCATGTGTTCAAATTGCCATTTACAATGATGGCGTCAAAAATGTTTTGGTTATTGTTCGTAACTCAAGGCGAATTGGTATTAGATAAAGCATAAAAAAATACACACATTTATATTGATTCTGCTGTAAATTTCGTTTCTTTATTTTTTTCTTTCCAAATATCTTCATTGTCCATAATAATGATTGTGAATATTAGGGGGACAAAGTATACTCTGCCCCCCCCCCTTCTGGATATTGGGGGCCGGGCCCCCCTGGCCCCACGGCTCCTACCCCTATGTAAGTACATGTCTTAATAAACACCCTACCAAGTATCTATGAAATGATCCTTTGTTGTCAAGAAATCTTTCGAAAGAGTTAATAAAATGACATTAATTATGATATTCTCAAATGCTGGTTTAATTGACAAACTTGATTCTCCTTTTTTCAATTTTCAAGAATATCAATTGTCATTCTGCCAATCCTATCGAGAAATTTCTTGACAATAGAGGGTTGATCGGCACCACAGGCGAGATTTCTTGACGATTTCAGAAAAAGCAAATATAATGAATACTATTTAAATACAAAACAGATACATTGCAAAGCATTCTTGTCACATGTATTGCATTAATACTTACAATCGGAACTACTCGGGTATTTCCGTGAGCTGTGAAATACACCTTGGATATAAGTGTAGGGTTACAATTTTTCGGGTAGATCGGCATCCGCCAATGAACACCTTTTCTAAGCGTGCATGTTAAGTAGTTCAATGTGTATGGAAGTGTTGGACATCCTTTTTAATCACTTTTGATCAGTAACTCATACCAAATGGCGAACTTGTTGTTGTGACATGTATACTTGTTTCTTCAATCAAATTTAATGACTTTTTGGATTTTACATTCAAAATCTATTTTTAGAAACGAAAGAAAGTGACGTCATTCTCGCGGGAAACAATATGGCGTCATCCCTATTATTTCAGAGGTGTTTTCTATTGGATAAACCCGATGTGTTCAGATTGTAATACTTACTGTCATTATGTCTTACCTACAACTGCAGAAAATTTGAAAGAGTACTATAACAAAAGTTTCGTTCAAGATGATTAGGTGCAAAGAGAAACATTTTCCTAGAATTTAGTCCAAAGGGCAGGGGTGGCGAAATCTGATTTTACTTTAGTTGTCTGTGAAATCCAAAACTTGTTTCTGCACGGGTCCATATAGTGGTTATACAGGAAATTACAGCAACCATTCACTTGTCCATTAGGGTTTTTGGACAAGGAGAGCAACATTGAAAAGTGACTTTGCCATTCCTGTAGGCCTAACAAGTAAGTTTTATGATGTCTGCTGTAATTTTTCGGCATAATGGGAGGAATAAAACAAGGAATTAGTAGTTGATAAGTGATGATAGCTTTATAACTGGTTGACAAATTGAAAGGTTACACTTCTCATTAAACTTAATAATTGATAATTCATTCCTTGCATATTTCAATTAACCATTTCCTCTTCTGAAAACTACAGATGATGCATTTTTATTAAAATGAAAAAAGTTACTAATTCAATCATGCAATTCAAGCATGATTAAATAAATTATCAAAAATATTGTGAGTAAAGGAGATATCTAAATTCACTATTATAAAAAATGAGAAAAGTTCTTTTAATTAAGTAAATAGTTCTTGTGTTTCAATATTGCTGTACATGTGATATTGAAGCATTATGGTTCCCAGTCAATATCTGTAATCACACAGATCATGCAATTTTCATACGGTACATATTTTCTTTTAAGTTGGGGATGATTCAATCAAATTCCTTTTTTGCATTTGGGAAATGGATTAACTAAGACAGTTCTATTTAACGGTACAAAAAATAAAGAAAAGACAAAAAATCAACTGTGTGGTACCATTAACTTTTATCCCTAAACTAATCTAAAACAAGTTAAATCTGGACAAAATGCAACAGAAACTGTTTGTCATCAAAGCCAGCAATAACAAAAGAACTCTTCGCCCTTTCCTTGCGATGGACCTTACTTTTTAAGCTGAAATTTCATTGCCATTGACGAATAGCTAGAACATGGCCTAGCTACAGAAATTTGTAGAGGTTAATGAGTTAAAACATCAAAATGTCATTTACATTACTTTCATTACAAAACAATAAATGAGCACTTTCACCTATTCCCAAAATGTTTTCTGCACTATAAGAAGATTATTTTTCAATTTCATCACATTTTGAAATGTTATATGCAAACTCCTTCAATTTCGGACACTCAAATATTTGGCGTTTGGTAAAGGGTTAAACATCATTACAGAAATCGGTAGAGGTTAATGGGTTAAAACATCAAAATGTCATTTACAAACATTACTCTTCCTTTTTGTTACTTTCCATTCATTGGAGTTATTTCACCTATTACTCCATGATACATGTACTCCAAAAATGTACCACTGTGACAAAAGGATATGTTGGTCCTGTTGAGTAATTCATCCCTTTCTCACAATGCTCTAACCTTACATTATAACAAAAATACATTTAAAATGCTATTTGTTGTCCTCTGATCTTTTTTTATAATTTGGGGTCATTCACGAATTCACATATATGAGGTGGTAAAATACATTCCTTCCCATGGAATTTCATGAATGATACAATGAATTTAAAGAAGAATTAGATGAAAATTATACAACAGGTTGAAATGAAAACATATTTCTAAGATATTTGGTCAAAACTACTGTGACATTACAAGGAGAAATTGCTTGAGTAAACATGGAGTTAAAAGATAATGATGCTCATAGCTAAGAGTTCCTCATTTTCTACATCTTTTCACCTTGGATCATTATGAAATAAAATGTGAGTTGGTTATCAAATTTTCGCCACATGAAATCATAAAAAGATTGAATTTCTTATTAAATCTGTCAACAATTAAGTGGTCTACACTGGTGCAGTGGTAATGTGTCAGTCTCTTATACTGAGGGTCCCAGGATCGTTCCCTTGTCCGCAGCAAGGGGAAAATTGCTGGGACACGCCCACAATCAGCGGGAAGACTGGTTAAGTATCCAGTAAGCAGAGAAGAGAGGGAGCATCAAGAGAAAATTTAATAAACTTCAAGTGTTTGTCGAAATGGTTGTAAATAAAAATTCGGAAGATAACTCCCACATTTATGTGACTAAAAAGAAGGCATCATGACAAAATGAAGTTACTTGTGATATTTAAAGCCATGTCTCCTTTTCTAACAATAGTTTCTTGAACTACCTTGGGAATATTTCTCGATCAAGTCAATACACTTTACTGTAAGGTTGATAAAGTCAGGTGAAATATTGTACTGGGCAATCCCATCGTTTACATTTTTGTTTACTTGTTTGTTTGGTGAACCTTTATCCTTGTCGGGACAGTATGTGAAGTCCAGGTTTGTGGCCGACAATATTTGAAAACACTTTGACAAAAGAAGAAACTGCTCAAATTGAGCAGTTTCTTCTTTTGTCAAAGTGTTTACATTTTATTTGACTATGTTTACTATACTTAATTAACAGAATTATCTTAATTAAATATAAATCTGAGATGTAACAATGCCATGTGAAGCAGATTTTCGTATATTTTGGTCACAGAAAGGGTCAGTAATGTGTCATGCCCTGCTAATGGACATCTATTGCAAAAGAGAGAGAAATCAGATATGGGGAATAAAACCCATTATGTTGACCCCTTTACCTTATAAACATGTATATATATATATACACACTCTTTCTTATAGCTATTAGTAAAATGATATTTGTAAATACAATGCAACAAAAGGAACAAATGCTTCTGTTAAGCAATTTAAGCTTTTGTCATTATGTTGTTTTACATTTGTTCAAGACAGTTTATTTGTTAATATAGGCTTTAACACCGCATCAACAATATCTCAGTCTCTTGTAGCTTTAATGGAAGTCACTAGTACTTAAGGCATGGTTCTGTTGTGTCTTGCCCATAGAAACTACCACAAAGAAGCACAGCACCACAGGTGAGGATCTAACCTGGGACATTGACTTTAAATGCTGGGATTTTCAAGAAATACACATTAAATTCTTTAGTTACATTATTTTGTCATCTGCTTTTGCTTTTAAATCCAACCAAAGAAAATGTATATATGATTGCAGTTAACCCTTTCCCAAACAATAACGATATTTGACCACTTTGTTGCAGACGTCTTTAAAAAACATTGTGGGAAAAGGGAAATTGCTCGTAACGAGCAATTTTTTTCTTTTCCCAGAATGTTTTCTGCCCTAACAGGCGATTATTTTCCAATTTCATCACATTTTGAAATGTAGTCTGCAAACCCTTTCAATTTGGGTTGGTCGAAAAATTGTTGTTTGGGAAGGGTTAAGGGTTGTTTACTCTTGAGTCAAGTACTATCCCATCCTACATTAATAAACATGTAATTGGTCCAAATTGATGTCATAGCATGTATACGTCATTGCTGAAAAAAACTTATTTTCTTCTCTGAATACAGGCTTTCCAGTTGATTTCAAAATAAGAACACTCCTACATTCAATTCAATTTTAGCAACTGGAGATTTTCTGTTTTTGTTGAATCCTCACCATTTCCAACATCATTCATTTACATTGTCACTGAGATTTGAACCAACACATAATAGAGCCAAGAGGGATTTCAAGTTCTGTGCTCTAGCCATAAGGCCATGAAGGGCCTCCATTGCATATAGAGCATAGCTAGAACTTTGAGGGGCCTCAGTTGCCTAGTGGTTAGTTCTTTGACATCTGGGCTACAGAGGCCCTTCCAAGTTCTGTAAGATCTTATAATTATACCAATGACCTTTAGAAGACTTCTAGTTCTGTCAATATCCTATGCACAAACTAATTTTCTGCCAAAATCCTTAACAAAAACTTTACATTTAACCCATAGCAAAAGGTTGATAATAACAAAGGTTAACATTTTATTGAACTCTTCGTAAGAAAATCTGACTTAAGATAATAGAAAAATATGTAGAGTATGAAATTTATCCTTGTCTCAACAAATTTAAATGGAAATAAAGTTTAAACGCCATTACAACATTGTGTGCTAATTCAAATTGATAGTAGACAGTAAAATGTTGACATCATTCAGAACAAAGACCATAATTCATTATCTTACATGCTTTTACAAATAGACAGTGGATACCATTCTGACCAAAGGAGTACTTGCTTGTTTCAGTTCCATTAAATCATTTGGTCGTATCATAAGATCAATACTTTAACATCTTAATCAATTAACCCACCAAACAATAACGACATTTGACCAGTTTGTTGCGGATGACTCTGGAAAACATTGTGGGAAAAGGGGAAATTGCTCTTAATAATTGTTTTTCAATTTCATCACATTTTGAAATGTGTTCAAACTCTAACAATTTGGGACTGTTGAAAATTTGGCATTTGGTAAAGGGTTAAGCAAAATCTATCTAAAATATTATCTTTATATAGTTTTCATGTTTGCAAAATTGAAAATCAAAACCTAGCCCCAAACTTGATGAAAACTCACTTTGAAACATCTGCAGTAGAAGTCCATACAATCCTTTGATACAAATGGGTGAATTGCTTATAGTGAGTAGTGTTTTATTTTGTCCTACTGGAGTCTATCCAATATCATTTAAGCAATATCACACTTTTTATGCTTTTTCATTATTCTCGACTATTGCTTTCAATTTGAAGCAATCACTCATCTCAATGTAGGAAAATGGGTTAACCCTTTACCAATGTCAATTTTTTCGACTGTCCCAAATTGAATGAGTTTGCGGACGACATTTCAAAATGTTATGAAATGGTAAAATTATCTTCTGAAGGGGCAGCAAACATTGTGGGAAAAGGAAAAATTGCTTGTTAAGAGCAATTCCTCCTTTTAACACAATCTTTTCCAAAGTCGTCTGCATCAAAGTTGCCAATTGTTGTTATTGTTTGGTAATTCAAGTTAAAGAAATAGTCCATAAATATAATACAGCACAAAATAAAAACACAGTTACCAGTACCTACTGGGGTTCATTAAATCTCTTATATCCCATCCGAAGAAGATAAGAAATCCATTTTTCATACATCCAAAACAGAAGGGAACATTATTCCTGTTTCACTAACACAACAACTGTTTTCCTTCTTCTCACAACCAAACAGCCACCCTAATAACAAGAAAACACCATAATGCACTATGTTGTTAATGGGTCTAATTTACCTTTGACAGCTCTGATTAACCCTTACTCCATATAACCACGCTTTGCCACACCTGTACCAGAAGATTTAAGAAACTATTGTGACAAAAGGAGAAATTGCTTGTGACAAGCAATTTCTCCCCTTTGTCGCCATGGTTTCTTTTATTGGAAAATACTCCAATAAAGCAAATTTTTGTAATCCATACAAGATATTTTTTGGTTGCAGTTGCTTTGTTTATGGACAGGTGTAAATATCCAATTATGGAGGAAGGAATGGATTGTCCCTTCACCCCACTATCACCTATCAAAGGATGAATGAAAAACTATGGAAAACCATACTGAAAGATGACCGATTTACTATCTACTAACAACTTTCTTGCATTAACCGAATGATACTCCTCTCATTTACAGGTGATGATTGGAAGTTATGCTTCCATTTACATTAATCTAATATGAAAAGAAAACAGTATGACCAAAAAGAATTGCTTTTTATCATAGAGCTTCTTGTCATTATACCTATATCCGGTTTCTAATCAATTCACCATTTTTCTTCTTTAGCAAAAATGTCTATTTGTCACAATGTTTCAAATTTTGCCCTCTCAAATTATGTTTCATTAATGCTGCATGTTTATATACAGAAAAGAAAATGCAAAGGGTGGAGATAATATGAAAATCCCAAGACAAAACAAAGAGTCAATAGCCTCAACTTACTTTGTGCTCCTGAAGGATTCCTTTCATATGCTTACATATCTGGAGAAATTAAATTGCATAAACGCTGTAACTATTCTGAGGGATCAGCAGAAGACACCATTCTGTCACCATTAATGAATGTTTCTAAGACTAAGCAATAACTTTGATATAAACATTTGAATCATTTGAACAAAAAGAGAATTTACTAGTCAAAAAGTTTATATAATGAGGGTTCAATGCAAGACTTCAGTAAGTCCAACAAATTGTGAGGCACTTACCATAATCTTGCATTGAACCCTAGAAAAAGTCATTTACAATGAAGACATATGCAGATTTTCCTAACAGGGACTGGGCTATAATCACATTATTATTTATAATTCTCTCATGCATCTACATGTACAGCAATCTTTCATATAAGAAAATATACAATAAAACTACCATACATTGCTTGAAGCTTGATAGTTACTTCTAAACTGTAAGACCTGAAAAAACCTTGAAGACAGTGCCACAATGCAATTAATGATTACAATGCTTTTTCTGTGTCCTGATTGGCTTATGAACAAATATAACCCATCAAATTCTTTATAATAAAATTACATGTATAATGGTTGACATTTTTTCCCTCCCTTTGTTTTCATTACACAAAGGATATCAAAATTATCTAGACATTTTTTTCATTTCATTAGGCATCACCTCAATTTCATCCAAATTCTTTAATTCATCCGCTTCAAACGGCATGTCTCTTTTTGAGAAAGGTCTAAGAATAAGTTAATGACCTTTTAAAAAAAATACAAGGTATGTTTTATTGTTAATAATCAGACTTGACAGTAGGCAATGGAAATAGAATAACATAGTTTTCCTCAAGCAGAATATAGAATTGAAAAATTTCTCCCTTTTCCAAAAATGACATTTTCTAACTTCTTTCAGGAAACCTTTACTAATTGTGAATAATTGTTTGGTAAAGGGTTAATTGACCCAAGTATTATATATACATCTGTCTGGACACTATATGGCCCCAGGGCCCAGGCGGACATCCTATACTACTGGCCCCTCATACATAACCTCTGACCTTTCCCCTAACCTTTAGTGTGTCTCCTGCTCTACATAACATTTATATGCCATATCCCCCTTTAACCATTTACTTCATTAGGTATCTAGTTTAAACTACATTTATTTTACACTGTTTGTGATAGAAGCCTAAAGCTTATCAAATTAAACCTTGCCGACTGCTTTCTGGATACACAACAATTGCACGAATTTGTGGGACATACCCGGCATTTTCATCTTGCTGCTTACAGGGGTCAAACTTGGGACCCTCTGGCTCAGTACCAAAGGTCAACACTCAACAACTGCATCTTTGTCACCAACGAAACTGTCATTATATATTTTCTTTATGAATCATTGAATTTTTCATGATGTAAACAATAATGCAGTTATAGGCCTTCCTTGGTGGTCAACCAGTACAAAGCAATACAAATCTAACCAAAGAGTACTTCACAGATTGATGGAAAATGAAGAGAATGTGCATTAATTCAACTGAAAACTGTTGTAACAGTCTCTAATTCAAATCAATTTGACCAGGTTTCTTCAAAATGTAGAACTTCAAACACTTATTAAGTTGGCTACATTCAAAACCATTGTCAAGTTTCTTAAGATTAGATCCAACCTTTCAAACATATACTGATAAAGGGAGAAATGGTTCAAGATAAGAAATATTTTAGAAGCATCATGCTTTTCTTTTCCAAAACACTGAATGCTTTCATACATAATTGTATTTGTTTCTTGGTAAGAGACGAATAAATAATTCTGCAATGATTTGTTAACCTCTGAATAAACTACTGACTGTGCTAGGTTTCAACTGCGGGACCCCAATGCTCTAGGTCAGACTTACTAGTGACTGAGCTTATAAAAGATGCACCAAAGTTTTACCCAATATGACCTTATAGCTGTTGACAACCCTTCAAACTTCATCTGCTCATTCATTCATACATGCAGCTGTCTACTAAAGTCAACACCAGACCAAAGTTGTCAAACAATGTGCCACTCTAGTAATTCTTCACCTGCCTTTCACTATTCAAACAGTCATGGAATGGTGTCCTGTCAAAACTTTTATGACAAAAGAAGCAAATTCATCATCAACTGATTGTCGATACAAATAATCCATTGGAATGGTTATAAAATCAGCTGCTTACACTGGGACATAATCTGCTGTTGTTTAAAGGTAAAATACCCATAATCAGTCATTTTGAATTTCTCTATTTCCTTGGATGACTTTGGTTGTTCTTGGTATACATTGGTCTGGGCCGAAAAGTTCCCGAGAAAGAACAAAGTAATCCAATGTAAGAATGAGTTCAAAATGGCAAATTATGTGTATTCTACCTTAAATTCAGACCAGTCACAAATTCTGTGTTAACCTATTAAGAATTATGTAAACATGGAGACTAATTGGCAAGGAAATTCCAGGTGTCACTTCACTGGAAACCAGCATTCTAGTCCATTAGACTAGCTGCCTTGTGATTAAAATTGAAAAGCCTTTACTTGGCAGATTGTGCTGGAAGCACATCTAAGTGAACTGTCCTGAAGCATAACTTAGATTATGTTGACATGGTGTAAAACTAGAGTGAAACTATCTCGGATGATCCAAGCTGTAACTGTAGAATGAAATATCTACACCAGGATTATTTGGATTAAGGTGAAACATAAATCCCAGGGTATCCGGAGAGGTGCTCTCCCGGAGAGGTACCCCCCGGAGAGGTGCCCCCCGGAGAGGTGCCCCCTTATTTCAAGAAGACGGAGAAGTGCCCTCCCACTAAATCAGGAGGGTCGGATATCTGCCCCCCTGTAAAACAATATGAATCTTTGTCTTTTGTACAAGCAGAATAGCCCGATTTTGCATTTTGCAAGTTAATTGTACAGAGGTTTCTTGAATATTTTTTTTTGAGCAAATACTAAAAGGGACTTTAAGAAACAGTTTGCATTTTGAGCGGAGTTTAACGCTACCATTTATTTGGGGGATCTGACCGATTTTAATAACTGAGTACGTACCTATTACCTTTGAAGAGAGCAGGCAACATTTTATCATAATATCATTCATAGGCTGAATAAGAATTTTTTTTTTTACTAACATTGATTTGATTTTGACCATCCGGCAAATTTGAGAGGGCCAGAAAAGCATTTGAGACGGTCAAATTGGCCTGCAGCCGCCTCTTAAGGAAAACGCTGAAATCCATCTTGTTTAAATACAGAGTACGTACCAGTTTAGATCTATAGGAAGCAAAGAAATGTGAGCTGACAGTTTATCATCGCATTATAATAAAAAAATGTTATGCAAAATTATCTATTTTACATCGATTGTGAAACAAGTTCTAACAACTTAGATTAATCACTCTCAATTCTGCTTCCTGGATTGAGCCCATGACCTTTATGTCCAGAAGCCGACGCTCTACCCCTGGACCACTGTCCTCTACTAAAAACAAGAGGGCCATAATGGCCCTTTATCGCTCACCTGAGTTCTGTTTGAAAAAGAGGTATATTTAAGACAGAGTGGTTGGTATGTTTCAAACTCTTCTAAGTGCTAATTGCATTGAATACTCTAAGCCAATGCTCTTGCTTGTTAACATTTTTTTATGTGTATTGTATTTGTCTTCTTGAGTTAATGTTCACCAAGACAAAGAGAATTAAGATGAAGGAAATTTAGGTTTGTGAAAGCAGGGACAGTAACAATTGGTTGGGCAAATTAAAATAATAACAATTGGAAAATGTATCTCAAAGTCGTTTATTGGTTTTCAACAGTAAATAAATTTGGAAAATTTTAAGACAGTCAAGCTTATGGTAAATAATCCAATCATTCTGGCCAACTTTCATCAAAATTGGACCATAAATGTGGCCTCTAGAGTGTTCACAAGCTTTTTAAATTATTTGACCTAGTGACCTAGTTTTTGATCCCACATGACCCACTTTCAAACATGGCCAAGATTTCATTTTGGCAATCCTTCTGACCAACTTTCATCAAAATTGGACCATAAATATAGCTGCTAGAGTGTTCACAAGGTTTTTCAAATATTTGACCTAGTGACCTAGTTTTTGACCTCACATGACCCGGTTTCAAACTTGGCCAAGATTTCAATTGAGACAATCATTCTGACCAACTTTCATCAAATTTGGACCATAAATGTGGCCTCTAGAGTGTTCACAAGCTTTTTAAATTATTTGACCTAGGGACCTAGTTTTTTACCCCACATGACCGAGTCTTGAACTTGGCCAAGATTTCATTGAGAAATCATTCTGACCAACTTTGATAAAAATTGGACCATAATTGTGGTCTCTAGAGTGTTCACAAGCTTTTTAAATTATATGACCTAGTGACCTAGTTATTGACCCCACATGACCCAGTTTCAAACTTGGCCAACATTTTTATTGAGACAATCATTCTGACCAACTTTCATCAAAATTGGACCATAAATGTGGCCTCTAGAGTGTTCACAAGCTTTTTAAATTATTTGACCTAGTGACCTAGTTTTTGACCCCACGTGAACCAGTTTCAAACTTGGCCAAGATTTCATTAAGACCATCATTCTGATGAACTTTCATCAAAATTGGAACATAAATGTGGCCTCTAGAGTGTTCACAAACTTTTTAAATTATTTGACCTAGTGACCTAGTTTTTGACCCCACATGACCCAGTTTCGAACTTGGCCAAGATTTTATTGAGACAATCATTCTGACCAATTTTGATAAAAATTGGACCATAATTGTGGTCTCTAGAGTGTTCACAAGCTTTTTAAATTATTTGACCTAGTGACCTAGTTATTGACCCCACATGACCCAGTTTCGAACTTGGCCAAGATTTTATTGAGACAATCATTCTGACCAACTTTCATCAAAATTGGACCATAAATGTGGCCTCTAGAGTGTTCACAAACTTCTTAAATTATTTGACCTAGTGACCTAGTTTTTGACCCCAAATGACCCAGTTTCGAACTTGGCCAAGATTTTATTGAGACAATCATTCTGACCAACTTTCATCAAAATTGGACCAAAAATGTGGCCTCTAGAGTGTTCACAAACTTTTTAAATTATTTGACCTAGTGACCTAGTTTTTGACCCCACATGACCCAGTTTCGAACTTGGCCAAGATTTTATTGAGACAATCATTCTGACCAATTTTGATAAAAATTGGATCATAAATGTAGCCTCTAGAGTGTTCACAAGCAATTGTTGACACACGCACGGACGCACGGACGCACGGACGACGGACATCTCGGTATCACAAAAGCTCACCTTGAGCACTACGTGCTCAGGTGAGCTAAAAAAATGTTGAAGGTAATGTAAAACCTCACAAAGCCAATACAAACAAATAAGTGACTGGTGTAAATGTATGGGTCTATTATGGTAAAGTGTTGCGATGAAAGGTATGGTATATGATATCATTATGTCACAGGTGTAATATATCTGTTATCTTTATGTAATATCTAATCATCAGTCTGTCATCCTATCTGCAATCTTTATTAGGAATCCATCTGGATAACTAAGCAGGTTCAAATATTTAAAACGACTTTCTCACAGATTTGAATTTTAACTTTTTGAATAAATTGTATTCTACCGATAAAATGACATCATGGATTTCTAATGTAGCATAGAACTAGATTATTGACAGCTTCCCTCCCATGTTTATAACCATTAAGAAAACATATAGATTGTTTGTATTGCAGATAATGTAAACCATTTTAACAGGTTCAGCTCATATACAAGCACCTAAACTTAGAATAAGAGTTGCTATTTTTAGCTATCACTGTCACGCCAGTCTTCATTAAAGCGCTCTTGTCTGTGACAAAAGCAAGATGTGTTTATTTGTAAAACTGCTTTCCCAAAGAAGCGGTGACATGCATGAGGGCCTACTTCAGAGTATTTACTGAAATTACAGGGTTTCAGCAATTTAGAATCACAGAAATGGAAAATCGTATTTATTTTAGTTACACTGATTGTTGATATCAAACATTTATTACTCCTAGACCAGAAATCTCTGAGTTAGTACCTTTAAGGCACAACCATTTTTCCAGACCATTAGCCAATTAGCCTTCAGGTATTGAGAACTCTTTCCTTGATAGAGCAATTTTAATCACATTTACCTGCAACAAATGGCTGAAGATTGAATATTTAAAAAGCATACCAAAACTGTTGATAGGTTGGATCCAAAAAGGATTGCAGGACCCTAGGTAATTATAATTATGCAATTATTTACCTTTCCATGAATGATATTGCCACTTTAACAATCATCTTAAATGTAATCTGCTTCTAACACAGCCAAGAAAAAACCCCAGACAAGATTGAAAACATAGAGACAAGGGGATCATTTGAATACAGTTATCAAGTTCTCCTTTTGTTAAACAGACTTACTCAAAGATTTGTCAGAAGCACTGTCTGGTGCATTTAAAAGAAATCATTGGGTTTCGAACTCTAGAAAGTGAAAATAGTCTTTGGCTAAGTGACAATGATAGTTTATACCAAATTTCTAACGTTTGTTACTCCAAGACTACAAATCTCAGTTTGTTTAAATTAAAAAAAATAAATACATGGATGTTTCTATCACTTTTCAACCACATTACTTGTAATGAGATTAATTTGATGGATGGGGGTAAACACCTTTTCAACAGTATTTCAGTTACATCCAAGTGGTTGTCATGCAGTGACTCATACCTTTCCATGTTCCGGGTATTTCTTCACATGGACTGAACAAAATTCTTTCATCATAGGCGTAGGAGCGTTTTCAACATTGGGGGGGCCAACTTCAGATGAGGACCGGTCTAAGAATAAATGTTCCTAAACTTTCTCATGACTAATCATGCGTCTACAAATTCAATATCATTGAATGAATTAAAAGAAAGCGTATGAAATTGTGTATCTTAGTTAATACAAAATAACCAAAAGAAAAAGAAGATAGGATTGGCCAGGACTCGAACAGGCGGAAAGTGTATAGTACTGTAACCAATCAATAGTGACAGCCACCATGCTGTCACGGCCACGACTTCATCGGCATTGTCGAACACAAAATGACTTTATATTTAAATACAATATAGAGTCTGATTGCTTAGAGTACGTTTTGTATCACTGTTTTCGTTAGTCGAAACTACTTTCCGTGAGCTGAGCTTTCATTCGATAAACCCGATGTATTCAGATTGCCATTTGCGATGATGACGTCAAAATGTTTTGGTTATTGTTCGTAACAAAAGGCGAATTGGTATTAAATAAAGCACAAAATACACTTTTATATTAATTTTGCTGTTAAATTCCATTTCTTTCATTTTTCTTTCCAAAAATCTTCATCTTCCATTGTGAATATTGGGGGGGCCAAAGTATACTCTGGCCCCCCCAGTCTGGATATTGGGGGGGCCGGGCCCCCCCTGGCCCCCCCGGCTCCTACGCCTATGTTCATAGCCATTTAGCCATTGACTGCTTTCCCATATGAACATAATGGATTGGAAATGAAAGATTATTTAATCACATGGCATTGACTTTATTAGATGTCTCTTTATTTTCCATTCACAATCTCGTATATAAGGGGTCAAAAGTCCCCAAATATTAGCATTTATCAAGCGGTCAAGGGAAAACCGTGGGTGGGTATAAACAATACAAACATGTAAGCATGTTTCATGTATATATTCAGAGGTCTAGAGGTCTTAAAATGCCCCAATCTATTCCTTAATTGGTTGTTTGATCCTATAATTTACAGTGGATTTTATGCCCTGTCAACAATTTTTCAGTTATGTAACGACTTTCCTGGATTCTCTAGCACTAGGCTAGGACTCTGAAGTGTTGTGTCAATGGACACTCCAACAGAACCAGACATCCTGGTGGAACCAGAGGTCCTGGTGGGGCTTGAATCAAGGATCCCCAGAGTTCTAAGACCGCCACTTCAACCTCTAAGGACCCTTATCTAATCCTTATGTTGTGGATACTCATTAGAACCCTCTCAATCGGACAATTCAAACAAATGCCCATACAAAATACATGTATAGGGTTTGTGAAATATTCCCTAAAATATTGTAAGTAAAAATACCCATTCAGACCCCTTATATGCAGGGCTTTATTTCATTAAATTGGGAAGAGGCCTAGGCCTGCCAAATTTTGGAAATTGTATCAATGAAATTCAGAAATTGATATGGACTACAGTTTATCCTTAAAGATATATTTTTTGAGGCTCTAGATGTCACTGTGAAACAAGGCGGGAAAAGCCATACATGTGTGTGGTAACACAGTTAATACATTCCCCGCAAGTAGGCAAAAAGTAATTTCGTTATTTTTCTGCTGTCCCATGCAAAAAGGGGTTATTCACACCTGTACTTAACCCAATTCAAAAGAGAGTGACATTTTTCCTGATCTAAATTGACCAACAGACCAGTTGGCTTTATAAGCCTTTGATAACTCATAACTTGGAAATAGGAAATTACAAGTACAGATCGAGTCATATTGATTGTCATTAAGAAAAGTATTGTGGCAAAAGTAGACATTTCCTGGGCACTAAGTTATGGGATGAAGGCTATCATATCAGCTGTGGTCAGTCTGTTCTTCCTTTTTATAAACAAAAACTATCATGTGAAAATGAATGTCTATAAGATAAGTTTTAAAATATTGGGAGATGCAAATAATTATAAAATGATATTTATAATTAATATAGCAAACAAAGCTGATTTGGTCCCAGTGGTTGTCAAATCTGAAATCCTATATCAATCAATCCAAAACAATAATTGCCAAGTTTATGCTGTACCTGATTTCAGAACAGACTCAGTTTGATAACTTCATATTTAGCTTGTCAAGGAAGACTGGACAATCTGGAATTGCTTCTCCCTCATATGGAAATGTGTGACTGGTTGAAACAAATAACAAAAGGCATGACTTAAATAAAATTTCTCTACGGCATCTGTTGAATCCAATATGAGCAATTTATCCTTTTGTGACAACGGTTTCTAAAGACTTCCCCAATGGATCAAAGCGATGTATATTTGAGTAAGGATTAAAGGATCCCATTTTCGTGTGTAGGGGCAACCCATTTGTAAAACAAATTGTGGTTACATTTCGCCTTGAGTCAGATTGTTGATAAATGTAAAGTATTGTAAATGAAGCGCAAAGAAGAAATCATTCTCCCTTTCATACAAGTTGGGAGCTCTTTTGACTTCCATTCAGGACATTTACAAAGCTTTTTTGCAGTCTTGACTGCCTTCCCTAATTTGTTGTATTTTGCAATGGGTAAGAAAACACATGTTTGAAAAAGGTTAAGATGAGGAAACAAATCTGTGAATATGAAGAAAAACCTGTTAACCCTTTCCCAAACAACAAATTTTCAACCATCCCAAATTGAAAGAGTTTGCAGACGACATTTCAAAATGTGATGAAATTGGAAAATAATCTGATACGGCAGAAAACAATGTGGGAAAAGGAGTAATTGCTCGTTATGAGCAATTTCTCCTTTTCCCACAATGTTTTCTAAAGCTGTCTGCAACAAAGTGGTCAAATGTCGTTTTTGTTTGGGAAAGGGTGAAATATGAGTTTGAGATAAGTAAAATATGTTCATAATGAGTGTGTTCTTGCTTCTATGTTTTCAATGCCATTCTGGGCTGAGGAGTTTGAATGGGCAAGCTTTACATTTGTTTGCTTTTGTTTATTTATTGTTAAAATTTCACACCATGTCCACAGTATTTCATTTGTTACAATGCAATCTGTACACATTGGGTTTATCCAACGAAAACACCTCTGAAATAGTAGGGATGACGCCATATTGTTTCCTGCAGAATGACGTCACTTCACTTACATTTTCGAAAATAGATCTTAGATGTGAAATCTAAAAAGTCGTTTAATTTGTTTTAAAGGAAACATCTATATGTGTCACAACTTATAATTTTGCAATTTCGTATTAGTTACCGATAAACAAATGATTTAGAAGGATGTCCAACACTTCCATACACATTGAACTACTTAACGTGCACCCTTAGAAAACGTGTTATACGCTGGGGCCAATTTACCCGTAAGATTGTAACCCTATACTTATATCCGAGGTGTATTTCATAGCTCAAGGAAATACCCGAATGGTTCCGATTGGTTACTCATTATGTTTGAGGAAGACCGAAAGCTTGACTTCCAACAAGAGCAGGTTGAGCATGTTAGAACCATTGTCATTCTGTGATAAAGGAGACCACATCTCACGAGTTTTTCCTTTTTATATCATTTTGATGTGAACAATAACCATAGAAAGGAAATGTGCCTTACCTTAGGACAATCATCAAAATCAGGAAAATGGGAACTGAACCCTGGACTCCAAGATGACAATTAACCACGCAGACTCACACAACTGAAACTCTGGAAATAAATAGGCATATAAATGTTCATACACGGCTAAGTTTAACAACTATTAATGTTCATACACGGCTAAGTTCAACAACTATAAATGTTCATACACGGCTAAGTTCAACAACAGTAAATGTTCATACACGGCTAAGTTCAACAACAGTAAATGTTCATACACGGCTAAGTTCAACAACTGTAAATGTTCATACACGGCTAAGTTCAACAATAGTAAAGACCTTCACCATTGTGAAAGATTTACAATACTCTAAGAGTTTAGTAGAACGATGAATCCTATCTTAAAGAGCAATTTCTCCTTTTCCCACAATGTTTTCTGCCCTATCAAAAGTTTATTTTTTTATTTCGTCACATTTTGAAATGCCATCTGCAAAGTCTTTCAATTTGGGACAGTTGAAAATTTGGCATTTGGTAAAGGGTTAAGGTAGGTAGAGCCTTGAAATTTAAATAAACCCTAGATTTATCATTGCCCTCAACTCATAATATAGTAAATGACCCCTACTCATTATTATCTTTTCACAATTCTATAAATAAGGGGTCAAAAGTCCCCTAAATTAATATAACTCAAGGGAAAACCTTGTACCCCTTCCATGATCAGAACCCATGCAGAGAGGGACAATATGATTTCAACTAAGCTCTAACCACTAGGCCTGGAGAAAACACTGTGACAAAAAGAGTAAAGTATTTACTACTCAAAACATCTTCATTTGACTGTTTCCAGTTCAACTATAACCTACAACTACAATTCATTTTTTTTATATGGGTTTTACATCACATCAACATTATTTCAGTTATGTAGCGACGCCCGACTCTTAATGATGGAGGAAGACCCCATACTCAACTGCCCATAGGGGCTGGTCAAGGTGGGTAGAACCATCAGCATTCCGTAAGTCAGTCAGGAGACTGCCTCTCATGAAAATCCATATCCCTCTCAGGATTTGAACCCACGCGGAGAGGGGCCATGTGATTTCAAGTTCTGTACTCTAACCACTAGGCCACAGAGGCCCGCTATAATTCATTATAATCTATTTAATCCTCCACTGAATCACAGTAAGGAGCAGTCTCAAAATGTTACACAGGTTAAATTGTTAATCAGAAAAAAAAACACTTAGAAGAACATTATCTGCTTGTATCTCACACTAAAGGTACAAGAATGTTAATGAATTTTTCATTTCATCTGTACAACAGTTTTAGGTTACTGCTTCATCAACCCGCCCTTAACCCTTGAATCCCCCCATATAGGAAAATGTGACGATCCAAATTGAAAGCAACAGTTACATATTCATTATATTGGGCAAAAAGCATTTTGACCAAAGGATTAATTGCTCATTATGAACAGTGGTTTCTATAAACTATATATACTGCAGCAGATGTCACAGTATTTTCATGTATGTAGATCAGTGGTTTAATTTTTCATGGACATATTTTTGTGCCTTTGATGATTGATGAAATGTTTGTTATATCCTTGTTGAATATGGCCAGTGTGAAGGCTCAGAAAAATTCAAGGATATACATGTGTAATTGTATGTGTCATGAAAGTATGACTTTCACAAATGTAAAAACCTATTACTAATTTTCTTTTAACCCATCAAAATAAGTCTTTATAGAGAAAATGTTTAGCATCTCCATATTAATTGAAAATGTGTATATCAAGGGTTCACTTAATTAAGAGTTTCACAGACATAAAGCACATACTATAATATTGAATTGATTCCTTAATATGCTGTTATTTATAACTTTTACACATACTAATGAAAAACAAACATCATCTAGTTTAAACATATTTCTTTTAAATCAATTGTGATTAAACAAGTGATAAGTAGACACTCAGCAAACAACATCAAATCGGCTTCTTAACAGAGGTGGCTGGCTATTGCAGAGACCATCCTTTCCAAGCCAGACTTTTTTCCCAAATTGAACATTTGGTGAAGAGTAGCAAGTCAATCACAAATGTTACAGTCAACATTCTTGATTCAAGTAGCTAAGGAGGGTACATCATAAAATTGGCTTTTTAACAGAGGTGTCTTCTTATTGCAGAAATCCTTTCTAGTTTTGATGTTCAACTTCAACAAAAGCTATCAATTCAACTAAATGTTTATCATCATGAAATCATTTTACAAAACCATCTGGATTTTTTTGTTTATAGATGCTGAAGAAAACTTTAAGTACATGTTATCAGTATAAAACCCATATTATACCAATAGTATCATGACTTTGCCATCTAGAATGAAAGGGAGTTTCTGAGTTTTAGTGTATTGTAAAACTTATTCATAAACATTAAAAATAAGGAAAAGCTTGCTCTTTTTTCCTTTAAATAATTGGCAATGCTCTCAAAGATTTACTTTATCATAAAAATCAATTTCAAAACCTATTAGAAGATATGCTTATACCTATTTGAGTATACTCTGCTATACCTGTTACGTTACAAAGCATTTGAATTTAGTTTGGGTATGCACTTGTAAGCACTTGAAACAGACTCTAATGTTTAAGGGAGATAATTAGAAAACTATCAAGTGCTTTAGTTATCAAATGACTCAGAACTGTCTCCCTTTGAAAATGATTTGATTGGACTACATTTGGGGTTAACACTGAATATCCAATGTACAATAACCCTCATCAGGACGGTGCAATAATTGTTCGAAGTCTCTAATTACTTACAATACAAATGCTTTTCATAAGGCAGCATGCTTATTCTTGGAATAGTCAAGCTTAAAAGTGCAGCCTGCAACACTTTTTAATATTAAACCATTTACTGTTATTCAAACATGGCTACAAATCAGTGCTTTAAGTGTAATCTTTTATTTGTTAGTGGTATGAACTAAATACCAAAAAGATGTTCTTCTTTAATGGAATTCAAGTCTCACAGTAAATATTACCACATCATCATCTTAACATGTCACTTTAAGAACAGTAGTTGGTGAAAATGGTACAGTGGTAAAGCTTCGGCCTCAGTCATGAGGGTCCCGGGTTCCATTCCAATAAGCGGGAGCTGAAATTACCTGGACTGACCAACACACCAGTGTACATACTGGTCATGTATCCAGGAAACAGTTATAGAGAGTGGATTTGTAAATCCTCAATCCTCTGTCAATATCTATTAAAAATAGATAATTTTTAATTTTAGAAAAGTAAACTAGCGCAATGACATTTTGAGATAAAAACCAATCCATCCTTAATACTTAAATATTCATCTTCACTTAATAGTGATACCTGCTTCTTTTTATGATGTTTACAAGCTACAAGTGAGTTTTGAGATAACGAAAATGTTGCTTTTAACATTTACATCCTGTGAGTTAGTAATTTCCATGAAGGTACCACATACCTTAAAACATTTCATTTAACCTTTATTTTTATAAGTTAATTTAAAGAGTATTAGGGGTGTTTGATAAGTATCCGGAAAAAGTTCATAACTTATATATTAATGCGGTTATTCGAATAAAAGTTTAAGAGAAAAAATTATACAAATTGCTCTGATGCACAATCTACAGTCACTGTGGCAACGTCGGGAAACGTTAAGCGGGGCAATGTCATGTAACGTTAGGCAAAACAATTTACGCGTAAAGGAAAACAGCATCTGAAAAATCTGTCTGAAACAGTAAAATTACATCTTTTAAAAACATTCTCCTTTACATGATACACACTTCTCCAAACTACGTTTCAACTTATCAAAGCATGACCTGAAATATTCCTGTAGAATTTTACTTATGGTTTCTCTGACTATGGTGGGTAGGGTCATCAACATCATCAAACCTTCGGCCACACAACTCTGATTTTAAGGTTTGGATAAAACAGAAATCGCACGGAACTATATCCGGTGACTATTCAGGATGCTTCAGGTTTCAATTGCTAACTCTCTGAGTGTTGCTTTGGTGACCATAGCTTATCATTGAGTTCATAAATCAGTGGCCATTATTACAATACTTTTTAATGAATGATTCAGTGGCTTCTAAGATTTTTTCTGTTCAGTTGTTAGAATTCTGGGTATCCAGCGAGCTCAAACCTTAGACATGCCTAGCTCTCTAGTAACAATGGAATGGACTGTAACCTTTAAGCCTATGTCTCTAATTGTAAGCCTTCTATCACACTGCAGCAACTGCCTTATTTCGTTGGCTTTTCTTGACGTTATGATGGGACGTCCAGATCTTAACCGGTCCGTAACATCGTGCAAAGGATCCTGTTTAAAACGTTGAACCGATCATATACGCTGGTTTCTTTCATTGGATGTGTACCGTAGGTGTTAATAATCATGGAGAGCGTCTGATTTCGTTTTTCTCATTAACACACAAACCTTTATGAAATACCGCTTTTTAATTGCCATTTTCACAGGCTCCGTTCACCGCTTCCATTGTTTAGCAAATATAACATCATATTTCAGCATGTGACACTGCGTATGCTTTGGCCAAAGGGTGTGGAAGCGTCACATGAAATTTGAATAAATTTCAATGTTAGAAACATGTCCTATTTACTTCCTTAATGAATCAATACATGTGACGAATATCCAAATTTGCCCCGCTCAACGTTACCTGACCTTGCCATGGTGAAGGTGGATTGTACGTCAGAGTAATGTGTATCACAGTTTCTTTTGGATTATGTGCATAGAATATCAAAGTACCACTTTTGAAAATTTTATTCGAATATTCCCACTAATAAATAAGTTATGAACGTTTTCCGGATACTTTTCGAACACCCCTCTCATTTTGAAAGTTCAATGCAAAACTTTAGTGAAGTCCTTCACTTTTTGGAAGGACTTGATATTGTACTAAACCTGTGATGTCTATACTCATCAAATTGCATATATGACTTTTAATTTTAACAGTGCAAGAGTTTTGTATTTATTAAAAATGCATAAGATTACCTTGTTTAGCCCCTTGATGTGAAACACCTCTCTTTGCTGCAATTTCTACAGAAGGCTCTAGAAACCACTGTAATAAACTGTTACCGGTATATTTATCCCAGTGAGCATTTTATCCTTTTGTCACAATGGTTCACATAGCCATTTCTACAAAAAATCAATTCACCCATTTATACAAAGAAAACGCATTTTGTCAATGATATTCATTGCTATCAAATTGGACCAGTCATATATAGGGGAGTAATTTAACACCAACAATGCTGAAACCGACATCATGCTTTTGCAAACAGGTTGGATCCAGGCCAGCCGCCAAGTAAATTTTAGATATTTAAGTATTTTGAAAGCAAACAACAAAAAAAATCTAGTTTTACAAATTTTTCCAGAATTCTTAGGGTTAAAGCCTTAAATAAACAATACAATACACAAATATATTCAGAACCAATTCCCCACTCACATTCCAGCATTCTGTCCTCACTCCATAATCCCATCAATTATTCCTGGAATCTTTTGTCTGTTTCTGCAAGCACTGTCCACTAATAGCTGGCCGCAGTAGGACAGTCCCCCCCAATATATAATCCCTTAGGGGCCGAGATGACATGCATCCATAATTGACCTGATGGTTGACTTCTGTGACTGGGACACTTTACTACAGCAGGACAGGAAGTTCTGCAGGCTCCTTTGTCTTTGTTGATCAGGTCTGTGAATAGAATAAACAGATGACGTTTGTAACCATTTACTTTATATAGAAGTTTGCAATTTATTTCTTCTCTTGTCAACAAGTTTCCTTTTATTTTCTATCAAACCTTTTATCAATGTGTCCCTTGGCCTTCATGAAGATTACTCCTGTAACTGCATGCTACATGGCAAATTTAGCTAGAATCTCATGCGTACGCTTTTGCATTTAGATAGATCATAACTCTATTTATGGTTCACCATATGATCTGATCATAGCGAGTTTAATTGGCAGGTATATTAATTCTTATTAAACTATTATGACTGAATAGATTTGAAATTCTTAACAATTTACCCCCCCCCCCCTCCAAAAAAAAAGACCTCACTTTGCAACACATCTGCTACAGAATTCCAAAAAAATCACAGATGGATACTGATGGACAAAATTCCTCTTATCATCAATTCTTCCTTTTGAAACATTGGCTTCATCCCAATATCATTAAAAGGATGTATTTTTACCTATCATTTTCTGCAAGTCATGCTTTCAATGTTGAGCAGTAGTAAAATCCTACATATTGGAACAGTATAAACCTGTTCCCTGTAAGGTAAGGGTAATATGACAGTTTGTTGCAGAAGACTCTGGAAAACATTGTGGGAAAAGGAGAAATTGCTCGTTAAGAGCAATTTTTCCTTTTCCCACAATGTTTTCTACCCTATCAGAAGATTGTTATTCAAATTCATCACACTTGAAATGTCGTCTGCAAACTCTTTCAAATTGGGACAGTCGAAAATTTAGCGTTCGGTAAAGGGTTAATATCTGAAGATCTTTGTCAATATCCAGCTTCCCATGTTCTTAATTAAGGTCTGTTCTAGATGGGCCTGACAGGATTTTTTCAGCATTAATTCCTATACTACAGATTTTGCGGACCCTTTCCAACACAATTTTCTACTCCTAGTTTCAGATTATTTCCTCCTCTTTGACCCCTTACTCCAAAACACCTTTGATGCATCTGCAGCAATTTCTCTTAAAGAATACACATACAATGTGGTATAAGGATAAATTAACCTTTGTGACAAAAGGTTAAATTGCTCCAATCAAGCAATTTATCCCTTTGTCACATGTTGTCTACCAAATGTCATATAGAAAAAGCATGCCTCTCATATTTTGTTTTTGTCTTCAATTTGGGCAGTCACAAATAGGTTTAATATTTGATTAAACCTTAATATTTGTATTAAAGGCATAACCACTACTTATTTGAAAATAAAATGCAATATTCATCATCATATATTGAGGTAAGTGCCCAACTAGTTATATCACATTTGACCATGGCCTAGCCAGGATGGATCTGACAAAATGGTCAATCATTTGTAAGCCTAAAGGGTGATGAATCAAATCAATACATTCCAAGAATATTCCATTAATGCTGTTATGCCCTTCAGCGCACAGCATTATCAAATACATCAGTCTCATTCTTCTCTTCTGAAACAACTGTAGGGTGACTTTGGACAAGACGTTTTCCAAGCTCTGTTCTGTTAATTACAAAAATATCCCTAGATATAGCTAAAATTTGATGAAAATGGCAATAAATTACTTTCTAGATATGAATTTTTGCAAGAATCAAATCTCCTTAAAATTTAGCATTCTTGAGTCTTTACCAAACTATCCTTGGTTTTATAGCTCTGGGGAAAAGAAAGAGTAATTTGTTTCAAGCAACTACATATTTTCTTATAAAATTTGTCTAATCTATACAGATAATTATCTTTGTTTTTGCAAGAATAAATCAACTCACATTTTAGTCAAAATAATTTGAGGTGAAGATTGCTTTTATTTTCTGATGGTCAATCTTACCGGACATATAGTCAAACTAATTTGACGCGATCAGAAAATATTGAGAAATTTTTGTATTTGGCAATATCTCCCGTCACGTCAAACATTCAAACCATTCATTTAATGATGGCCACTTGTGACAAAAATTTTGTCGCACTGTTTGAAGACCCTATCAAATTATTTTACTCACAGTTGTATATTAATCAATGCACATGTCTGTATTCTGCATATGAACTTTATAAGGACAGTTTATTTAACGTTAGTTGATGATTTTTTGCTCTGGATAATTTTTTTCTGCGCATGCGCACTGGAATGGGAAAACCTATTAAGCGTTTTTTAAATTGTTAAACGGTAGTTGATGCCATTGTTTGGTGGTATATAAGTTTATTTAACATATTTTGTCATATCAATTGACTTTGAATGTCCATTTGTGCTTTAAATCCGAAAATTAGATTAAAAAAAGTCTGACATTTCAAACATCACATCTAAAGCAAGTAACACCATCGGTTTTCTAAGAAGAAACCTAAATATAGCCTCTACAAAAACCAAAGAAACTGCCTACAAAGCCATGGTAAGACCAACATTAGAGTATGCCAGCTGCATTTGGGACCCATACGAAAGAGGCGACATAGAAAAAATAGAGATAGTCCAACGGCGAGGAGCTCGATTTGTCAACCACCGCTACCACAACCGCTCCAGTGTCTCCGACATGATACAATC
>OX401417.1:25169518-25182018 GCA_947846245.1 Cerastoderma edule
TAACTGAATAAAGTATTTAACATGTATCTTAACCCATTACCAAACAATGTCGACATTTAACCACTTTGTTTCGGACGACTCTGGAAAACATTTTGGGAAAGGAGAAATTGCTCGCTAAGAGCAATTTCTCCTTTTCCAACAAGGTTTTCTCCTCTATCTGAAGAATATTTTTCAATTTCATCACAATTTGAAATGTCGTCTGCAAACTCTTTCAATTTGAGACGGTCAAAAGTCTGTTGTTTGGGAAAGGGTTGAAACCATACTTAAACAAAACATCAAAGTGATCAGTAGTATAACCCATGTTTCATGGAATGATTGTTTAGCATATCTTATGCAATGATATTCGAATCATTGTCACCAAAGGACATATTGATCATGATGAGCAAAGTCTCTACTTGTCGTATTGCTTTTCTTGTGTCCTCCGATTGCAAAAAAGACACCCAATCTATTCTTAATAGTATGAAGGAAAAATTAATGAGAGTTTGACCGAAAGTTAGAAAAGGAATTAAACCCGCTCAGAATTGAAGTTGTGTACCCATTCTTACAAAGAAACACAGTTTCCCTTTTTATACATGCATGTATACTTTTCTTTCTTTCAAAATGCAACCGTATAGGTTGTAAATGTACATGTCATTTTCATAGCATGCATGTAAAAATATAAATGTAATAACTATGAGCCTATGTGCTTAATGTTGAAATAATAATATGTTATGTTATGTTATGCTCTTCAAAAGAGTATATACATATGAATAAACAAAAGAAACGAATAATAGCAAACAAATCTTAAAGCAGTTTTCATGATCCAAACTTGTCTTCTGCTAAGGCTTTGTTTTTCGACCTGCCACACAATTCCGAATGTTAGGTTTTAAACAGAGCACGGTTGGAATGCTAATTGCTACAGCCTTTACTAATATAAAGGTAAAATAAAGCTTTTTTTCGGATGACCCATTTTAATCACTGCACAAGTTACTACACGTACACTGCATGTGCGTCATCCAAAAACGGCTAGGTGAATGAAAGGCGTCTTATAGTTGCTTTGTAGCTGTTTCAACGTTATTTCTGTTATACCACCAAATAAGCCAACTTATTCATGTTGTTGACTTTTAAACACCAGTAACGATACCCATTCATTTGATAAACTGATCGATTTCCCACATGAACATATTTCTGAGAGATAAATGATGATTAAAGAGAAAGGAACTTGAAATCGCATGACTAATCTCGTAAATCTCCGCTTTGGTTCAATTCCCGTTGACGGAAATTCGAATTTGAAATGACGGCATGTAGGTTTTCATGGGGGCAGACTCCCGACTGACTTACGGAATGCCGATCGTTTTCCAGTCATGATCAGCCTTTAATGGTAAGCTAGGAAGTCTTTCTCCATCATTTCATGTCGGTCATTGCAATATAACTGCAATTATGTTGACACGATGTAAAGACCAAATAAATGAATAACAAATGATGAATCAAGTCGGATTCCAGCCAGTTGGCAGTTCGGGTTTGAATTGAACTGTTGGTGACATGATATTTCGATAAAGAGAGATGAAGGTTCGCCTTTTGTTTCGACCCGTCCCAGTGATGAAGTGTCATAGAAAGGTTACGTATACTCAATGTCATTCTAAGGTTTACTAAGTCAATTTCTCGAGTAGGCTTACAGACCCGACCATGGGTCGATATAACCTTGAACCATGGGTAGCGTTTTTACTGAGCTTTCCATGCTTAGAACTTGTGTAAGTTTAAATAAACATTCCCTCACCATTTTAATATCGAGAAGAGCAGCATTACAAGGTAACAGGTAATTTGAAATGCGTCTGAAATGTCTCTAATGACATTCATGCATATCAGTTTTGACTTACGTCAATACTTTTATCCTGTCACTAGTGTCATTTTGGGACCGATAACTAGGTGCCGTATAACATTTAAGATATCCAGCACTAACCATATAACGCATGCACGTGACGAATCATGACGTCATTAGAACGGCATGACGTCATGATTACATCATTCTCTACTTATTTTTTTTTCTTTTTTCTCTTGTTTTATTGACATCTTGTTTGTTTGAAAGAATGTATAAAGGTAACAGGATAAATAGAATAGAAAGTTGGTGTCTTTGAATGGGAAAAGTTATCAGGCTTTGCTTCGGATTATTATCCGTTTCGCCTTCGGCTCACCGGATCATATTCCCACGCCTTGCCCGATAACATTTCTGATTATCGACACCAGGCAACCATCTATTCTTTATTCCTGACGTCGTTTGGCAAAATGCTATGCTTGTCCGTAACGCGCCACCAATGCCTATAGTCTTTATGAAAGCCGGGATTCAAGCATTCAAGGTACTTGGGTAACATTTTGGACCACGAAATGTTGAGAGTGATTATCCGAAAATCATTCGGACACCTCTTTCCGCCTAAGCCTAACAGTGGTGTCTTAGAAAAATAAACGCGAGATAAAGGTCATTTTCCTATTCTTATAATTGGCGTCCGTTTTTGCTTTCAATTTTGGAATAGCTACACTTTCCTTTTAAAGATCAAGGGTTGATAACTAGTTAACGATAGTTTCTTCCGGCGAATCGATTTCGCCATTTAGTGGAGTTTTATTAGTAATTGATTTCAACAACAAATACCGGAAGCGTTTTCTATGTTACAAGGTTAAAGGTCATTCCAATTAAAACTCGGTTCGAGTAATGAATTTATGACTGATCAACAATATAAGCTACCAGACAACTTTTGATAGTTAGAAAACATGTAACTTTTCGTTTTGGCCTCAGTTGAAATGATTAGATAAATAAATGATATTTATCGATATGTGTGTTTGCGAATGGTTTGTGCGTTTATGTACGGAATAGAGCAGGAACGGAGGAGGGAGGAAGAGAAGGAGAGGTGAAAGGGAAGGAGATGAGAGGTGTGAGAGAGTGATTAGGGCCTTAAAACAAGATTACATTTGTATGTGAACATGACTATGTACCATGTTCTCGTCGAATGAAATACAAGTTCTGTTCTTTTCTGTTAATTAAGCCATAGCACTAATTGGATCATGAACTAGGATCCATTTAGTTTTAACTTATTTATTTTACATTGATTGTGAAACAAATTCTTGCAGCTTAGAAAAAACACTCCCGAGATCTTGATATCTCACGGGATTCGTGCCAACGACCCTCGTGTCCAGACGCCGACATTTTACCCCTGGAACGTCTATCTCAACACGATTAGATTCAATAAATAGCATTATACATGTAACACATTTAAAGTACATAACATGAATCTGAAATCCGTTCGGTTTAATACATATCGTTTTAACCCATTACCAAACAATAACGACATTCGACCAGTTTGTTGAAGACGACTGCCCTACACTGTTATCTGCCCTATCAGAAGATTGTTTTTCAATTTCGCAACATTTTGAAATGTCGTCAGCAAACTCTTTCAATTTGAGACAGTCGAGAATTTGGCGTTAAGTAAAGGGTTAAGACACATGTATTACATTACATGAATCCAAAAACTATTCTATAAATCACATAGAATTATAAGACATATTCATAATATGAATAGAAAATCCATTCGATTCAATACAAAGTCATATCATTTTAAGACATATGTTTTACATGAAATGAATCTAGAAACTATTAAATAATCCATGTATCATTTTCAGACATATGCATAATACAATTCAAAGCACACCATCATAAGACACTAACATATCATAAAATAAAGCCATTAAGCCCAAAAGCTCATAATTTTGCCTACACTGTGTTAACGCAATGGAAATTGCATCTCTCTAATTAACATTAATGCGTCCCTGAGATTGATTTTTTTATAATCAGTACAAACATGTAGACCTACACAGACTAAAAAGGCATTGACAACATAAACCGAGCCTGACCTAATTCAGTTCACATCGAAAATGAAATAAGAATTTTCAATTTGTATTAATCACTCTTAACTCGCACCAGATAGTGATTAATGAAAGGTCGCAAGGCGGACTGCGTACCTCGCTGGATTCGAACCCACGACCCTAGTATCTTGTGGCCGACGCGCCAAACTTTGGGCCAGGATGTCACATAGTTTCGTAACTTTACGTCTACGATTACAAAGTTGTCATAACCCTTTAATCTCTAAAGTAACTCTGGTTTTTGTGAATGAAAAATGAAACATGGGATTAGAATTACGATACATATTTCACAAGAAGTAGGACTCTTGTTCCGTTCATGTCCTAGTTAACGCCTTTCTGGTGTGGTTTTTCCACTTTATGTAAACCTTTACGAAGAAATTAGGGAATCTATCTTGCGAACCGTTCTAAGACAGGCAATTGGGTGAACTTCTCATAGTGATCTCCTTTTATGGGGTTGAGCACCACAACCACCAAAAATGTCACATGACCATCTGCTTAGAAACGAAAATTGCGTTTAAAGATTGCGGCCAAACCCAAGAACTCATTCATTTGTGCTTTATTTGTAAGAAAACCTAAGATTTTTTCAAACTTTTTTATTATACTGCTCAGAAAAAAATAAAAGAAGTAGTTATCAATATATTGACAACTACATCCGGAAAATACTTGGAATAGAAAAAAACATAATTTCAATTACATCCAAATCTAAATGAAAGCGTAGTAAGGAGAGATACTTGTACGGAGTTTGGTCTCTGGGGAGCAGTCCTCCATAGACAACAAACTCAATAGACATGCCTGAGGGTGGCCCCTTTTCGGGTGATTGTTGGTTGTGTAGTATTGGTTGTTCTAACACAGTCTGTCAGTAAGAAGGATCTTAAATATTGACATGTACTATTACCTTATTTACTCATTCGTCCATACGGGATTTCATGGTGGATCGTTAATTGATGACAACAACAAACAGTGACCATAGAAACCGTAGTGTGATATCTAGTGGAAACCATCGTGACAAAGGGAGCTAAACTGCTTGTTTTTAAGAAATTCATTCTGCTGTCATATACATTGGTTAATCCTTAGAATGCTGGGTAATTTTCTAAAAATAGGTTTTGATGTCGTCTGCTTTCCAAAACCTTAACCATCTGCTTTATTTTAATGAGGAAGGTACTCAGAGTAGCAAAGAGCCTAGATCACAGTCCAGACGCCAATTTACTATTTGCCTATTTGTATAAGCATGAAGTCGGTTCCAGCACTATAAAGGTTAGATCTGTGATTGCCTATTTGAAATAATCTTTTCTTCTTTATGCGTAAGAGAGTGTTATATTAATGAAAGGTATTGGGCTAGATGGACCCAGTCAAATGGATACGGACAGAAGGGAGTATTGGGTTATTGGGTTAGGCTATCAATGACTATCCGTTCTGCTTTCTGACCCTTGTGATTGTAGGCGGAGGGAATTATCAATTTGTTTTGGAAACGAAGTCTACTCCCCTCATATTGGAATGTTTGACTTAAACAAATTCAGGGGATACAGTTGTTTTTTTTAAAAAAAAAAGAAATAGAAAACCAGCTGAAAAATCAAAAATAATTCTCGCTATGGAAGCGGGTAGAAACCTTCGCCAAGTGGTATGAATACAGAACCTGAAATCACATTGCCTTTCTCCGCGTGGGTTCAAGTTCCGATGACGGACGAACGGCATTTTGATTTTCACAAGAGGAAGTCTCCAGGGTAACCTACAGAACATCCATGGTTTTATCCGACTTGAACAGTCCACTTGGGAAGCCAGGTTTGGGTCTTCCGCCATCATTAATAGTCGGACAACGCAACATAAATAGAAAAATGTTGATGCGATTTAAAATCAAAAGTAATAATCAAACTAGTATTAACACGGTTTATCTCTTCCGTCCTTGAACAATGCTATTACAGTTTAGTCTTTAAGAAATTACTGTGACAGAAGGACCAATCCTAATTTAACAACTGTGTCTTTCAAGCATGGAAAACATTGCTTGCAATACTGCTTTTTTTATTTGATTTGTGTGTTGATATTTCTCTCATTTCGAACCAATTTGACTTTCAGGAGCCCTCCTTTTATATAATGAAACGGTTATCCCTCAAATAGATATCACGTCGATCTTAAAAACCATGGACATAAGACGATATACTTTTGGAATAATAATCTCTTTATCATGTCCATATTCCAAGGGTGGAGGGGATCCTCTCACATTTTCCACCCACAAACAAGTTTCGATGTATATCACAGACCCAATTTCAAAGCCGTGTGACTTAAAAAGGATTTTTACAGTATTATAAAACCCTCATTCCGTGTAATAGCTATTTCATTGATTTCGTCGCAATACTTTTTGCCATTTATTTTAATGTAAGTACTTGTATATACTTTAATTTTTCTCTTTCAAATAGGCTATATAAAATCATACAGTAAAATAACTGCTTGACCCTTTACCTAACGCCAAATTTTCGACCGTTCCGAATTAAAAGAGTTTGCAGACGCCTTTTCAAAATGTGACGAAATGGGGAAAAAATCTACTGATCGGGCAGAAAACATTGTGGGAAAAGGAGAAATTGCCCGTTAAGAGCAATTTATCCTTTTCCCACAATGTATTCCAGAGTCGTCTGCAACAAACTGGCCAAATGCCGTCAATGTTTGGTAATGGGTTAAGTCAGTTTCGATATATCATGATGATATGCCAATTTATTGTTGCACTTTCTGTGGTGAATGTACACGGTAATTTTGGTCAGCTCTAAAAGTTGGTATGGGAGTGATGGGTTAAACCCAAGTGTAGGCACATTGAGGCTTCCTTCTGTTTTTGGGTGGAGAGAATTGGGCGACTTTTAATAAATTTTAAAAAATCTTAACTGGTCTACTACCTTAAAAGAATGCATATCCCTCATGAGTCTGTTAAATTGTAAGTTTGTTTGATATTATTTGGGTTGTTTTATTCTTTGCAGTATGATATTTTTAAAAGATTTGCAGCTGAATATTGCGATCTTTTACTCTGGACCGTAAAAAATGTATACTAACAACACATGTTTGTCTTTCGTGTTTCAATGTCTCTTTTGATTCTACATGGACGATCATGTACTTGTTTTATATGTTTAAGTTTTTTGTACATGAATGAGACACAAATAAAATATAAATAGTTGCACTAATGCGAAGAACACCGAGCGCGGTATTAAACAAAAGGTATGATGGAAGTACTTCGCTACTGCAGACTAATTTTAGATTATCCTAGAAAATGACACGAAATAAAACGTTGTTATTTGTTTACAGCGGTTGCTATACCTAATCTCTGATGTAAATTTGTAAAAGTACACGATGTTTTGCCTAAGGCCACAGAAGTACCCGCGACAAACAAACTGTGTTGGTCCTCTTTTCAAAAATGTATTTACGATTCCTATTAATTGCGCAATATTTACATAGAAGTGTAAACTGTTTATGGCAATATAAACATTCCATTAACCCTTATAGAGCTGGAACCGACTTATGCATATGCAAACATATCAGATCCAGGCCAGCCGCCAAGTTAATTGGCGGCTGGCCTGTGATCTTACCTGTTTGCTACTCTGGGTATCTTTCCTCATTAAAATTAAGCAGATATTAAAGGTTTTTGAAAGCAGACGGTACACCATTATTTTGTTTTAAATTACCTCGAATCCCAAAGGGTTAAACTCTAACTAATACAGCAATCTTAGTAGGACACTTTTCGTTTGATCGTAAAATGCATGTGATAACTTGCATTGCAAAGATAATGGGTTATTTACAAATGTAAAGATATAAATTATAGACATGAAAAGAGTGCGGCTTTAACAATTCATTCTCTCAAAATAAGTAAAACAAAAAACAAAATGATAAAGACAGGTAAAACCCACCAGTTGCCAAGTTAATACATTCATCCATGACTTTTTGTCTGATCCAAATTAAAAGTAATAGCATGCGAGAGGGAAATAGTAAAACAGAAGTACACAATTTTCTATCAAACAAAGACCATACACATTTCCTCATACTGGATTCTAAAGTCTATTCCGTTAGGGGGTCCCTTCTGTCTAGTGGTTAGAGTATAGAACTTGAATTCACACGGACCCTCTCCGTGTGGGTTCAAATCCCGGTGGCGGTATTTGGGTTTTCATTAGAGATAGTCTCCCGGCTGACTTGACTTGCCTTTATGAACAGTAAGTATGCGGTCTTCCTAAATCTTTAAAAATTGGGCACCACAACATAACTAAACTGAAATAATGTTGACACGATGTAAACCCCATATATAGACATATAAGGACACTCGTAGACTAGCTGACAAATGGTTGACGCGATATTAAACTCCAAATTTCGATGAATCTGAACCATGATAATATGAACCATGGACTGATATAATTCAGGGACAAAAGCAAGACTTCACTACAATGCAAACATTTTAATAAACATTTTATTTTTTTATATTTTTTTTATTTTGGAGTATTTACTAAAATGCGTAAAGCTGCGTCATTGTAAAGGTGAGCTGGGAAAAGTATTTCTAAACCCGGGAGCATTAAATCAGTTCAAACTTGTCTTAAAACATACAAGTTAATATATCCTCACGCACACATATAATTACACACTCATACGCACACATACATGTAATCACACCTGCATGCACACAAAGAAAAGGAACACAAAGGACACAAATATATTAACTGACACAAATGCATTCAAACATGAGGATAAAACGTTATCACATGGATTAAGAATGTTAAAACACAGATACACTGCTATAATGTATCATACAAACAAGCAATTACTCGGTTACTCAAATAAATAAGGATTACACTATCAAGTTATGCTGTCCATTTTCTTCCCAACCGGTGTTAGCACGAATCATGGCACATGGTAAAACTCTAAATATTAAAACACTAATTGAAAGATTATCTTCAATCGGAACTTTTCGGCAAATTCCGGAAGACCAAATTATAATCTCTTCCCTTACTGTAATTCAAATACTCAAAGGTAGAATACCCATAATCTGCCATTTTGAAACTCATGATTAAATCGGATTACATCGGTGTACATCGGCCTGGGCCGGAACTATTCGAATTAAATCGAATCGTTCGGTTCCCGACCGATGAACACCGGGAACGCCCGAAATAATCCGACAAAAGAATGAGTTTCAAAATAGCGGATTAATGGGTATTCTACCTTAAACATAGTTTATTGCCATGACACTTTACAAAGGAGAGGCGTTCATTCATTCAGACAGATGAATACTTAGGCAAAAGAGTTTGGCCACAAGTTCTTATTTTACTAATGTAATATTTAGAGATAAGTGTGGATAACACGGAAACTACCCTTATTACAAGCATTGATACATAAATCAATGGATGCTTAAATGAATGAATCAATGGATTATTTATTATAAAATGGATTACCTATTTGATTGATATATAAATATATAAATAAATACTGTTCGATGACAAATAATCAGATAAATACATAAATGAATGGCTGCTATCAACAACAGATATCTACAAAACAACACGTATTTACATGATAGATATTTGTTTGGATATATACATGTAATACTATAAACATTTTGACAATGTATTTGTCAATTGGCATGAATTGACATTCAGCATTTTGCGATTGACATGTTATAAACACCAAGTTAAAGATAATCTCATTATTGTAAAAAATAAAAAAAAATTGGATATGTTTATCAACTCGCTTCGATTTGATACGAATAGATCCGACTCAGGCCGATGTATACCGAGAACAGCCGAAGTAATCCGACGAAAGAATGATTTTCAAAATTGCGGATTTTGGGTATTCTAGCTTAAGCCAGCACCCATTGAATGCTTACTTCGGAAGCATATACTGCAATGTCCTCTGCAGTATTTCCGAAATAAGGATGAAAACATTAATACGCTAGATTACATAAGGCATAACCCCAAAAAACCCCAACATATGTGTATATGACAAGTTTAATAAATATGCATATGCCACTTTACAAACGATATATCCAATTACGTTTTTTTTTTCAGAAAAGTTTTATTTCATAATATTTTAGTTGTTTGTTTCAGTTACTGATAGACTAAATGTGAATTCATATTTTGAGCTACTTTTATGCATGCATGATATACCAAAAAACGTGTTACGTATATGCTAACATGCTACACCAAAAACTGGTATCATGTCTGATACACGTATGTTACATATGTGCAAGGCTTCCTGAGCATAAAAGTTAAACGTGTTACATATATGTGCATATACATAACATGTGTTACGTATGAAATCTGTTACATATATGTGTTATCATATCAGAGCTCACTTGCCTTTACAAAAACGAGAGGAGAACCGTACATTAAAACATATTTAAACTGTTTCGAGTCCAAATAAGGAAACATGTTTGAACTTTCCATACAAGATAAGTAACACCTATTTCATGAGAATATGAAATTGCGCTTTCTATAAAAAGAAAGAAAGAAAGCATCACCGTAAATCGGTGTTGTTCTTAAAAACAGCGGTTTGGTTTAAAATGACAGTGGACGGTATTTTGTATCGGAACAAATAAGGCACACATTTTCATTAAAAACATCGAGCACCTTTTTCACTGCAAATATGGACACACCGTATTCATTGCAAATATGTACACACCGTATTCATTGCAAATATGGACACGCCGTATTCATAACAAATAAGAGAAACACCGTCCATTACAAATATGGGAAACACCGTTTTCATTACAAAGTTGGCAACAGCGTTTACTACATGCAAATATGGCAACAGCGTTTCCTCTACAAATATGGGAACACCTTTTTTTCATTGAAAATATGGGAACACCATTTTCATTCCAAATATTAGAACAGCGTTAAGATTTGAAATTTTGAAACATCTTTTTCAGTACAAATATTGGAATACCGATTTCATTACAAATATGGAAACACTTATATCATTACAAACATTGAGACACCGTTTTCATTGCAAATATGGAAACACCGCTTTCGTTTCAAAAATGGGGGACATGATTTTTATTACAAATATTGGAATATCGTTTTCATTACAAATGCGGAAACACTGATTTCATTGCAAATATTGAAATATCGTTTTCAGTACAAATTTGGAAAAAACATCATTCCGTTACAAACATTGGAACATCGTTTTTATTACAAATATGGCAAAACCGCTTTCATTTTAAACATTTGAAAACTGTTTCTATTACAAAATGGAAATAGCGTTTTCAGTACAAATATCAGAAACAGTTTTCATTATTGATATTGAAACAGCGTTTCGTTACAAATTTGGCAAAAACACTTTTCAGTTACAAAGATATGTCTAGTATTCGAATACATGTAACTTAATGGGAACACCATTTTCTTTTCAATGACCAGTCTGGTATTAAATATGGAAACAGCGTTTTCAGCACAAGGATATGTCTAGTATTCGAATACCTTAGGCACCATTTTTATTGCATTCACAATCTCAGACTCTTGTTCAGCACTACCTCGAGTTTCTTCAGCATCTTCGTGTCGGACCAGTTGTCCCGGGGTAATCGTCTCGGAGGGTTAGTCGGGTATGCGCATGCGTGTAATAGTCCCGACAGCTCATCGGCTATTTCTGTCGGTGGCGACCGGAGAAGTCCGAACCTCTTTACGGGCGAAAGGAACACTTTTCGACAGATGACCTTAAAAGAAAGAAATCAGGACAGTGAAATTTAATACTTTTTATCAAATAACTCAGATGTCCAATGGATCACAAATCGACTACTTTCGACCATTGACATTGCACGTGCGAGTTGGTATTTTGTGTGTAAAGCGTTCAATGTAAGTTCTTTACAACTGTCAATTTCCAAGCAGTTTGGTTTGTCTAACCATACCAAACATGAAAAAGATAAATTATGTATTATCGAAGATAAATTCAAGGATTCCTGAATGTCCAACACAGGCGGTCTTCGACAGCGATTTCTCTGTCGAGTGTTAGACGCAGCGCCGGTATAATGCAATGGTTTTCAAAACCTCCAGAACCGGAATGTTGATTGTCAAGGTATGCGGGGTACAAAATATGGCTATCATTGGCAAAAGTAGGTAAAAAGGCAAAAATACATATTCCGTCATTGGCGCGACCATCTTGTTCGGACATAAAATCGTAAACATTGGTCAAGTGATGTCCACAACTGTTTTCTCTCGCCTATCGAAACATTTACATATCCCTCCGCGAATGCTTACCTGTAAAGTGTTCGATTTCATTTCTTTAGCACACCAACCGCTGGTTATGTTACATGTTCCATCGCAGGTGGGTCGGTTGCAGTCAGAGTCTTTCACGCAGCGTCGCTTCGGTACGATGTTGTCAAACGACACAGATCCGGTGTCCAGCAGTACTACGTCACCCCTGTCACTGATGCCATAGTTACCGGCGGAGGAATCACAGTGGTGAATCGGTCGCCGGAAGTCGGACTGAATTTGACGAAGAAGCGCGAGTAGGCCGAGTGCGATCGTGGCCCGCTCGCTCCATGGCGGAAGACGTTGTTGAAGTTTAAAGATCTCGGTGACTTTTCCCTGGAATATCACGTAGTTTAGATTACCGAATGGAGCCGTGTATTCTACAAGGTACGAAGGGCCACAAGTTCCGTAAAGTTT